>CM038715.1:27735681-27898181 GCA_021613375.1 Megaleporinus macrocephalus | reverse complement strand
TAAACACACGATATTGCACCTTTAATCATGAAAACTCATTATATTTTAGTGTGTTTTGTATATTTAGGCCAACAGCATAACAACCAACCACTGGTGAAGCCCATCCAGCAATACCACAGCTGTGCAATCATGGGAACTGAATTAGTGACACTACAGTTTTAAACAAACATCAAAGCAGTCAAACTTTGTGCAACACCAGCATTTAGTCGTGCTGTGTATCTGAAGTGGGACAGAATCCTATAAATAGGCCTGAACGTGACTCCCTACAGCAGCCTGCACCTCCAGACCAAAGCAGTCAAACCCAGCATGCATGTCTGCTCTTTCAGGATACGTGTAGCAAGAATCAACAGTCCCTGAGCAATCCGAGGTGAGTTCCAGCTCCAACGTCAGCAGACCAGGACTAGAGGGACCAATTACATACTAAGCTGAGATAATAATCAATGTTTGAAATAATATTTCAGTTCTGGCCTCTTCTTCTGTTCATGACCAAGTTAGCTCTGTAGTTCCAGGGCATTTGGGGTATATGGGGAACCAGAGCTACTGGTTTTAACTGAGGAGCTGATGAAGCTGCAGTGCTAACTGGTCCTCCAGGACTGAAGTCCCACACAGCTGTACTATGAAACTCTGTTTATCGTTGATCCTCTAAGGTGATCAGTGCTCTCCACTCTCAGTGCTGGGCCGCATGGCGTCTCATTTTGGCGGGAAAAGTGAGGAGGAGGAGTACGAGACACCCAGCAACTATGAGCTGGAGAAACTGCTCACACATGGCAGTGTAGCGTACACACACGTCAACGAGGTGTGGCCCAACGTGTTCATCGGAGACGAGTGAGTACACAAAAATATAACACCTCAAATTCTAAACCTGGAAAGCAGGTAGTTTAAATGTGCAACACAGGTCACATTATTGGAAACACGTACCTATTCCTTCCACTAACTGGCCATTTTATTAGAAACACTCATCCTGTACTTCCACTAACTGGCCACTTTATTAGAAACACCCACCCTATAGTTTCACTAACTGGCCACTTTATTAGAAACTCCCACCCTATAGTTTCACTAACTGGCCACTTTATTAGAAACACCCACCCTATAGTTTCACTAACTGGCCACTTTATTAGAAACACCTACCTTTTACTGGCCACATTATTAGAAACACCTACCTTGTACTTCCACTAACTGGCCACTTTATTAGAAACACCCACGTTGTACTTTTACTAACTGGCCATTTTATTAGAAACACCCACCTTGTACTTCCACTGACTGGCCACTTTATTAGAAACACCCACCCTATAGTTTCACTAACTGGCCACTTTATTAGAAACACCTACCTTGTACTTCCACTAACTGGCCACTTTATTAGAAACACCCACCCTATAGTTTCACTAACTGGCCACTTTATTAGAAACACCTACCTTGTACTTCCACTAACTGGCCACTTTAATAAAAACACCCACCTTGTACTTCCACCAACTGGCCACTTTATTAGAAACACCCACCTTGTACTTCCACTAACTAGCCACTTTATTAGAAACACCCACCTTGTACTTCCACTAACTGGCCACTTTATTAGAAACACCCACCTTGTACTTCCACTAACTGGCCACTTTTTTAGTTAACTGTGTGTGTAATTGGGTATGATGGAGTGTGTGATCATGTGTATGTGTGTGTTTGTAGGGAGACAGCTCGGAACCAGTACAAGCTGCAGAGGTTGGGTGTGACTCACGTCCTGAACGCTGCGGAGGGTCAGAGGAACAGTGTGTCTACAGGAGCTAGTTACTATAGCGACCTGGATGTGCAATATTTCGGGATTGAGGCAGAAGACATTCCGTCCTTTGACCTGAGTCCGCATTTCTTCCCTGTAGCGGAGTACATACAGCAGGTCCTCAGTAACCCGCACAGTGAGAACCTCACGCCTCGCAGACACTATACAACACAGTATCACACAACACAACACAAACACTGTCACTGTTTCAGTGTTCACACATACTCATCACACACTCACAGACAGAGTCGTTCAGAGTGGTTCTGTGTGAAACTCTCTGTTCTAGATCCAGTCAGAACTGTTCATAGTGGTGGTGAATGGAACCAGACGTCCAGCTCTAAAAGCTCCCTCACAGAAAGTTATTATAGTAAATCACACAATCACTCTTCTGACCACATACTCAACTTACTCATCACTCACACTACTAACCACAGTTAACCCACACTAAGCCCCAGACTCAACCTACTCATCCCACACTTACCCCCCACACTCATCTAACTGACCAGTCACCCCACACTATTGACCAGTCATCTCACTCTAACCCCACTCTCTTCCTACTCATCACACTCACCCTACTGACCAGTCATCCCACACTGAGCCCACACCTATTCTACTCTGTGACCCCACTTTCATCCCACACTCATTCTACTCATTCCACATTGATCCCCACACTCATCGTACTCATCCCACATTAACCCCCAAACTCATCCTACTCATCCCACATTGATCCCCACACTCATCGTACTCATCCCACATTGACCCCCACACTTATCCTACTCATCGCACACTGACTCCCCACACTCATCCTACTAATTGCACACTGACCCCCCACACTCATCCCACATTAACCCCCCCACACTCATCATACTCATCTCACACTGACCCCCCACACTCATCCTACTCATCCCACACTGACTCCTCCCACTCTCATCCTACTCATCACACTGACCCCCACACTCATCCTACTCATCCCACATTGACTTCCCCCACTCTCATCCTACTCATCACACACTGACCCCCACACTCATCCTACTCATCCCACACTGACCCTCCACAATCATCGTACTCATCCCACACTGACCCTCCACACTCATCCTACTCATCCCACACTGACCCCCAAACTCATCCTACTCATCCCACATTAACCCCCAAACTCATCCTACTCATCCCACATTGACCCCCACACTCATCGTACTCATCTCACATTGAACCCCACACTCATCCTACTCATCGCACACCGACTCCCCACACTCATCTTACTCATTGCACATTGACTCCCCCCACTCTCATCCTACTCATCAAACACTGACCCCCACACTTATCCTACTCATCTCACACTGACCCCCACACTCATCCTACTCATCCCACACTGACCTTCCAGACTCATCTCACACTGACCCCCACACTCATCCTACTCATCCCACATTGACCCCCACACTCATCCTACTCATCCCACACTGACCATCCACACTCATGCTAGTCATCCCACACTGACCCCCACATTCATCCTACTCATCCCACACTGACCTTTCAGACTCATCTCACACTGACCCCCACACTCATCCTATTCATCCCACACTGACCCCCACACTCATCCTACTCATCCCACACTGACCATCCACACTCATGCTAGTCATCCCACACTGACCCCTACACTCATCCTACTCATCCCACACTGACCATCCACACTCATGCTAGTCATCCCACACTGACCCCCACACTCATCCTACTTATCCCACACTGACCATCCACACTCATGCTAGTCATCCCACACTGACCCCCACACTCATCCTATTTATTCCCCTCACACTCCTAACTGGTCACCCCACTCTGACCCCACACTCATCCTACTCATCCCACACTGACCCTCCACAATCATCGCACTCTGCACTTGCGATTTATTTTAATTTACTTTTACAAATAAATCCCTATGTTAAAAACAAAAAACGCCACAGAGGTATTGGATCCATATAAATAAGTTCCGGAACGCAGGTACTCGAAACACGAGAGGTACGGGATCTTGTTCCGGCAAGATCCGACACAAATTAAGCACTGCACTCACCCTACTGACCACACATTCACTTTACTGAGAACATAATAACTCACAGTGCCTTCAGCGCCCTCTAGCGGAGAACCTCACTGTACAGCACAGGTCTGGTATGTAAGAATGTCTGTTATTTCTAAAGCAGAGGAAGGTTTTATCTGTATTTCAGCTCCTATTGTACACTTTACTCTGAGACTCGTATTCAGCTCACAGTAATAACCTGTTAAAGCGTTCTGCTCTTGTACGTGAACGTGACTGTAAGGAGAGTAATTACGCAGAGACGTTCTCATGACTCTGATCTCTGTGTATCTCAGACAAGCTGCTGGTTCACTGTGTGATGGGCCGCAGTCGCTCGGCCACGCTGTTCCTCGCCTACCTGATGATCCAGGAGAAGATGACGCTGGTGGAGGCCATCAATCAGGTGAAGCGCCGCAGACGGATCATTCCCAATTGGGGCTTCCTGAAGCAGCTGAGGGAGCTGGATGCCTTCCTGCAGGAGCAGAAGAAAGAAAACACAGAGGAAGAGAAGACTGAGGCAGAGATTACTGACTCTATCAATCAGACTTAAACCAGCTCAACATATAAATATGACATCAGGTCTTTTAGTGTTTTGTGTGTCGCTCTTTACCTTCATTACAGCTTTAGTTCTTTATCAGGAGACTCACCTTTAGTTCAGATTCACTTTCAGTGTTGGGGTTCTGGAGGTGGTCAGTATATTGGTCAGCTTCTTTGTTTGATGTGTCTGTATCTCCTTTTCTTAGTGAGGAGCTTCTTAAACAGCTACACATTCTTTCACAGTGTTGAGGTGTCTTCTTACAGAGGGGGGTGGACAGCATTTCTCAACATTTGCATAAGTGTGTAATTAATCAGTTAATATTTAAACAGAGTTGTTCAGAGAGGTTCTATGTGAAACTCTGTTCTAGATACAGTCAGAAGTGTTCACAGTGGAGGTGAATGGAACCAGACGTCCACCTCTAAAAGCTCCCTCACAGAAAGTTATTACAGTAGATGGTTATAAATACACTGTATGATGTCTGAGACGCTGTTTATAATAGTTTAGAGAAGATTTTAGTCTTAAACTCCATATAAACTCAGAAGACACGTGTAGCTTCACTGGTAGGTTTAATAGTCAATGCAACGTGTATATTTGTGTTGTAGACATGGAGACCCCTGGTTCCTATCACCACCACTGTAAACACCATCACTGTAATTATCACCACTGTAAACATCTCCACCACTGAGTCCCCTTACACCTCACACACTAAGTTACAAAGGAATTTTGAAAAATCAGTGTAATTTCCCTTTGATTAATGTCATAACACAGGTCAGTTGAAATGAAGGTCGTATAAACCTTTTCATACTTTACCTCCTTTAACAAAAGCTGATTTAATTTGCATTGTGAGCATTTATTCATTACACTGATCACTGTTTATTAAAGATAAACAACTTTTAAATACTACAAATACAAATGAACAAAAAATGTAAATTCTAAGATAAGCCTTTTTTGTTGCTGCTGAAAACAAAGGAATATTACACAGAATTTAATAATCTTTAATACAAAAACAACTTTAAAGCCTCTTAGACCTTTAATAGTTTTACACACTAACCTGCATCTCTGTATTAATGTGTATGTGTACAAACTGCTCTTGTTCGCTATTTGATGCTCTGTAATATTCAGCTGTATGTAAATGACTCAGTAATTAAGAGGCTCTGACTGGATAGTTAGTGCAGTGATGAATGAGTTTCAGCTGGTATCAGTTCTTTCACCTTTAACTGATACAGTGAGCAGCTCCTCATTCCTTAAACTACTGTGTAGGAAAACCTGTGTATCTCAGTCAGGAGAAACATCTCACTGTACTTCAGAAGGTCAGATTATTGTCCTGCGTCCAGCAGAGAAAACCAGTAAGGAAAAAAATGCTGGATTGACTGGAACTGGGTTCAGAACTGACCAGCACATTATTAACACCTGAACAGAACTTCATGGAAGAACATCCTGAATGACCAGATCAGAGGACACTTAAACTCCTGGTGAAGGTAAACCTGGACAGTAGAATTACAATTGTGTTTAATAATGAGCTCCAGTTTGTAGGGAGTATAAAGACTAGACGATGGAAAAAAGGTCATGTGGTCTGATGAGTCCAGATTGACCCAATTCCAGAAGGATGGTAGCGTCAGGATAGTAAGGGAAGTAATGAAGTGATACTCCCATCGTGTATAGTGTCTATTGTACAAGCCTCTGGGGGCAACATTGTGGTCTAGGGGGCTTCAGTTGGTCAGGTCGAGGGTCAGTAACGTTATGTAGAGATAAAATGAGGTGAGCTGACCACCTGAATGTACTGAAGGACCAGGATGTCTCATCGATTTGTTCTTATTCCAGGACGGCGGGGCCAAGATCCATCAACTCAGACTGTAAAACATGAGGAACCATCTTCGCGCTGAACTAACCGCCACAGTCCTGACCTTGCTGGAACATCATCAGTACAAGATCAGGAACAACATCACAGTGAGACACGACTGACAAGCACACACACACACAAAAGCAGCAGGTCAGAGTCGCTTATATAATAAGAGTCTCTTTATTGGAAGTGTTTGTTGTGGTCAGACGGTTTGGCTCGGTCAGAGAGGAGTGAAGGGTCCGCCTCCCTCCGTACGCCATCCTGCATATTTAAGACTTCTTTAAAACTTGTGCGTATTTAAGAGTTTGGTTTGTCACAACAGCTTAAACCTGAAAACACAAATAACAGCAGAAGAGAATGAGGAGGAAACGGCGGTCAGTGAAGTCACATCACCCGCTCGGCCATTTCCAGAATTCTATACCAGTTCTGAAGGTTACTGCAGCGGTCAGTCGGGGTCAGGTGGAAGAATTTCATTAACCTCGTTTAATCTGAGGTCATTTTGTTTGAAGGAGACGGTCAGTTTGTAATTAAAGCCCTTCTGAAACTAACACGGCTGCTCATACAGGTTACTGAGAAACACACGTCTGCAGTTCTGCACTGAAGCTAATGTAGCTCATTAGCACCAACAGCAAGCGTTACGCTAAAGGTGCTGCTTTCAGTCGTACGACGTACTTTTTAATGGTCACTTTAATAAACATACGGTGTCAGAAACCACGTAGGCACTTGAGCGCTGGACGCTCAGAGCTATTTTATATGTTTCCTTTATTTTATTAGCCTCATTTGCCAGACTAGCGTCGCAGCTACAGTGCAAAACATGTCCCGGTTTATTTGCTGTTCAATTAATTCAGAAAAACTAAATAATTATTAAATTGAATATTAATAATAAAGCCCTTCCTTCAGAGTCCAGTCTGCACCCCCGCCTTTATTACCTTAAAACTGCATTAATAAAATCGAGAGAGAGAGAGAGAGAGAGAGAGAGAGAGAGAGAGAGAAAATAAAGAGAAAGATACAGAGATAGAGAGAGAGTAAAAGAAAGAGAGACTCCCAATCTCACTCAACCAAAAACTAGTGACTTAAGAATGCCCTCAAAGGAACTGTAAACAAACGTAGAGGCACGCGGGTCGCAGCGCAGACGACTGGTCAGGGAACTCGGATGAGAAAGAGCGCGAGAGCAAGACAGAGAAGGCGAGAGAGAGCAAGAGATGGGGAGGAGATGAGAGTTAATTAAAGTCTGGTTTTTCGGGGAAGGTGCAGCCGGAGCGCTGGATGATGACGTTGGCTGCGTAGTGACCCGCACGAATGCACTGTTCCAGAGATTTCTCCTGTACCAGCTCAGACAGGAACCCTGTAACACACACACACACACACGAGAAGTTCTAGAATTAAATATATACAGTGCTCTGGCAGTCGGACGGCTCTGCTGTTACAGGTTTGAGAACAGTGAACAGGTACCGAGTGACGTACCTCCTACAAAAGCGTCTCCGGCTCCATTCGTGTCCACAATCTCATTCTGATCGATATCGATCACAGGAAACAACGTCACCTGATCACCTGAGAGACGGACAGAGGAGATTTTATTAAACTGTCCTGTCTCTCCTGGTTCACGTATGATATACCCTGCCTGAACCTCCATTTGTTATTTTTTTAGGTTTATGTTTTAAAACATCAGGAGCTCATTCACAGCGCTGAAGCACCTCAGAGCTGAGAAGTCACCCAGAACCGCTTGGAACACGATACTGAGTTTATCAGCCTGTATCAGTAATGTCTGAAATAATAACTTTACGTGAGAAAATAACTTCACACTGGAGGACCCACAGAGTCGAGGGGTCTTCTCACAGTGGAACGATGGACAGATGTTCTCAGATCTGATGCAGTTTGATGTTCTCCTCTCTTAATAAGATCAAAGAGCTATTTATCTGATAGGTGGACAGTGTTGGTGGGTCTAGCAGGTCTTCCAGGTGGTTGTTAGCTTTATATGTTATATCTAAGCTCCTCAAAAACCTGAGCGAGAGAGACACATACCCACAGTAGCTACGGTGTCGTCCTTGCCCTGAGTGAACACTACGATCCTCTGTCTGTTCTTGTTCACTTTGGGGAGGAGCTGGACCCTCCGCGCGATCTCCGCTATATCGTCCGTCTACACACACAGACACGACGACATGAGGTTAGAACTCGTTACACATCATTTACTGTGGATTAATAATTCCTCTCAGTGTGTGTGTGTGTACTCACCTCAAAGCCCTGCTCCTTAGCAAACGTGGCCGCCTCCTGGAGAAACAGCACAGAAATCTTTATTATTTTACCCAGTGTGTTAACTAGTGCGTGTGCGTGTTTCACTGCCCCCTAGTGTGTATGTGGGTGCTTTACTAACCCTAGTGTGTGTGTGTGTGTTTGTTTCACTGACCTTAGTAAGCATGTTCACTAGTGTGTGTGTGTGTATGTGTGTTTCATTGACCCTAGTATGTGTGTGTGTTTGTTTGTTTCACTGACCTTAGTAAGAGTGTTCACTAGTGTGTTTCATTGACCCTAGTGTGTGTGTTTGTTTCACTGACCTTAGTAAGTGTTCACTAGTGTGTGTTTCATTGACCCTAGTGTGTGTGTGTTTGTTTCACTGACCTTAGTAAGAGTGTTCACTAGTGTGTGTGTGTGTGTGTGTTTCATTGACCCTAGTATGTGTGTGTGTGTTTGTTTCACTGACCTTAGTAACAGTGTTCACTAGTGTGTGTGTGTGTGTGTGTGTTTCATTGACCCTAGTGTGTGTGTGTGTTTCATTGACTCTAGTGTGTGTGTGTGTTTGTGTGCTTCACTGACCTTAGTGTGTTTATTAGTGTGTGTGTGTGTGTTTCACTGACCTTAGTAAGTGTGTTCACTAGTGTGTGTGTGTGTGTATATGGATGGGTTAAATGTGAAGGTAATATTCCTCTTTGCGTAAACACAAATGGCGACAAGTTCTGAAGTTTAAATTTAAACTCTTTAGTTAAAAATTTTAACTCTATCTAAACTCTACAGGTGAACGTTACTCCCGCGTACCGTCTCGTTTCCAAACAGGACATCGACGTAGGGCATGACCTTCATGAGCGGCTCTTTGAAGAACTGGCTAATGAAGGGAGCGGAGAGATTCAGCCCGAAGATCTTGTTGTGTTCACACGCGTGTTTGGCCACTTTCAGGATGGAGTCCGGAGACACAGTCAGGAAAAACCCCTGAGAGACACACACACACACACACACACACACACACACACACTTCTCACTTTAATTTGGACACATGGTGTGAGGGCACTTTCACTGACTTGGCTCTGTTGAAGTGAACCTTAAAGAGAACCGTCTGTAAACTGACTCAGTTCTGTAGTGTTCACAGTAAAAGTCGACTGAAACCAGGACTCTGTTCTTATTCTGGTCTGTATTAACCCTGCAGAGCTTTCAGACCACAGATCCTTCAGGACTCAGACCTCCTTCACAGCCCTCACAGTGCGCAGGGCCCGGACTGCGTTCTTTGGTGAAGCTGGGAACAACCAGACGCACCTGCTGCTCTTCTATTGGCTGCGCTGATACAACTGGCCGACGTGATGGGCTCTAGCCCCCTCTAAACTCATCAGCTCCACCTGAAAACCTGCTTGCGTAATAGAAGAGGATGTAATTTACAGAGCAGCTGTGAATGTTCATGTACTCAGTGGTGACTGTGAAATCAGTAATCAGAAACATATCAGTACTCTATATCAGCGGGCCGGTCAGGAGACCACTGTGTTTCTGAGAGCGCTGTGTTTCTGACCTGTCGGGCTGGTTTTACCTGCTGAAGTGCTGCGGTCCTGTATGTCCAGTCAATTTGTACCATAAAGCTAAAGCAGATGGAGCCACAAAACAGCAACAAACCCAATGAACTGAGAGAGGGGGTCCGAGTTTGTTTTTGGGGTCACTTAGAGGGTCTGAGTTTGTTTACTGTGTTTACATCTGCACAGAAAACTAAGACTCAGTGGTCAGATTTCACTTCAGACACTGAAACGGTCCAGAAAACACCCTCACCCTGTCTCTCATCCTGTCTCTCTGTCTCTCTCCCTGTCAATCTGTCTATCTGTCTCTCTGTCCCTCACCCTGTCTATCTGTCCCTCATCCTGTCTGTCTGTCCCTCTTTCCCTCATCCTGTCTGTCTGTCCCTCACCCTGTCTCTGTCCCTCATCCTGTCTGTCTGTCCCTCATCCTGTCTGCACCTGACCTTTATTTTCTTTATACTTTATTTTCCAGTCTGCATCCTACATGGTACTAAAGTATTAACAAGCAGTTTCTAACCACCATGTAAGCAATTAATAACACCCGAATAAATAAAAGCTTATCCTTTGTAAGCATGCAGCTTAATAACCATTTAGTAAGTGTTTATAAATAATATAAATTTTATATATATTTTTTTCAGAAATGCAGTATCTGCAATGATTGTTTAATACGTGATGATTGTACTCAGACCGTTGATCATATTCCTTGGCAGTTTAGGCTTTAAACTTAAATATTAATTAACATTTAACTCTTTACTCAGCAAATACTTTATAACTAATTAGCAAAAAAAAAAAACTTTTAAAAGCGCAACATATGCGGACATTTAAAACACCTGCTTACAAATGTTATGTTTCTGTTTATAACCGTATTAATAACTGCTTACTAACTGTTAATACACTGTTATGAAGCAGACCTTAAAGTGCTACCATAGTAACAACAACAACGCTGTGAAATCCAGGTAGTATAAACTGGAAGTTTGTTATATTATAATCATATGGCTGACATGATTCTGACTGAAACTCTTCAGGTAAAACTACGAAACTATCCAGCTGCTTCGCGCGAGGGTCTACACTGCCACCTGGCGGCGCTAACAGTTCAGTCAGTTCTCCAATCAGACGATGTTGTACGTTAGAGACAATTAGCTAATTAAAAATCCTGTTATTTCATTCTATAGGTTATTCAATCCTATAAAATAATAACTGTAATTTATTCTTCCCTAAATTTTCTAACGTTTAAAAGTCTGTGTTTGACTCACAGCGATGTAGTAAACCCGGGCCTTCTCCACCAGACTCCAGTTACTGTCCAGGTCCAGGTGCTTCTCTTTTTTGTAGCAGTTTGCAGCTGCGAGGTTCGCAATCAAAGATCTGCACACAAATACATTATATATACACAGTAAGTGAGTGAGTGAGTGAGTGAGTGAGTGAGTATGAGGGGGCCTCCAAGAGTGAGAGAGTGATTTGTGACCTGTTGTCTCCAGTAATGCAGGCTGCACAGGTTCCTGTCGGCTCTTCAGTCTGTTCGTAGTAATGTGCGTCCACGTGAGCCTCGGCAGCCTTCTGCTTCAGGATCTCACCGAAGTGGTCTTTCCCTATACAGCCGAAAAACGTGGCCACCTTCTGGGGCTCCTGGATCATCCACTGTGGAGAGACGGCACCAAACACACCGGTCAGGGTGGCACTGGTCAACACAGCGGGGGTCCGAGTGACCACAGAAACACAAACAGCTATATAGAGGAGGATGTGAGAGGAGACACCTCCGCTCAGAGTTCACATGTCTCCGCTAATTCTACAACTTCTGGAAAACTGGCTGAAAGTCCTGTGCTATATTGGTTAGAAGGTCTAGGGTTGGGCATGGGCCAGGGGCTGATGGTAAACAAATGCACATGGTTCATGCAGCAAACAGAACGTCAAGAGACTGACTGGAACCTGTGGCCAGTGAGAACCTCCAGTATGCAGGGGTGCTGAACAGCTCTGGGAGTACAGGCGGGGGTAGAGTTTTATATACTGACTGAGGCTTCTGTGTGGGTTGTGGTTAAATGTGTATAACAGAGAGAAGAACAGAAACACACCTGTGCGATCTTGACAGAGTTCTGAGTGGAACCGCCGGCATGATACTCAACCTTACTCTTCTTCACAATCTCCTCAAACCTGAAACAAACAAAAACAATCACACTGGCGTTAGCACATTATGCAACCGGCAGGCTAATACGGACCTCAACCTTACCCATGAATATCTCTCAGGCCATTGTTTAATATGCATTATTAATTTTAATTAATGTCTTATAAAGGACATTTTCTGGACTCTCACACTATGTGAACCTTGATAATCAATAACACCAACACGCCAGCAGGTGGCAGCACAATCCACCAGTCAAAGCAAAACTCCAGTATTTTTTAAGTTTGCATTTCTATGATCATATAGTTAAGCCCAGAAATATTTGGACAGTGACAAGTTTTTGGTATTTTAACTGTTACTAAACTAAATTCAATATATTGTAATATAATTAATGTGGGCTCAGAGTGCAGACTCTCAGCTTTAATTAAAGGGTATTCATATCCTAATTGGAAGAAGGGTTTAGGAATGACAGCTCTTTAATATGTAGCTGCCTCTTTTTCAAGGCACCAAAAGTAATTGGACAACTCTCTCAAAAGCTATTTCATAGGCTTTTCCCCTCATGAATTCATCAGTTAAACAGGTAAAAGGTCTGGAGTTGATTTGTATTTGGAAGCTGTTGCTGTGAACATGCAGTCAAAGGAGCTCTCAATGGACGTGAAAAAGGCCATCATTAGGTTGAAAAACAAAGAAGAAATCCATCAGAGAGATAGCCGAAATGTTAGGAGTGGCCAAATTAACAATTTGGTGCATTCTGGGGGAAAAAACTGCGTACTGGTGAGTTCGGGCACTCAAAACGGCCTGGACACTCTTCAGGAAGTGGGTTCAGGAGACTTCATGAGAGCAAATACAGAGGGTTCACCACAAGGTGCAAACCAGGAATTAACCCTTAAACATATAAAGGCCTTTTAAAGACCCCAGCCCAGTTCTGGAACAGCATTCTTTAGATAGATGAACTAAGATCAACTTGTATTAGAATGATGGGAAGAAGAAGCACAACCCATCCTCTGTAAAACATGCTGGAGGCAATGTGATGGCATGGCCATGCATGGCTTCCAATAGTACTGGGTCCCTGGTGTTTATTGATGATGTTGGACGATGCTTCACAGTACAGATGGACAGTGACCCAAAACATACTGCAAAACCAACCAACAAGTTTTTTTAAGGCAAAGAAGTAGAATACTCTGCAATGGCAGAGTCAATCACTAGATCTCAACTGATGATTAAGCATCATCATCAGACAGAAAAACAAGCAACGACTGAAGGCAGCTGCAGTAAAGGCCTGGCAAAGCATCAAAACGGAGGAAACCCACCATTTGGTGATGTCCATGGGTTCTAGTCATTGCCCGCAAAGGACTCTCAACATTCTCAAGTATGACAATAATAATGAATAATATAATAATGAACATTTTATTTACAGTAATGTTAATTTGCCCAATTACTTTTGAGCCCCTGAAATGAGGAGGCTCTGTAGAAAAATGGTTAGATTTCCTAAACATTTCATAGAATATTTTTGTTCAACCCCTTTAAATCCAATGTGGTGACATGGAGAGCCCAAATCATGAAGATTGTGTCACTGTCCAAATATTCCTGGGCCTAACTGCATTCTGAAAAGTTGCTGATAATCCACTATTTAAATCTTCTGAAAGTAAAGCAGTCAATACTCCTGCAGTACTACACTTCATGTAGTCAAGACCCGCCAGAAACTACTTAAAACCCAGTATGTCAGATACGAATCACATGCTGCACAAATCTGAGTGTTAGACCAGAGAAGTGACCCTGTGAGAGGCCGAGTGGTCAGAAGAATGGTGGCGGGTGAGCTGGCTGGCTGGAACTTTAGTGCTGATTCAGGGTTTCTGTGTGATTTCAGTACGTCCTGTTTCCCGGCGGCCTGGTACACGACGCTCAGCTATAAGAGCTGCTATGTTCACACAGTTCTACACCTGCTGGACACAAACAACAGGCAGACCTTCAGCAGATCAGATCCACGCTGCTCCTAGAATCAAACACCGTTTCTCTTTGTTGCTGATCTCATGAATAATTAATGAGCTCTGCTCTGATTGGCTGGTTTACAGCGGCGATGATCAGGCCAAATAAAATGAGCCTATGAATGTACTATTTAGGTAGCTATACTAGTTACTTATAGTTGCTAGCAGTAACATTACCTGTACTAGCTACGCTCTTTCAGCAGAATATCAAACACAAAGTAGATTAAAGTTGTCTCTGTGAAACTTTCAGTTTAAGATGATCTGCTTCAACCAACACACAGTGATACACTTACACAGCATGGCTGCTACTTACAGTCACTGTTGGGGTTGTTTTATATAATATATAATAATAAACAAATATCTAGATAATATAAGGATGTGTTTTTCTGTATCTAGAACTGAGACCTCTCTGAGAAAGGCAAGCCTGGAGACTCAGAGGATCTATACAAGCAGACAATCACACGTCCACAGCAACTCTCACTCACGTCTCCTTACCTCACCAGCTTCTCCACCACAGAGAGAGTGGGAGGTGTTAATGGCGTATTTACAGGGACACACAGGAAAATTAGAGTCCACAGGCGTCTGAGCCGTGGAGCCGGTGGAGAACGTACAGAGTATTTATCAGCGAACCTGCTTTACGACCGACTTGGTTCTTCAGCTCTGTATATCAAACCTGAGGCAGAAACCTGAGTGAGATCTTGGAGGAACACAGAGGTTTAGTCTAAACTGAGATGCTGGTGCTGTTGTCCCACCACTTCACACGATCACACAGGTTTGTTAATGGTGGAGTGGGAGGTGTCCCAGTGTCCCAATACTGTTGGAAGACAGTCAGGGCCTCCTCCTCACCTGATACAAACCAGTTCTCCTCCTCATTTGTGCCATCTGCTACACCCTCGACTGCATCGCTGTATCATCCAGATGTACCAGCATTTAGATAAGATGGGACTGTTTTATCTCAGTCCCACTTTTTACACAGACTGAGCAGAGACTGCCTCTACCTGTACAGTCTCTAAAGCTTTACCACCCAGATGTCAAACAGAGATACTCTTAGTTCTACTTTGAGTTTTTAGTTCTAGTTTTTCTAGAAGACCCTACACACTCCACACAGACACCGGAAGACCCTACACACTCAGCACAGACACCAGAAGACCCTACACACTCAGCACAGACACCGGAAGACCCTACACACTCCACACAGACACCAGGAAACCCTACACACTCCACACAAAAGAAATCTTGTCATCTAGAAACTAATTGAGCCCAGACCCTTCCTACTGTGAGGTAGCAGCACTACATACTGCACCAATACACAGTCCTAAACATCAATTTGATTTTTATTTGATTATGCAAAAATATGGACTTTGTCCTAGAGAACAGCAGCAGAGACTCACAGAGCTTTGTGCTTTTCCTCAGCAAGGATCTGGTCATTGGGCTTCAGGCCGTACCTGCACAGAGACACATTTATCAGTTATTAATATTAATTTAATTCAGAGGTGATCTCAAAAGCTCTTTCCATGTGATATTTGCCTCAATTTTATTTAAGACCCAACTCATCAGCTGCTGTTCATTAAAAGCTACACAATTTTGCAAAACCACAGGGAGCTCATGCAGTAACCCACTAACTGGCCACTTTATTAGAAACACCCACCTCATACTATTTCCACTAACAGGCCATTTTATTAGAAACACCCACCTCGTACTATTTCCACTAGCGGGCCACTTTATTAGAAACACCCACCTCGTACTATTTCCACTAACGGGCCATTTTATTAGAAACACTCACCTCATACTACTTTCACTAATGGGCCACTTTATTAGAAACACCTCTCACTGTGTAGGTGTCTAGTTACAGACTGTAGTTGATCTGCTGCTTACAGTTTATTCTCTACTTCATTTATCACTGGTCAGTTTCGGACCACTGCTGTCCAGATGTTATGTGGGTGGTTGTGTGTTGTGATGCTGGTATGTGGACCATTCACCCAAAAATAACCTGATGAAGTACCGAAAGCAACAGTGTCTCTGTTGTACACTAGAAAGGTGGAGCTACAGGTGGGGGTTTCTGATAAAGTGGCCAAGTATAGTAAACACAACATGCTATTTTATACATTCTACACCACCGGCTGTGTTTAAGACCTGTGAGCTCATCAGCACATTCTCACACAAGATACGACACAATAAATCATCAGTAACCGTACTTGTGGACAAACCATCACTCAGATTTGCACAGGGTCCGAAACGGTGGGGGTCAAATTCAGTTACTAGTCACTTACTTGTCCAGAAAGTCTTTGTCCACCACAGCAGAGATATCCAACAAGGGATTCCCCATTCCAAACAAAGCATTCTGACTGAGAGAGAGAGAGAGAGAAAAAGAATTTACTTTTAATGTAAATCAATGAAACTGAATGTCTTTACCTGCAACTCTGACTCAGTTCTTTTAGTCCACTCATCTTAAAATCTACACACAGTGATGTAGTGATGTTGACTTTCAGATCAAACTACCACAGAAACTGACACACAAGGTTTTATTCCCACAACAACGGCAAGGAACTAGCTACTGCTGAGTGTGTGTGTGTGTGTGTGTGTGTGTCATGTTTCAATGGGGTCTCGCATGTTGAGCACATGGCAAAGTGCTGACCAAAGTCTTTGGCAAGTACATGCACATACACCCACACTATTAACTGGATTTATCTTCTAATCCCTGATTTGGTTAATCAATTCTTCATTAAAGCCTACGTTTGAGAACTTATGTTTTGTTTTTTGTTTTTCAGGAAAAGGAAAAAAAAACATTCCTCACTTCTAACTTACTTGAATGAAGCTTCTGGAGAATACTATTGAACACACTAATTGAAGTCAATGGAACCAGAAAACTAATTTTGGATCAGTTCTTTTTCATCAGATTTTCATTATGCCTGAAATTGCAGGGGGGGGTTGGGGGGTTGGGTCACTACCTCAAATCAGCAGCGCTGCCACAAAACAAAGGCCTTTGATATTGAAAGTAGGGCAAATGTATTGCATCACAAAGACAACCCAGAGTGACCTTCATAGCTGAGGTCAGCAGCCGTGTCACTAATTTAGTAAATATGTGACTTTTCTGTGATTTTGGTCAGGTGATACAGCCTGCTCAGCAAAACCATCCTACGTGTATAACAACGTCTATTAATACATGTAGGCACTTTAAGGTCACTTCAATAAGGTTATTTTAATCTTTAATATATTTGACCCCATATATGCATAGCCCTTTACTTCTCCTTCAACTGAACAAGCCCCCAACAAGCATTATCCAGGAAAAACTCTAAGAATAAGAGACCTCGAGAGGAACCGAGACTCAAAATAGGAATACACATCCTCCTCTGATCCACGGAGTCTATACAGACCATACAGTACACACAGTCTATACAGACCATACAGTTTATACAGCCCATACTGTCTATATAGACCATACAGTTTATACAGCCCATACAGTTTAAACAGCCCATACTGTCTATATACACCATACAGTACACAGTCCATATAGACCATACAGTTTATACAGCCCATACTGTCTAAATAGACCATACAGTTTATACAGCCCATACAGTTTATACAGCCCATACAGTCTATATAGAATATACAGTTTATACAGCCCATACAGTCTATACAGACCATACAGTACACACAGTCCATATAGACCATACAGTCTATAAAAGACCACACAGTCCCTGCAGCCTGTATGGTCCAAACACCAAATGCAGTTCATACAGAAGACCAGTTGGGTACAAACTTCTACGGGGCAGACTCCAGTTATCTGTTCAACACAGACGTCCTGCTGCGTGAAATCAACACCACCACCCCCCCCCCCCCCCCCCCCCCCACACACACACACACCTTACTATACTATAGCACGCGCTCAAGTAAGGAGCAGCAAACGTGCTGTTATGAGCAACACTGTCATGTTATCCCACAACAAGGCCCTCATAAGTACAGCAAAACAAGAACACAAACACACAAACATGCATGCATACATTTTCATTTACATACATTTATACATACACACGCACGCGCGTCTAAAGAACCGCTCGAGCTACCGCCACTCACCTCGCTGTCGGCATGACGTCACACCAAATCGTTAGCACCTCAAAATAAACAAGGAAACAAATAAACTAAACTACTAAGTAAACTACAACCGCGTGCCAGCACTTCACAACTACGCACGAGCGGCGAACAGCGCGTGGCCTCTCGTTGCGGAAACCGCAACCTCCCAATCCCTCAGCTGATTGGTTACATCAGCGGCGGGCGGACCGAAATGCGATTCTTGAAACGTGATTGGCTGAAAAAACAGCTGTTTATTTTTAGGTTTAAATTGTTGTTTTTGGAGAAAAAATGTAGTAGAAATGTAGTATAAATAAAATGTAAAGCGGGTTTTAAAGATAACGTTCTTATATTTCACGCGGAAAATAGTTTTACAATTTCTCATGTTTCTTTTTTTGAAGAAGTACGGTTTTTGACAGGCTGGGTCACGTGACCGTTCAGCAAAATCAAACAATTATTTTCACTCTTAACGTCATCGTATTTATTCTATTCGTGGACAAACATAAACAAATCAGAGATAAATGTCAGATTAAATTGAAGCTGAAGTTCCAGTTTTTCAGCCTCAGCTTGTTGTGCGATTTTTCCCGTTCCACCTTATATTCTGCAGTTAAGCTACATTCAGGTTCTTCATCTTCAAGTTCGAAACTCCCCGCTCCACCTTAAATGGTGCAGCTGTTATGCTACACATCCCGCCGGTGCCTCAGCATCTTCTTCGAATGGCCCATTCCACCTTAAATTGTGCAGTTAGGCTACATTGCGGGATATCAGCTTTAAGTTCGAACTTCCCCGCCTCACCTTAAATGGCCATTAGGCTACATTTATATTCTTTGACTTTTTGTTCGAACATCTCCGCTCCACCTTAAATGGTGCAGCTGTTTACACTCGCCCGAACGTATCCGCTGCATCATTTAAGGTGGAACGGGGAAATTCGAACAAGAGCCTGATGCGCCAAAATGTAGCACAACGGCTATACTTCACTAAAACCGTCATTATAACACAAAACCAGTATTAATACGAGTTACTGACATAAAAACGCCATTTTGTTGCATACAAGACAGCGCGACTGTACTGTTTGTGTACAGTTAGCCACATGCTAATTCCTTTCATTCCTCTCAGATCTCTGATCCAGCGTTCATATCTTTCCTGATTTCACTGTTGGCCACTAGCGCGTTTATAATCCTGCGGTACATTTTTGCGATATGTGTGTATTTATTAATCTCCTACCTCAGCCTGATATCTGGCTCCTTTCTCGCCTTCTGTAACATGGCAGGCACTTTAAACCGGACAGTCCTCTAAAAACGAGCTGAATGCGGACCCCCTCCTGGTCAGTCCCCTTTATTTACCATTATTATTAAATGTTGTAAAAACTTTAATATAAGACACATCCCTGCTGAAAACGAAGTGTATAAACTGGTTTAACTGGTCACCCGGCATGGTCATACTGGTTGATCAGCACACCTGAATATGCTGATAACCCCCATAATACCCTGCATTTCTGCTGACCAGCATCCAAACACCATGTATTTTTAGAGTTTGGCTAATATTTTCTTATGAATAAGTTGTAGTGCTTGGTTTAAAGATGTCAGGGTGGAATGGGCAGTGGGGCAGTTGTGTGGGCCAGTGCATCTACCAGTAATGGAAGGTCTTTGGCTAAAGGTGACCTGTCAGCTTCCCGACTGTGCTGGGAACAGTTCGTCCCTGCTGCTGTGTTCAATAAAAGAGCATTTTCATAAAAAGGTTTCCCACGTGCCAGTGCCACAATGGTGTCAAAAGTGTGATAGCACCACTCAACAGACTGGAGAGGAACACCACCACCATGTCCTGCTTCCCAGTCGTGCCAGTAGTGCTGGGCAGTGGTTCTCCTCTGCTGCAATGTTCAATAAAAAAAAACAATAAACAACATAAACAGTCCCTCACATAGCCACGCCTTCCAAGTCCAATGCTGGACACCAGATATGCCGTTTTTTTAGTATGCGCTGCCAAAAATGACCACTACGAACAGGTTTTTGGATTACTAGTTGCTTTTAATAAGGCACGTACATGAACGAGTTATAACAGGGTTGACTGATATTTACATTCAAACTTCTGTGTGGTCAACATTAGAAAATGGAAAGATTGTAAAAAACCCTAAAGCACTCTTATATATAAATACGAGTGTGTTCATTAGTGTATTTCAGCACAGTGGCAGTCTACTTGAAAGAACAGGACGGTAACGACTGGGCATGAATGTGTGTGGGTGTGTATTGTTACTGTCCAAAGAAAATTCTTGTAAATTAGAGAATCTGAGCTACAGTTTCCATTATGTGAAAGTCTTATGAAGAACGGACCAATAGAAATGCTCCAAAATAGCTTGGACAAAATTCTGGTTACACTGATTTGCATTGAAAGTAAAGACAGTTTTTGTCCTCTCCTGTAAAGTAACTATTTTGGAGATCCTTGTTTTTCTTTGGACAGCAATAAAATGTATTTACGTGTATGTCTTCGTTCATGATGACGGCAAACTTTTAAGCACCTTATAAGATCTGTTAGTATGTGGTTTAGTTCTGTATGACATACAAAACGATCCAACAACATCTCCAGAACAAAAATGCCAGTTGCAGAATGGGAAAAAAAATAAAGACAAATCCCACCGAATCTGTTCCCGTAACATCAACCGAACACTTTTAGGCTGTGAGTGGCTTTCAGGAACTCTCACAGGACACTTCCAAAACAGTTCTAATGGGTTTTTTTGTGCTTAAGTAAGATACGGCACCAACAACGACCAGCATGGGACAGGAATATTACCCCCAAATATTATGTATCTCTAAAGTAGAGGCACAGTTAGTCCCTGCTGCTGTGTTCAATGTGTTCCATGTGCCAGCGCCACATTGGCGTCAGAAGCGGGATGGCACCACTTAACAGACTTGAGAGCAAAAATACCACCATGGCCTGCTTCCCAATCATGCCAGCAGCACTGGGCAGTGGTTCCCATCTGCTGCAGTGTTCAGTAAAGGAGCATCTGCTTAAAGCGATATGTTTCCTGCATCTTCCATGGGATAGAACCACCCAGGGGACTGGAGAACCACTGAACTCTAAAGGAGTGGCACAATGTTCTCCAACAAGTTCCCACTAAAGAATGTTAAAGCTCTTCTGGGACTATTTTATGGCTTGAATGTTGGGCCAGTGGTGATGAAGCTCCGTACCTCGTCACTTTACTCCATCGTGCACCTGAATACTGACACTATCCAAAGAAAAAGCATGTATCATTTTGTCCATTTTTATGTTTCTATGACAGCTGAGCTTCATATCCTCTGAAAGTCTCATGATGCGAAGGCATGCTAGTATGTTAGCCACCAGGCTCATAGGTAGGGCTGAAAGACTAAGTTATAAATGATAAAGTTTAATCTCTTAATAATACAGAGTTTGCAAGCCGCTGGTATTTAACTTTAAGGCCTCGAACAAAAAAAAAGTAACTGGAATTGTTTCTGGTCTTCTAGGCCAAAAACACATCTGAACCTGAATTTCTAGAAAATAATGTTAATTTAAATTGCAATATTAATCAGAAAATTTGTGAATTACGCTGCAATTTTATGCTAAAGTATTTGACAAGTTTTAAATATGAGTCCCAAATTACCAGAGTGTGTTGTTATACAGCATTTACACGTGCTGACCAGGTTTAAACCCCATGAAGGACATTTTAGTGCTTTCATTTGCTTCAAATGCACCAAAAAAATAAGCCAACTGAAACGAGTTCATGGAAGAAACGTCCTAAAATATTTCCTCAGACACTTCACGCTGATTCCCTTTGACCCAACAAACACAACAACAACTCTGAATGAATGAATCTTTGGCAGACATTCTGACAAAACCTCATATGAGCATCTCAAACCTTAACAGAAGACTGATTGTTCATGTTACGCGACACATACAGGATGAAATCTGTGCACGATTGTAAATAATTACTGACACAAACTTTAACAAAGATCTGAATATAAGAATAACACTCGGGAACAAAACTCTCTCGAAACGAAACACTTTACAAATTATAAACAGGGATTTTTTGCATCAGAACGTATCAGTACTCGGTGGCAACGTGAGGAATGTCCCATATCTTACGTTCTGGAGCCGAGGTGCGAGGAGCAGCAGATACAGGAGCAGTTTGGGATAAGGGGACGCGCCGGCTGGACCTGAGGGGGTGACTGTGCGTGTGTGTGTGTTATATCGCAGGAGCTGGTGCGGTGTGTGAAGCGGTGGGCTGGGGGAGCGTGTTCCGGACTGGACGCTCCCTCACTGGTACCAGGGTGTTTTCCGGACCCAGCGCAGCGTGAATCCGGCGTCTGTGCGGATTTTGATGGAAGCCGCCTCGGCCTCCCTCACCGTCTCCTTCACCGACTGCATGAGATTCTGAGCGTTGTGGACCAGCATCTCTGTGGCCTGGAGGAGTGGAGCACACAGAGGATATAGCTCAGCTCTGATAAGTGAGGATTATATACCTTTGTGTTCAAAAGTTTGGGTTAAAGGTACGTGTTGCTTTTGGTATTCCAGGTAAAAATAATAAATTAACACATGATTATACAATAAAGGTTTATACAGTTTAATATTGGTTAATATATGTTAAATACATTACAGAGTCTAAGACTCTGATAGTTTAAAAGTGTTTATCTGATCAGTAAGTGTATGCTCACCAGATGTGAATAATCATACATACAATACAAAGTAACATGGATATCTTATTGTGAAAGAAGTAGATCATATCTTGAACTCCAGTTTGAAGAACAAAGTGTAATTCCAGATTTCTCCTGGACGCCCCAGACATTGTATTAATGTATTCAGTTCCTTCAGCAGCAATCTTGATTTAGCTTAATGAAGTACTGAGCAGTCAAAGCAGGTATTAGATGAGAACTGATAATAATACTGGGTTGTTTCCACAAGGAGAAGCTTGGAAAGGGTTAAATAAACACACGGACGTATGTAAAAGCATTAGTTACTCTATTAATACTGTTTAATATTTAAAGTGTTTACTGAGTAAATAAAAACTTCCTGTCTGGAAATAATAGCCTTTTCTATATAATAATGTCCCCGAGTGCCTGGACATAACCATAAACCCAACAAACTCATGTTAGTATGATGGTCAGGTGTCCACATATTTTTTGGCCATAGAACAAACATGCATGTATTTGGACACATGACCATCATACATACATGAGCTTTGTCAGATGTCCTAGGAAGGAGGAGGATAGAGAGAGGCTGAAGGTGATGGAGGAGGATGGAGAGAGGCTATGAAGGTGGAGGAGGAGGATGGAGAGAGGCTGAAGGTGATGGAGGAGAGAAAGTTTCTCACCTGCTCAGATTCCTCCTCGCTGATGTTGGTACGTCCCAACATAGTGGCCTTCACTGTAGAAAGGATCTTCAGCTGAGTGCTGATGGTGGGGATACGCTCACATACCTAGAGAGAAAGAGAGAGAGAGAGTCTTTAGCTGCAGTCCTGTGTAAAGGTTTGGGTGCTGCTGGTCAAATAACATGTTGTTAAGTTTAAGTGTAAACAATGCAGAGTTTTGACTGTGTGGAGAAATTCAGTGTTCCAGACTGTGAAGGGAACGCCGCCACTTTTCATTTCTTCCCAACCAACCCAACTGTCAGAGCTACATGGTTGATGTTCATCTTTAAACCAGCTTGAAGTTCCTATTCGCCAGATTCTTCATCTGATACTCCAACTTATATACTGCAGCTCATACAGACACCAGAATGGAACCACAGCACCGTTTAAGGTGGAACAGAAAATTCCCAAAACAAGCTGCTGAACTTCCAACATCTTTAACAGAATCCTTTCTTTAACTCTGCAGTCTGTACATTTCACTCCGGACAGTTTCTCCAACACTCGGACAACATGGAGCAGCTTCAGCTCAGCGTTCAACACTGAAGAGACTGAAGAGACGAGCAGCTCCACCTTTATTAGCACCACAACCACAACAGTGACTGTAAGTAGCAGCCATGCTGTGTGAGTGTATCACTGTGTGCTGGTTGAAGCAGATCATCTTAAACTGAAAGTTTCACAGAGACAACTTTAATCTACTTTGTGTTTGATGTCCAGATGAAAGAGAGTAGCTAGTGTAGGTAACTATAGCAACTGGCAGCTCCAAGTAACTAGCATAGATAACTAAATAGTATGTGGGCGGAGCTTATTTACACAGAGGCTCATTTTATTTGGTATATGTTGCTTCTGTGTGATCATGTTGGTGTCTCACTGTAAATAAGCCAATCAGAGCAGAGCTCATTAATTATTCATAAGCTCAACAACAAAGGAGAAACAGTGTTTGATTCTAGGAGCAGATCAAAGAGTGTAAATGGGTGTAAAACCACATCTGGGTGAGCAAAGACACACATGCCTTCTATGTAGCACATCAACACTGAGTAAATGAGTTCTATGGTAACGTACCTGCAGCAGGTTTGTTCTGATGCGTTTGTCTGTGCACTGCTTGGCGACCTCTTTGGCCAGGCGGGTAACCTCGTCTGAGGCTTTAGCGATGTCTTTAGCGCACTGGATCAAAGCACGCTTGTTTCCACTGCCACCCCGAACCAGCCGAGACATCTCGGCCATCAGGAGAGCCATACGCTTAGCTGCGCCGATGATGTCATTACCCTGAACAACAACAAAAGAAATAAAACAAACAATAAAACAACCACCTAGTAAAAGAAATCAAGCATTATCAACATAAAAGTGGAAGACAACACTGTGTTTATGATTGATCTGCTAAATAAATGGAAAACACTAAAGACCCTAAAACAGAGCCTTGTGGGACCCCATATTACATATTAGAGTCTTAAAACGTACATATTTAATTTCCACTGTTTCACACACACACACACACACACACACACACACACAGAGAAGGGAAACGTCCCTAACCTTGCTGGACCACTTGCGAGCCTCGTCGTGGAGCTGCCGGGCGGCAACCATCATGGGTTCGCTGACCATCTCACCGGCTCGCTGCTCTGGGAACTCCTCATCTTTGTCCTCAGGAGGAGGAGGCCTTGGGGGAGGTACCTCACCCTCTGGCAGTGGGGGTTTCGGAGGGGCAGCATCGTCATTCAGCTAAGAATGAACAAAAAAGATTAAGCTTATAATGCCACAGTTTGCTGAGAGGTTTCTGAACTCAGGTGAGCAAAGACAGGAGCGGATACAGGTGTGCAGTCGGTATGGTCTCCCAGTGTCTGTGTGAAGTGTGTATGGTCTCCCAGTGTCTGTGTGAAGTGTGTACGGTCTCCCAGTGTCTGTGTGAAGTGTGCACGGTCTCCCAGTGTCTGTGTGGAGTGTGTACAGTCTCCCAGTGTCTGTGTGGAGTCTATACGGTCTCCCAGTGTCTATGTGGAGTCTATACGGTCTCCCAGTGTCTATGTGGAGTGTGTACGGTCTCCCAGTGTCTGTGTGAAGTGTGTATGGTCTCCCAGTGTCTGTGTGGAGTGTGTACAGTCTCCCAGTGTCTGTGTGGAGTGTGTACAGTCTCCCAGTGTCTGTGTGAAGTGTGTATGGTCTCCCAGTGTCTGTGTGGAGTCTATATGGTCTCCCAGTGTCTGTGTGGAGTGTGTATGGTCTCCTAGTGTCTGTGTGGAGTGTGTATGGTCTCCCAGTGTCTGTATGGAGTGTGTATGGTCTCCCAGTGTCTGTATGGAGTGTGTATGGTCTCCCAGTGTCTGTGTGAAGTGTGTATGGTTTCCCAGTGTCTGTGTGAAGTGTGTATGGTCTCCTAGTGTCTGTGTGAAGTGTGTATGGTCTCCCAGTGTCTGTGTGGAGTGTGTATGGTCTCCCAGTGTCTGTGTGGAGTGTGTATGGTCTCCCAGTGTCTGTGTGGAGTGTGTATGGTCTCCCAGTGTCTGTGTGGAGTGTGTATGGTCTCCCAGTGTCTGTGTGGAGTGTGTATGGTTTCCCAGTGTCTAGGTGGAGTCTGTATGGTCCCTCGTTTTCTCCTCAATTTAGTCCCAAGAAGTATTTAAATATTACCCTTACAAGTTTCTACTAGTACACTTGGGAAATATAGTTTAACTTATAGTTTAAACTTTTAAACTTTTTTGTAAGGTTAGGGTAAAAACAGTAAAAGACAAAAACAGTAACAGATTTAAAAGGGATGGGAAAGTTTTCCTTAAATTTCATGGTGACTGAACATGAGATAAACATTAAATAGCATTCAGAGGACAAGAGGTCTCACATGCAGCTGCTCGAGGTCAGGAGGGGGTGGTGGGAAGTCCGGCTCCTGCGGCTGGAAGGCCTCTCTAACTTTAGCTACGGCACCAAGAATCCTGTAGCCAGAATCCATAAAGCCTTTCTGAAGAGCTGAGAGAGAGAGAGAGAGTTACACACAGAGAGAGAGAGAGAGAGAGAGAGAGAAAGAGAGAGAGAGAGAGAGAGAGAGAGAGAGAGAGAAACACACCTGCAAAATTAAACTGGCCTTATAAATTTAGAAATTATTTATTATAATATATATGAATTATTTAATTATTTTTATAACTCTCTTTATCACCCTAAATTAAACTATTTTTGTTTATTGGGAATTCCACCCAAATTTTATTGATGTGAAATGATCACAGTGGTGATGGTGTTTATAGTGGTGGTGATGGCGTTTACAGTGGTGGTGATATTGTTTATAGTGGTGGTGATGTTTGTAGTGATGGTGATGTTTACAGGGGTGGTGATGGGTGTTTACAGCGGTGGTGGTGGTGTTTGTAGTGATGGTGATGTTTACAGGGGTGGTGGTGATGTTTACAGTGGTGATGAAGTTTATATTGATAGTGTTTATAGTGATGGGGATGTTTACAGTGATGGTGATAATGTTTACAGTGGTGGTGATGGTGTTTATATTGATGATAGTGTTTATAGTGATGGTGATGTTTACAGCGATGGTGATGATGTTTACAATGGTGGTGATGGTGTTTATATTGATGATAGTGTTTATAGTGATGATGATGTTTACAGTGATGGTGATGATGTTTACAGTGGTGGTGATGTTTACAGTGGTGGTGATGGTGTTTACAGTGATGGTGATGTTCACAGTGGTGGTGGTGATGGTGTTTACAGTGATGGTTATGTTTACAGTGGTGGTGATGGCGTTTACAGCGATGGTGGTGGCGTTTATAGTGGTGGTGATGATGTTTACAGTGGTGGTGGTGGCGTTTACAATGGTGATGGTGTTTACAGCGATGGTGGTGGCGTTTATTGTGGTGGTGATAATGTTTAGTGGTAGCGGTGATGTTTTTAAAGTGAATATGAATGGGAAATCATTAGACAGTCTTCTTTCATATTGTGTCTCTAATGTTGTTTCACCAGTAGATTTAAACCACAAACGATCATTTAGAGGTGGAGCAAAAATCAAGACATCATTAAAAAAAGAGCTTAGTCTTTAAACTGATTTGATATTATAAATTCTGTGCAGCCAAACAGATTATTTATAAGCACTCAAGTGATCTGTATTGTGAATTTGGTAGCTCTCTAGTGATTCTGAGTCAGAAACAGTATAAGGTTCTCACTTGGGTCCTGTATGTTGCCGGCGACAGCCTTGGCCCCCATGACCATCGGCGAGATGGTGCTGCTCAGCTCGTCGGATGCGGCCTTGACCATCTCACGGAACTTGGGGTCTTCAGAGTTCTCCACCTCACGCTTCGCCACCAGCAGGATCCTATTGGCCCGCCGGGCAATACTGGTTGCCCCAGCAACCAGCATCTGAGGCTGGTGATTGGCCATGGCCATCTGACACTTGTCCAGGTCGTTTTTGATGGCCTCCTCTGATGCATCCAACAGGGACTTTGTGTCTATCGCTTCATCCACCAGAGCTGTTAAAGAGAAAGAATGTATAGGCTGTTAACTGTCGCCCATATATCCTCCCCGTATATCCACCATACCAGAAACACAGTCACTGACACAGCACCGCCCTACAGCAACACCAGTGTGTAGTGGTGCTGGCTGTAGGTGCTTTGACTTGAAGTGGCTCTGGCTGTAGCGGCTCTGACTGTAGTGCTACTGCAGGAACTGCTTCTGTCTCAAATTTTGCATCACTCACAGTTTCTCCTTTCATCTTACTGTACAAACAGCCTCGCCTTAAACACCACATGGGATACAACAACAAACACCTAGCAACAAACACCTAAGCATCCACCTGGGGTACCATAGCAACCATGTGGGATAGCAGTGCAACCACCTAGCAACAAACACCTAAGCAACCACCAGGGGTACCATAGTAACCATGTGGGATACCAGTGCAACCACCTAGCAACAAACACCTTAGCAACTATCTGAGATACCATAGCAATTATCTCTGATACTATAGCATTCATCTAACAACAAGCACCTTAGCAACCACCTGGGATGCCATAGCAACAGCCTAGCACCAAATATCTAAGCAACAACCTGGGATGATATAGCAATCACCTGGGATACAATAGCAACCACCTTGGATACTTCAGCAGTTGCCTAGCAACATCTTAGCAACCACCTGGGATACCACTGCAACAGCCTAACAACATCTTTGCTAGCTTAAGCTGCAAAATAACCAGTGTATTCTTCAGGAAATGGAATTTTCTAGATACCAGTTCTAGATAAAAGGTTCTATTTCATAACTACTGCAGGCTACATTTTAAAATAATAATCTGTACTTTTTACTAACTACTCGTTACTGAAGTCCTAGCTTGTGGGGGGGGTGGGGGATGGGGGGGTGGGGGGGGAGTGAGCCTGTGATTGGCTACCTACAGGCCACACACTGAACACAAAACGAACAAATACAGAGATGATCCTGTGGTGCTGGTCAGAAAATCTAGACTTGTTTTACAAACAACAAACACAAACACTGCTGTCCGAACTCACTGGTCATCTTCTCCACATTGTCGATCCACTGGTTCTTCATGGTCTCGAAGTGCTCGTGGGCCGCCTGGTTTCCGGGGTTCTTCAGGAGGATTCGAGCAGCAGACACGACCTGCGGAGAATTAAACAAAATCAGTGTCTACTATCTCCCATCAGCCGCCTCTCTCACCACTTCAGTCTCACACCAACGGTCAGGGACATCTTTTAAACACACTCATTAAACACACAGAAGCAGCTTTTCCTCAGAGCGCCACACACTGCCAGGAGAGGAACAGCTACAGAGGAGAAGATCTGAAGAACCAAGACGGAGAAAGTTGTTCTTAGATCAGACAGGAGAGAAACTTCCAACAGGAAGCTGAGGCATCTGAATGAATCTAACGGCTGAACCATTTAAGGTGGAATGGGACAGTTTGAACAAGAAGCTAATTGATTTCAGCTTCATGGAGAGCCGAAAGCTGCTCTGGTTCTGCTGGACAGGTTTGGTTTCACGGAACCAATAGGTCAGTACTGTTTTGTCCTGTTTGCTAATGTTTGTTAGAACAGCTAGTTAGCAACAACTGTTGCTACAATTTGATAACTCACAACCTGCATACAGTATACACACACACACACACACACACACACACACACACACACACACACACACACACACACACACACACATTAGATCATTTAAGAACAGGTGGGGACTGTATGCTGTATGGGGAAATAGGGACTGTATGCTTAATATTATGGGGTGAACGCCACAACTGTTTGGTGATATGTTGCCCCCTACTGGAAAATGAACACATTGCTCCCTTTAAAAAACAATAAAACCACACATCAAAACCAACCATTAAACACACAGCGCCACACACTGCCAGGAGAGGAACAGCCAACAGCTGAACCAAACATCACACCAAACGAAAGTCTTTCTCCCTCCCTCTCTATCTCTATCTCTCTCTCTATCTCTCTCTCTGTTCTCTCTATCTGTGTTCTCCCTCTCACTCTCTCTCTTTCTTACTCTCTCTCTCCGTCTCTCTGTTCTCACTTTCTCTGTTCTCTCCGTCTCTGTTTCTGTTCTCTCTCTCTCTCTGTTTCTGTTCTCTCTCTATCTCTGTGTTCTCTCCCTCACTCTCTCTCTCTGTATCTCTCTCTCTGTATCTCTCTGTCTCTTTGTTCTCTCTCTCTCTCTACCTGTGGTGTAAGGTCTCGGGCGGACTTGACTGCAGCGTGTATTCCCTCCACAGTGCTGCGATTGGCTGTTCCCACAGCAGCCGCTTTCTCTGCCGTCGCCCCCAAACGTCCAGCGTGGTTCTCAAAGCTCGCTGCACGCTCCTCAAACACCTGAACACACAGAGAACACACAAATCTCAGCACAGTATTAACTCTAGTTACTAACTCTAGTTACTAACTGTGTTATAAAACAGTGTATTACATACGGAGCTGCTGATAGAACGTATGTGATCTGGGGGTTAAATTTTTTCTAATTTAATGCATTTTAAGGCTCTGAAGATAATTAAATTAAATTAAAACAGCTCAGTACTTGTTTTGCACGCCGACTGCAGAGCATCATGTGTGAAATCCCGCTGTGTAAAAAAAGCTGGTAAGGTTGCTGATGAGGAGAGTGCTTTGGTTTCGTTGTCCACCTGTGAGGTCAGTGGTTTGATGATCTGGCGACTAAATAAAACAACTCAAGGAAGCTCACCTCAACTTCAACTTGTATGCTAAGAGGTTCACAGTACAAGACCACAAGGGGGGCGATAGCTGTGTTTCGTTAAATACTGTACACTACTGATTTGTCTCATGGACAGAGTCGACTCAGAGCCAGAGTTCCTACAGAATGTTGTCTTTGTGTGTGTAAATGTCAGAGAATTCTGTTTAGCAGAGCTTCAGGCTGATGTGTATTTATGAGCGAGTGTGTTTGAGAGTGTGTGGGGACGCGTAGTACCTCTTCTCTGTTCGGGGTGCCGTGTGGAGCGGTAGCGGCCACAGCCAGCAGTTTGATGGGGGTAGTGGTGTCGCTGAAGATGTCTGAGACCTCCTGCGTCATGGCCTCCTGCATTTTACCCTTCAGATCCTGAAACAAAGTCAATATTGTCATTACATCACACTTCCACCTTCGTCTGTACTCTAGTGTCATATATTTATTTACTGTTTATGTTTTAGCTGTGTTGAATGTTTATTTACTTGTTAAATGTAAGTGTAGCATAGATTATATACACCATTCAGCCATAACATTAAACCACCTCCCTGTATCTCCACTCACTCAGTGTATCAGCTCAACTTACAGACTGTAGTTCATCTGATTCTCTGTATACTTTATTATTCTGTTCTTTAATGATCAGGACCCCCACAGGACCACCACAGAGCAGGTACTATTAGGGAGGTGGGTCATTCTCAGCACTGCAGTGACACTGACGTGGTGATGTGTTAGTGTGTGTTGTACTGCTGTGAGTGGATCAGACACAGCAGTGCTGCTGGAGTGTTTAAACACTCACTGTCCACTCTATTAGACACTCCTACTACTTGCTGGTCCACCTTGTAGATGTAAAGTCAGAGACAGTAGCTCATCTGCTGCTGCACAGTTTGTGTTCCTAGTTCTTCATCAGTGGACACAGGACGCCGCCCACAGGACACTGCTGTCTGGATAGTTTTGGTTGGTGGACGATTCTTAGTCCAGCAGTAACACTGAGGTGTTTAAACACTCCAGCAGCAGCACTGCTGTATCTGATCCACTCACACCAGCACAACACACACTAACACATCACCACTACGTCAGTGTCACCACGTCAGAGAATGACCCACCTCCCTAATAGTAGCTGCTCTGTGGTGGTCCTGTGGGGGTCCTGATCATTAAAGAACAGGGTAATAAAGTATACAGAGAATCAGATGAACTACAGTCTGTAAGTGTAGCTCCTGTATGGTCAGTGGAGCTGATACACTGGACAGTGAGTGGAGATACAGGGAGGTTTGGGCTAAAAGTCTCTGCTGTGTTAACAGAAACATTGCGGGGCAGCTGTTCTCTGGAGTGTGAGCTCTGAACTCAGTGAGTCTGTCAGGCTGTCAGATCCAGACTGTTTCCAGTTCTGCCAAATACTTTCAGCCTCAGATTTGGAAAAGCAGAGAACACTGTGAGCTGCTCACACAGACAGCTGGAAATAAACACCCTGCATGAGCTCCAAATCTGAATCACAGACACTCAAACCCCAGGCTGGACGCTGTGACTGGCGGTCGATGGCTGGACACTAAAAATGACTGCTGAGCCTCCTTGTCTGCACACCTGAGCGGCAGGTGCCCATGAGCGAGTCTTACTTTGAGAGCCTCCTGCAGCTGCTGCGCGAGTGCGCGGGCCTGCGGGGTCTCACTCTCTCCACGCGCCGCCAGGTCAGCCAGCTGGGCCATCATCTGCTCCACCTGCTCACACTTCCCCAGCAGATCCGCACGCTGGGACCCTGGCAGCACATTGGCCAGCCGACGCCCCTCGGCAACCAGCCCCCGGATAGCAGCCTGACCTGAACATATGGAGGGAGGGAGAGAGAGACAGAGGGAGAGAGAGAGAGGAAGAGAGATGTATAGAGTGAGAGAGAGAGAAAAAAAGCAACTATAGCAGAACCCTTTGGTGCTAAATAGAACCTTATAGAACCATATACCTGTAACTTATAGAACCATATCCTCACTCTGAATAACCATTTACGTGTTCATGGTTTTCTGTAGAACCATATTCTTTACTACAGAGACCTCAAAGGACCATCTTGTTAAGTGTGTATATAGAACATTTTTGAAAATGGTTCTATGTAGCAACAAAATCGATTCTAGCATTGTTACCAAGTGAAACTTTGGATAGAACTGTTATAATAGAACACATTTTGGTGCTTTATAGTACCCTTTTCCAAAATTGTTATACTTGTTATACATACTTAAAAAGTAGTTTCTCAAAGTCTCTTGAGTGAAGACAACGGTTCTTTAGAATGATGATGTGCTGTATATGTGTAGCACCAGAAAGGGTTCTGCTATAACTGTAACTTGTAAGAATAAAACCAGACACACATCAGTCTGAACCATTTTACCATAAACATGGTACCAAACATAGTCACTGTTTTTGCTAAAGAACCCTTAAGGAACATGTTACTTTAAGAGTGTTGCAGGTGTTGGATTCTAACTGTAAACACTGGACGTCCTCTAGAAGAGATCTGAAGGCTGGTCAATGTAGGTGTTTGTCTGACCGTCCAGATGAAAAACTCTGCTGTTCCACACTCACCCACTCCTCCGTCCTCCATGCTGGGGTTGTCCATCCAGCGCTGTGCCTGCTCCATCTTCCCTTCCAGGTGCACCGCAGCCTTCGCCGGCCGGCTGTTGGCCACAGCACGGTTGGTTTTGGACTGCAGGTTCTGCAGCGCTGTAGAAATCTGTTTGGCCAAGGCGCGCGCCTCGGGGGTGTCCCCTTTACCCCTACACACAGCCACACGGGGGGACAGACATCATCCATCAGTGACACAGTCTGTCTGATCAGGAGACAATCTGCCCCTCTTACACATACAGTCACATGTTGGTGATGATAAAGGAATAAAGGGATGAAGAAACAGTGTTGGTGATGGTAAAGGAATGAAGGGATGAAGGAACAGTGTTGGTGATGATAAAGAAATGAAGGGATGAAGGAACAGTGTTGGTGATGATGAAGGGATGAAGGAATGAGGGGATGAAGGAACAGTGTTGGTGAAGGAAAAGAAATGAAACAGTGTTGGTGATGATAAAGGAATGAAGGGATGAAGAAACAGTGTTGGTGATGATAAAGAAATGAAGGGATAAAGGAACAGTGTTGGTGATGATGAAGGGATGAAGGAATGAAGGGATGAAGGAACAGTGTTGGTGAAGATAAAGAAATGAAGGAACAGTGTTGGTGATGATAAAGGAATGAAGGGATGAAGGAACAGTGTTAGTGATGACAGGATGTTGGAAGAGTGTTGGTGATGAAAGGATTAAGGAACAATGTTGCTGATGATAAAGGAATGAAGGGACAGTGTTGGTGATGATGAAGGGATGAAGGAATGAAGGGATGAAAGGAGTAAAGGGGGATAGCTGTGTGAATTTGATGGGACTGTCTGTTTGAGCACTCACGCTTTCCTGAGCTGGCTCAGTTTTCCGGTCAGTGCCGTAATCTCTCCCAGACTGCGCAGGATGTCATCTCTCTCGCGTGGGTCCTCACACAGATCCGCAATCTTCCTCGCCTCAGCCACAACCGCCTTCACATGCTCCTCACCCTCAGGACTCGCAGTAGGGTCCGCCAACCAACCCTGCACACACACACACACATTACAGCTTAGAGGACTAGATCATTACAGATTACAGCGGTGAAGGTGTTTACAGAGGCGGTGATGTTGTTTACAGTGGGGGTGATGGTTTTTACAGTGGTGGTGATGGTTTTTACAGTGGAGGTGATGTTGTTTACAGTGGTGGTGATGTTGTTTACAGTGGTGGTGATGGTTTTTACAATGGTGGTGAAGGTGTTTACAGTGGAGGTGATGTTGTTTACAGTGGTGGTGATGGTTTTTACAGTGGTGGTGAAGGTGTTTACAGTGGAGGTGATGTTGTTTACAGTGGTGGTGATGATGTTTACAGTGGTGGTGATGATGTTTACAGTGGTGGTGATGATGTTTACAGTGGTGGCGATGGTATTTACACTGGTTATGATGGTTACAGTGGTGGTGATGGTGTTTACAGTGGTGGTGATGATGTTTACACTGGTTATGATGGTGTTTACAGTGGTGGTGATTATGTTTACAGTGGTTATGATGGTTACAGTGGTGCTGATGGTGTTTACAGTGGTGGTAAAGATGTTTACAGTGGTTATGATGGTTACAGTGGTGGTGATGGTATTTACAGTGGTGGTGATGGTGTTTACAATGATGGTGATGGGAACCAGGGGTTCCAACACAAATCTACACATTGTATTTACTATTAAATCCTCTATTGAACCTACAAGTGTTTCTTCTGAGTTTATATGGATGTGGATGGTTAAGTCTGGGTTAGATTAGCGTTTTCTGCTAAATTACGTACATAAAAAACGCTCAAGATGTGAAAATGTAAACGCTAATCAGCGGTAACGAGCTCTTTCACCTGAATGAGTTGATGAGTTCAGTTCTAACGATCCAGGATCAGCATCAGTGTTAAAACAGCCTTAGTTGCAGAAGATTAGTGAAGTGAGGTTCAGAGGAGGTTTTTAAGTGTGTGTGTGTGTGTGTGTGTGTGTGAGTGTTTGTTTGTGTGTGTGTGAGTGTGTGTGTATTCATGTGTACCTGAGCGGCCTCAGCTCGTTTGGCCAGGGCTTGTTTGGAGTTGGTCATAGCCTCCAGTTTCCGCGCTGCATTTCCCACTTTCCCCGACAACATGTCCAAACCCTGAGACACCTGCTGCGCTTTCTGAATGGCCACTGGACTCGTACCTGAACCCCTGAAACACAAACAACACTACTGACACAAACACTACACATACCCCCAAATAACACAACAATTATGTCTCTGGTGGCACGAGACGGAACAGGATGGGGCGGAGTGGCATAGGGCAGGTTGGAGTGGCCTAGGGCAGGGCAGAGTGGGATGGGGCACAATGAGGCGGGATGGGGTGCGATGGGATGAAGTGGGATGGGGCAAGATGGGGCAGAGTGGGATGGGGCGTGATGGTGTGGATTGGGATGGGGCAGGATGGGGTGGAGTGGGATGTGGCGTGATGGGGTGGAATAGGATGGGGCAGGATGGGACGTGATGGGGCATGAAGGGGTGGGTTGGGATGGGGTGTGATGGGGTGTGATGGGGTGGAGAAGGATGGTTGGGATGGGACATGATGGGACATGATGGGGTGTGATGAGGTGGGTAGGGATGGGGCATGATGTGGTGGGTTGAGATGGGGCAGAGTGGGATGGGGCAGAGTGGAGTGAGGTGATATTTTCATGACTGCTTGAAGGTATCTGGCATTTACACGCCGTGTCTCAGATCTGAGCTCAGTTCTCACAGTCAGACTTTCTCAGCATCAGAACAAATAAATAACATTTACATCCCTAAATATATAATCCACAGCGCAGTGAGCTGATAACGCCAGTGTGAAGGTTTCTTATACAACTGTCGGGGTCGGAAAGGTCAGATGTGTGTGAGAGCGTTACCTGGCGCGCAGGTCTGACACCTGGTCAGTAATCTGTCCCAGCGTTTTGGCCGTGTCCAGAATCTCTCTCCTCTCTTTACCCGCACACAGCTCGCCCACTTTACCTGCTTCATCCAGAATCTGCCTGATAGCCTGTTCACCAGCCTCACCTGCAACAACAAAGAACCATCTGTGAAGCACAATGTTGTATTTGTTTAGTCTTAATAGATGTAAAGCTCTTTGAATTGGCTTTGTGTAAGAACTTAATCGTATTGTAATACACTACAGGAAGCGTAGAGGGTGACAGTCATTCTGACAGACTGTAATACACCACAGTAAGTGTAGGGTGTGATGGTCATTCTGACAGACTGTAATACACTACAGGAAGCGTAGAGGGTGACAGTCATTCTGACAGACTGTAATACACCACAGTAAGTGTAGGGTGTGATGGTCATTCTGACAGACTGTAATACACTACAGGAAGCGTAGAGGGTGACAGTCATTCTGACAGACTGTAATACACCACAGTAAGTGTAGGGTGTGATGGTCATTCTGACAGACTGTAATACACTACAGGAAGCGTAGAGGGTGACAGTCATTCTGACAGACTGTAATACACCACAGTAAGTGTAGGGTGTGATGGTCATTCTGACAGACTGTAATACACTACAGGAAGCGTAGAGGGTGACAGTCATTCTGACAGACTGTAATACACCACAGTAAGTGTAGGGTGTGATGGTCATTCTGACAGACTGTAATACACTACAGGAAGCATAGGGGGCGACGGTCGTTCTGACAGACTGTAATACACCACAGTAAGTGTAGGGGGTGACGGTCATTCTGACAGACTGTAATACACCACAGTAAGTGTAGGGGGTGACGGTCATTCTGACAGACTGTAATACACTACAGGAAGTGTAGGGGGCGACGGTCATTCTGACAGACTGTAATACACTACAGGAAGCGTAGGGGGCGACGGTCATTCTGACAGACTGTAATACACTACAGGAAGCGTAGGGGGTGACGGTCATTCTGACAGACTGTAATACACTACAGGAAGCGTAGGGGGCGACGGTCATTCTGACAGACTGTAATACACTACAGGAAGCGTAGGGGTCAACGGTCATTCGAACAGACTGTAATACACTACAGGAAGTGTAGAGGGTGACGGTCATTCTGACAGACTGTAATACACTACAGGAAGCGTAGGGGGCGACTATCATTCGAACAGACTGTAACACACTACAGGAAGCGTAGGGGGCGACTGTCACTCTGACAGACAGTAATAGGTGAGAGATACACTACTGACAGAAGATCTGTGGCTTCACATTATCCTGCACAGGGGATTCCAGTCGCCTTGTTAAAGGGTTATGTTTGGTTGTTTGTTTGTTTATTAGTCCGGATTGTGATTATAGCATAAACACTCCAGCTCTTTACATGCTGTGCACAGTACGTATCAGAAATACACCCACAGCTGATTTCTGTGCTTAATGCATGCATCACTGTTGCGTCAACAAGCCACACTGATTAATATAGAATATGGTTACCGCTGCTGGTGGGCTTCAGCATGTGAAATGGGTCGTTTAGAGGGCAGTGTCCCACCAACCAATCATCATGCCCTAATAAACCCACAACACGTTTAACAGTTACAGTGAAGCTAAACGTTATGCGGCTGGTGGGAAATGCTATAGGAGGCGGTTTTTGATGATTTTGTACCGGCTGCATTTCTGGGGATGCACTTTATACACAGAGGAGTCACGTCATTATGACCACGGCCTACTCTGGATGGCGGCAGCGTGTAGGTGACAGCGTTCAGTTCTGGGGAATGTTTTGGTGACATTCTCTGGACCCACTCATCTATGTGGAAGACACTCTCAACTGACTTTGTCCTGCCCACCACTAGGAGGCGCCATACATGTATGTACATCTGGCCTACAGATCATTTTTGAAAATAAAATATACACAATAAATAAACACACCTCAGAGTACATACGTGGCCCTCGATGTGGTGTGTGAGTGTGTGTGTGTTTTTATTTATGTGTGTGCGTGTGAGTGCGTGCATATGTATGTTTACTTATGTGTTTGCGTGTGTGTGTTTATGTGTCTATGTTTATTTATGGGTATGTGCGTGTATGAGTCAGTGAGTGAGTGTGTGTGCGTATGTGTGTTTACTTATGTGTTTGTGTGTATTTTTTGGTGTGTGTGTTTGTGTATATTTATTTATGTGTGTGTGTGTTTGTGTGTTGTGTGCTCGAGAGTGTGTGTATTTATTTATGTGTGAATGTGTGCGTATGTGTGTGTTTGTCAGTGTGTATTTATTAATGTGTGAATGTGTGTGTGTGTGTGTGTGTGTGTGTGTGTGTGTGTGTGTGTGTGTGTGTGTGTGTGTGTGTGTGTGTGTGTGTGAGTGTGTGTGTGTGTACCTGGCTGTGCGTTGGGATCTCTGAGCCAGTTCTTTGCTTGAGCCAATTTGGAGTCGATGAGCGCCAGAGCTCTCTTCATGGTCTCAGTGTCCTTCAGAGAGAGAACAGAGTGAGAACACACTTACAGCTCACCTCAGTCACAGTCCTGACACACGGTGGAGGTAGTGCTGTAGCAGCGGTAAGTAGCAGCAGAGCAGCTCTCACTGGAATCAATCTCAGTTACTTACATATCAAACACACAAAGCTCAGTGTTGTTATACAGCCAGAACAAGAGAGGTGCAAACTATAACACACAGTACTGATCATATACAGTCACTACACACCTGAGGTACACTTAGAGTATATACCTATAGACTGTAATACACTACAGGAAGCGTAGGGGGCGACGGTCGTTCTGACAGGCTGTAATACAAAAATATTGTTTCTGACAGCGAAAGTTATTTACTAAACTAATAATGAAATGATGAAAGTAGGAAATGAGAGAAGAATAGACTGTGAGTGGAAAACGAGAGATGGAAATGGCATGTTGTCCAACACCGACAGTGGGCCGCCAGCTTTGCTGTCAGTGGGTCAGCAATGGTCGGCACTGTCAGGGTAGATAACTGTGTTGAGGTTACTGGAGTTTTTAAGTGTTCCATGTTGAACTGTTTTAGTGTGGAAATGCCACTGGACCAGTTACTCTGTGTAAAAGAGGTTACTACTGTCCAAACAGGAAGGAGCAGGAGAAGCAGTGATATACTAATAATAGATAATAGATATAATAATTATAGATATATAATTAGCAGGGGCTTAATACTAGTAAACACAAATGTTAATGACTTCACAACAGTAACCCTGCTGTGTGTGTGTGTGCAGGTGCGTATGTGTGTGTGAGAGAGAGAGAGAGAGAGTGTGTGTGTGTGTGTGTGTGAGTGTATGTGTGTAAGAGCTGCTCTGCTGTGGAGTTTGTTTCCTTTTTAGGCTGGAAAGCTGTGGTTCCTCCGAACTGACTCACTCAGATAAGAGACAGCCCTCAGCTCTCAATCACTGACTCGACTCCAAAAGGCCACAGAAAGGTCAGATCCATTACAGTGACTGGGGTGGACTACAACTTACACTATTACCAATAATAATAATAATAATAATAATAATAATAATAATAATAATAATAATAAGTGGCCAGTTAGCGGAAGTACAAGGCGGGCGTTTTTAATAAAGTGGCCAGTTAGCGGAAGTACAAGGCGGGCGTTTTTAATAAAGTGGCCAGTTAGTGGAAGTACAAGGTGGGCGTTTCTAATATAATGGCCAGTTAATGGACGTACAAGATAGGTGTTTCTAATATTGTGGGCAGTTAGCGGAAGTACAAGGTGGGTGTTTCTAATAAAGTGGACAGTTGATGGAAGTACAAGGTGGGTGTTTCTAATAAAATGGCCAGTTAAAGGAAGTAGAAGAAGGGCGTTTCTATTAAAGTGGCCAGTTAGTGGGTTTAAATGAGAACAGAGCTACACAGATTAGTTCTGGGTTAAACAGCGGTAGCATAACTTCTACTGCTGTCTCGTCTTCACACGTGTCATACCAAATTGACTTTGCAAGCCCGAAACACATCCAGCAGGAAAGAGAAATGGAGCCGGTCAGACCCGCGTCAACCTGCTGCACACTCTCTCCTAATGATCATTAGCATCGCTCACACTGTCCAGCCTCCACACACACACTCGTCATCTGTCTGTCTCAGAGATGACGTCTCATATTATAAACTGCAGAACACAAAATGCAGAGGGTGGGCATGCGGGAGAGAGAGAGCGCTTACCTTCTACAGGAGAATAAGAACAGAACAGGAGAGGAGAGGACAAAGCACATGAATTTAATGACACAGAAGATACAAAAGAAGCAGACAGATATGGAAAGAGTTGGAGTGGTTAGTCCATGTCTCAGGTTCGCCTAAAGGGGAACTCCAACAATATTTCAAATAACTGTACATATTTAATAAGTTTCGATGTAAACGGAGTCGTTCAGAGTGGGTTCTGTGTGAAACTCTCGGCTCCAGTCAGAACCGTTCACAGTGATGTTGAATGGAACCAGACGTCCACCTCTAAAAGCTCCCTCAGAAAGTTATGGTTATGGTTATAAATACACTGTCTGATGTCTGAGACTCTATGATCCAGGTTAGTGTGTGTTGGAAGGAGGAAACGCGGTGCGAGGCCATGGACACAAACCTTGCTGGCCCAGGCGTCTTCATCCCAGGACGTCAGCTGCAGCACTCTAATGATCTCGTTAATCTCAGCGCTCATCTTCTCCACGGTGAAGTTCCTGTTCTTCAGAGCCTCGTCCACCCCCTGACTCTGACCCGTCTTCGTCGTCACAAAGATCTTAATACCTGATAAACACACAAAACACACACACGGGTTACACATACAGCACAGAGCAGACCTGCAGAGACCAGAGTAGCTTATAAACACAGGACCACCACAGAGCAGGTACTATTAGGGAGGTGGGTCATTCTCAGCACTGCAGTGACACTGACATGGTGGTGGTGTGTTAGTGTGTGTTGTGCTGGTGTGAGTGGATCAGACACAGCAGTGGTCTGATCAAGCTGCACGTCCTACACAGAACTAACGTCAGGTTCTATAAGTGGTTGAGTTGAAGCAGCTCTATTAGACAGAACAGCTTAAGGTGAAGTTCAGTTTCAGCTGATTGCTGATTATTCTGTATACGGTTTTGTGGTAAAAACTGAACAGACACAAGTTTACACAAACTCAACAACCAGCGCAACACTTCCTGCAGCGGAGACGTCAGCCCTGCACAGCAGAGAGGAAGAAACATCACCAGCAGCCTAAACCCAAACCCCCAACGGTTAACCGCCTCTAAACTTAGAGTCCTGCCTCGCCGGGTCTGGACCCACTTCTCCATTCTCTTCTTAAACACTTCTCAGGCCATAAGCTGACAACGGTGACTTTTCTACTTGTTTACTTTAAAAATGTGAATATCTTCACTGTCCAACGAAAAAAACATGTATCTCCAAAACAGTCCGTTTACAGGAGAGGATAAAACAGTACTTCTAATGTACGTCAGAATAAAGAGATTTTATTACAGGTGAATTTGGAGCGTTTCTATTGGTCCATTCATTACAAACCTCTCACAGGATATAAAGATCAGCTGTTGAGTTGAACTCATATAGAAACATGAGCACTGAGAAAAGTGGAGATACATGTTTTTCTCAGAACACCACCATACTAACCACTATACCACGTACTAACCACTATACCACGTACTAACCACTACACCACCGTACTAACCACTACACCACCATACTAACCACTATACCACGTACTAACCACTACACCACCATACTAACCACTATACCACGTACTAACCACTACACCACCATACTAACCACTATACCACGTACTAACCACTATACCACGTACTAACCACTACACCACCGTACTAACCACTACACCACCATACTAACCACTACACCACCATACTAACCACTACACCACGTACTAACCACTACACCACCATACTAACCACTATACCACGTACTAACCACTACACCACCATACTAACCACTACACCACCATACTAACCACTACACCACCATACTAACTACTACACCACCATACTAACTACTATACCACGTACTAACCACTACACCACCGTACTAACCACTACACCACCGTACTAACCACTACACCACCATACTAACCACTATACCACGTACTAACCACTATACCACGTACTAACCACTACACCACCGTACTAACCACTACACCACCATACTAACCACTACACCACCATACTAACCACTATACCACGTACTAACCACTACACCACCATACTAACCACTATACCACGTACTAACCACTACACCACCATACTAACCACTACACCACCATACTAACCACTACACCACCATACTAACTACTATACCACGTACTAACCACTATACCACGTACTAACCACTACACCACTGTACTAACCACTACACCACCATACTAACCACTACACCACCATACTAACCACTATACCACGTACTAACCACTATACCACGTACTAACCACTACACCACCGTACTAACCACTACACCACCATACTAACCACTACACCACCATACTAACCACTACACCACCATACTAACCACTATACCACGTACTAACCACTATACCACGTACTAACCACTACACCACCATACTAACCACTACACCACCATACTAACCACTATACCACGTACTAACCACTACACCACCATACTAACCACTACACCACCATACTAACCACTATACCACGTACTAACCACTACACCACCGTACTAACCACTACACCACCATACTAACCACTACACCACCATACTAACCACTATACCACGTACTAACCACTACACCACCGTACTAACCACTACACCACCGTACTAACCACTACACCACCATACTAACCACTATACCACGTACTAACCACTACACCACCGTACTAACCACTACACCACCATACTAACCACTACACCACCGTACTAACCACTACACCACCATACTAACCACTATACCACCGTACTAACCACTACACCACCGTACTAACCACTATACCACGTACTAACCACTACACCACCGTACTAACCACTACACCACCGTACTAACCACTACACCACTGTACTAACCACTACACCACCGTACTAACCACTACACCAACATACTAACCACTATACCACGTACTAACCACTACACCACCATACTAACCACTACACCACCGTACTAACCACTATACCACGTACTAACCACTACACCACCGTACTAACCACTACACCACCGTACTAACCACTACACCACCATACTAACCACTACACCACCATACTAATCACTATACCACGTACTAACCACTACACCACCTACTAACCACTACACACCACCGTACTAACCACTACACCACTATACTAACCACTACCCCACCGTACTAACCACTACACCACCGTACTAACCACTACACCACCATACTAACCACTATACCACGTACTAACCACTACACCACCATACTAACCACTATACCACGTACTAACCACTACACCACCATACTAACCACTACACCACCATACTAACCACTACACCACTGTACTAACCACTACACCACCATACTAACCACTACACCACCGTACTAACCACTACACCACCGTACTAACCACTACACCACCATACTAACCACTACACCACCGTACTAACCACTATACCACGTACTAACCACTATACCACGTACTAACCACTACACCACCGTACTAACCACTACACCACCATACTAACCACTACACCACCATACTAACCACTACACCACCGTACTAACCACTATACCACGTACTAACCACTACACCACCGTACTAACCACTACACCACCGTACTAACCACTACACCACCATACTAACCACTATACCACGTACTAACCACTACACCACCGTACTAACCACTACACCACCATACTAACCACTACACCACCGTACTAACCACTACACCACCATACTAACCACTATACCACCGTACTAACCACTACACCACCGTACTAACCACTATACCACGTACTAACCACTACACCACCGTACTAACCACTACACCACCGTACTAACCACTACACCACCGTACTAACCACTATACCACGTACTAACCACTACACCACCGTACTAACCACTACACCACCGTACTAACCACTACACCAACATACTAACCACTATACCACGTACTAACCACTACACCACCATACTAACCACTACACCACCGTACTAACCACTATACCACGTACTAACCACTACACCACCGTACTAACCACTACACCACCGTACTAACCACTACACCACCATACTAACCACTACACCACCATACTAATCACTATACCACGTACTAACCACTACACCACCTACTAACCACTACACCACCGTACTAACCACTACACCACTATACTAACCACTACCCCACCGTACTAACCACTACACCACCGTACTAACCACTACACCACCATACTAACCACTATACCACGTACTAACCACTACACCACCATACTAACCACTATACCACGTACTAACCACTACACCACCATACTAACCACTACACCACCATACTAACCACTACACCACTGTACTAACCACTACACCACCATACTAACCACTACACCACCGTACTAACCACTACACCACCGTACTAACCACTACACCACCATACTAACCACTACACCACCGTACTAACCACTATACCACGTACTAACCACTATACCACGTACTAACCACTACACCACCGTACTAACCACTACACCACCATACTAACCACTACACCACCGTACTAACCACTACACCACGTACTAACCACTACACCACCGCACTAACCACTACACCACCATACTAACCACACCACCGTACTAACCACTACACCACCGTACTAACCACTACACCACCATACTAACCACTACACCACTGTACTAACGACTACACCACCGTACTAACCACTACACCACCATACTAACCACTACACCACCGTACTAACCACTACACCACCGTACTAACCACTACACCACCGTACTAACCACTACACCAACATACTAACCACTATACCACGTACTAACCACTACACCACCATACTAACCACTACACCACCGTACTAACTACTATACCACGTACTAACCACTACACCACCGTACTAACCACTACACCACCGTACTAACCACTACACCACCATACTAACCACTACACCACCATACTAATCACTATACCACGTACTAACCACTACACCACGTACTAACCACTACACCACCTACTAACCACTACGCCACCGTACTAACCACTACACCACTATACTAACCACTACACCACCGTACTAACCACTACACCACCGTACTAACCACTACACCACCATACTAACCACTATACCACGTACTAACCACTACACCACCATACTAACCACTACACCACCATACTAACCACTATACCACGTACTAACCACTACACCACGTACTAACCACTACACCACCTACTAACCACTACACCACCGTACTAACCACTACACCACTATACTAACCACTACACCACCGTACTAACCACTACACCACCGTACTAACCACTACACCACCGTACTAACCACTACACCACCGTACTAACCACTACACCACTGTACTGCCTAAACAGAATTCAATGTTGTATGAATCATTTCAAGCTTATATTTAACAGAAAATATTAAAATATTACAAAAGACATGATCTTAAATGTGATGTTTGAGTGAAGTATGTACAGGGGATGTGCAGCTCTGTGTTCAGCTCTGCTGTTAACAGCACTCTGTAAGCGTTTGAGAACTGAGGGTATCAGATTCAGCTGCTCCACAGTTCCGAGTCTCCCTATAATCTTTTTCCATAACGTAACATGTGTTCTGTGGGTGACCAGCGTTCCGGACTGCAGGCTGGTCAGTTTAGCTCCTGGACTCTGTCACTGCAGAGCTGCTGGTGTGGTACGTACATAATGTGGTTGATTGTGTTGCTTCCCTGAAAACAAGGGTTTCAACTTTGTCCTAATTAATCGCGGGGGCCCCCTAGTGGCCTGGGCCCCTGGGCACGTACCCATAAACCCCCTGGCCTTCCACTATGCCAGCAAACCCACAGCGGCAGTATGAATACCTGAGATGAGCACCGGCAGAAGCTCCTTCACTGTGTTCATGGAGTTAACTAGCATGACTCGATGCTCCTGATGAGTCAGTTCCTGCTGACGCTCGTCAATCATCTTCGCCATCTTCGTCATCCCTGAACACACACAAAGCTCAACAGTTACTCAGCAGAATCAGAATCTTTGTGTGTGGTGTGAGAGAAATTACAGGGGAATATCAAAACAAATATAAATATAATACACACACAATGCCTGCAGGAGGCGTTCTGTACACTGTGCACAGTTGTATGCTGATAAAACAGATTAAGGGTGCAGTGTGTAAAATTTAGGCTGGGACCTACAATCGTTAGTGTATAATTACCTGTAACTACAAATTGTTGTGTTTTATTAGTTTAAAATGAGCCGTAATATCTACATAGAATCAGCTTGTCTTCTAACAGATACTACCAACACCAATGGTGTAAATGAGTTTATCAGTATTATTAAACTGAGTACTGAACTAAATAAACATTAAAAGAATAATGAGGATGTTTGATGTTGTAAATAAGTTTATCAGTAGTCAGTAGTGATTATTACACTCAGTACTGAACTGAATAAACATTAAAAACACAAGCTGCAATACGCAACCTCACCACTAGAATTTACACACTGCTCCTTTAAAGAGGTTATCAGTGTATTTACTATGAACGTTCAGGATGTGTTAGAGTGGAACTGCTTACAGAGGGAGGTGTTTATTTACGGTCTGTGTATATACCTGGTCCCAGGTTTTTGGTATATGTGATCAGATCTTCCATGGACTCCACCACCTCAGCCACGGTCAGGTACTCCAGAATTCCTTTACAGACGCGGATGATCTTGCGTACCTGTGAGCAGCAGAGAGACATCAGCACATTATCACCTAATAATACTCACAGGTCACATAGTCTGGACAAGATTTCAGTAAGTACATAATTAAGAGTCTCTGATTGGATAATTAGTGTAGTGATAAATACGTTTCAGCTGGTATCAGTTGTTTCACCTCTAACTGATACAGTGAGCAGCTCCTCATTCCTTAAACTACCGGGTAGGAAAAGCTGTGTATCCTGGTCGGGAGAAACATCTCACTGTGTTTCAGGTCAGATTATTGTCCTGCATTCAGCAGAGAAAACCAGTAAGTAGAAAAGGCTGGAATGACTGGAACTGGGTTCAGAACTGACCAGCACATTATTAACACCTGGACGGAGAACCTTAACTTCATAAAACTGAATATATCTGGACACTTAAACTCCTAGTAAACCTGGACAGGAGGATTATAACTGTGTTTAATAGTGAAGATCATCTCCGACCCTAATCAAATTAGTTCCAGTTTGTAGGGAGTATAAAGACTGGACGATGGAGTAAGGTCATTCAGAGTGATGGGAGCGTTGGGGTAAGAAGTGATGCTCCCATCATGCATAGTGTCCACTGTAGAAGCCTCTGGGGGCAGTGTTATGGTCTGGGGGGCTTCAGTTGGTCAGGCTGAGGGTCAGTAATAGTATTTATCCCATCAATTTGTTCTTATTCCAGGACAACGGTGCTGAGATCCATCAACTCAGCTTGTAAAACATGAGGAACCATCTTCACACATGAACTGACCACCACAGAGTCCTGACCTTAACCCTACTGGAAGTGTTTGTGATGAGCTGTTAAAGAGTTTTTGGAGTGGTCCGACTCTCCAGTCGCCAGTACAAGACCTCAGACACAACTTAATGCCACTCTGGAGGGAAATTAACATTGTGATATTGTATAAGGTTGTAGAAACTGTCACAGTGAATGTGCACCATAAACCAAATTACCAAATACTTGACCGACTGTTGACCACACGGTATGTATGTATGTATGGGTATTTATATATGTTGAGTATATCATATGTATATACGTGTATGTGTATGTACCTCGGCCTCGTCGAAGGTCAGCAGCAGGTCAGACGTTCCTGAGAGGATTCCACGGGAGCCATCAATAAGGTAATCTCTGGCAGGGACGGCGTAGGGGTCAGCCTTCAGCATCTGAGCGGCCTGAACCAGCTTAGTACAGGCATTCTCCACTCTACAGAGAAAGAGAGGGAGAGAGAAAAAAATAGACAGAGAGTTTAAGAGAGAGTGAGAGAGAGAGCAAAAAGACAGAGAGGGGGGAGACAGAGAGAGAGAGTGAGAGAGAGAGCAAAAAGACAGAGAGGGGGGAGACAGAGAGAGAGACAGAGTCAGAGAGCAAGAGAGAGAGGAAGAAGAAATAGAGAGGGACAGGGAGAGACAGAGAGACAGACAGAGAGATAGATCAGTTTCAGTAGTGACAGTTCTGAACGGTACACACTTACAGACTGAACGAATTTACTTCTGAACACAGACACCTCACAGCTCACAGCTCTGCACACTGACTACAACTGTTCACAATCAGTTAATAAAGTGTTTTTTTTAAGTAGGTAATATTACTGTTATTATTATTATTATTATTATTATTATTATTATTATAGGTTAAATTTTAGGGATTTGGAACAGACACCTCCCAATCAAGGAGCAAAATAAAGGGGGTCCTGGGGGCCCGAGAATCCCTGATTAACTTCTTGGACCCTATGAATGTCTGTAAATTGATATTCTGGGTCCCTGAAAATAAAAATATTTACCACCTAATTAGCTTCTGCTAATTCCTCAGCACTGCTCTTCCTCAGGAGGGCGCTGCAGCAAACCGGTTCACCCTGGTGGTCCTTCATAGTCTTGTAACTGTAACTATGGCTGAGATCTCTCTGGAAAACCTTACTAAGGGTCTGTAGTACAGAGTGAGTTATCAGTGACTCTCAGACTGAAAACTGAGGAGGAGGAGATGATGATGATGAAGATCTCAGTTAAGGTCTACTGAGCAGAACAGAGCTTCTCCAGAAGAAGAGTTAAACACTGTACAGACACTGACGTATCAGTGCTGCTGGAGAAGTCAGCTAAGATGGGACCCCTGTAAACACCCAGTACGCCCAGTTTTAGACAGCACTGTGTAAATACAGGCTGACTGCGTATATATAATGTTTCAGATCAGAATCCTGAAATGCAGGAATTGATGATTGTTAACTGATGAACACTGAAAACTATTGATCTGATTATACACGGCAATATTATATAACAATGTTTTATACATATACATACATAAACATATATATATATATATATATATATATATATATATATATATATATATATACATATACATACATAAACATATATATATATATATGCGTGTCTAAAAGGATCTATCTATCTGCAATTGTCTCTCTCATTGCAGACTATTAAATCACACACTGTATATTTAAACACTTAACATGCCGTTCCTGACCTTTACCACAGTTACCACAGAGACAGAGAGAGAGAGAGACAGAGAAAGACAGAGAGAGAGAGAGAGAGAGAGAGAGAGACAGAGAAAGACAGAGAGAGAGAGCGACAAAGAGAGACAGAGATAGACAGAGAGAGACAAAGAGAGACAGAGAGAGAGAAATGTAGGTAATGTATGTATTATATCTTACTTTATGAATGCTGGAGGCATGTCTCTCTTCATGATGGCATCCTCGGTGGTCTGGACCGTCTCCTTCCCCACCTGCAGACACACACACACACACACACACACACACACACACACACACAGTTAGACTTCTGTAGACAGAGCCTGGTCTCTCCTAAAGCTGTGGAGTGTTTATCTGATGGGGACGGTGTTGGTCTCTCAGGTCCTCCAGGTGGTTTTTAGGAGGGACATTTTTACATTTCTGCAGACGAGTAGATGATCTTAAACCTGCTCTCTTTACAAACATCTCCAGAACATTAACTCACACTTCACGGAGGGTAATCACAGAAACTAGACTAAAGCTGAACTTTATTCATCACTCTGTAATCTGTAGTGACCTCACCCTCACGTACACACCTTCACACACCCACACACCTTCACACACACCCTCACATACACACCCTCATACACATACACACACACCCTCTCACTTCACTCACCTTACAGACGCGCATCAACACGCAGTCATAAAGCTCTCATGTACAAACACCATCATAAAACCCTCCATCATACAGACACGCCTGCACACACACACACACACACACTCTCTCTCTCATTCACAAGCACCGGCCTCCACCTGCAGCTGGACAAACGGCCTGAACTGCTGAACACACACACCCTGAGCACAGCGTTCACTCTCCACTCCTTTACATTACTGCCACTCGGAGGAGCGTCTAAACCAGCTGTTCTGCTGTGAAGTGATTATATAGTGTAGTTTTGTGTACTGACCACTGCTGACCTTCCAGTGAGCTTTAGGTCAGAGTGATTACATTACACAGCAAATTAGGTTACACTTAATTACACTTAGTATTAAGAAAAGTACTTTTTAATTCAACTTATTTAGAATTTGATGCTTCACACTCAGTAAATGTTGAGACCGAGGCGTGTTCACCACTGTGTCACATCAACGTTCCTTTATTTTATTTGTTTGTTTAAGGGTTTGGGAACTGAGGATATTGACCGTAAGCAGAATTTTTGCCCATTCCTGGTCAACATCAGCTGCTCTGCAGTCCGTTCTCGTTGTCTGATTCTCCTCCTCATGATGCTCCTTACATTTCCAACAGGAGATCTGGACTGCAGGCAGGCCATTCCAGCACTCGCACTCTGTGTCTACAGCCACGCTATAGTACATGTGCACCTGCTGGAATAACCACGGACTTTCCAGGAAAACCACATCGGCAACATGCATCTCTCCACAATCCCATCTCCGCACCACTACTACCTTCACACACTTGCAGGTCACCCATTATCTGGTTTTCTCTCAAACGAGCTAAAATGTGGACCCCAGCACACATCTCCTCTGTCTATCAGACTATCTAAGAGGAGCTCGGGCCCAGAGAACTCGGTGGCGGTCCTGTGTAACAGAGATTCAGGCTGCAGCAGCGGACTGTGTTACTGTGTCAGGTGACTATAGTCTTCTTAATAAAGTACTGAGCAGTCAAAGCAGGTATTAGATGAGAACTGTAAATAATACTGGGTTGTTGCCACAAGGAGAAGCTTGGAAAGGGTTAAATAAACACACTGACGTATGTAAAAGCACTACTTACTCTATTAATACTGTTTAATATTTACATAATATGTTTTCCTGAGTAAATAAAAACTTCCTGTCTGGATACAAATAGTTTTTTTATATAATAATGAATAAAACCTTTACACGGTTCTGTATATATGAACTTTTATGTGAATTTTACATGTATTTTCTTATATATTCCTACATAATAGTTTAAAAAGAGGTAACTGTATTATAATTATAATGAACATCTGAAGTTGAGCTCTAATAAATCAAAATTTGACCCGCTATAAACTCCTCACTGCTGCATGGACGTGAGTTTTATCGCTAAAACCGGTTCTGAGACTAACAGAGCTGCTGCTGTTATAAAAGTCTACTGGAGGACGAGTTCAGACAAGACCCCCTTACTGAGCTCAGCTCCTCCAGCACACATACACTGCAGCTCAGACATCTGGAACCACTGTCATCAGTCATACTTCACCAGTGTACCTGCCCATACAGGTACAGGAGGATTCTGCTGTAGTGCAGCTACTACAGAGACTCCGGAGTGAAGCTATAAGAAGGTGGTACAGGTAGTTCTTACACTGTTCTGTTATTCCAGCTTGCTGTTACAGCAATGTCTGCTCTAAAGTTCCAGGCTGTTGCTAATCTGCTGCTAGGCGCTGCAACTAAAAGCTTCTTAAAATCTTTAATCAGTTTCCTATTTAAACAACACAAATTACTACACTCGAATGAAGTTATGATATTCTGATACAGATGTAGTAGCATGTGTAGGTGAGCCTGCCTCACATTATCTACATCATAAACTGCAACACAGTTCAGACTAAATCAAAACACTGACTAGACTGACAGCGAATCACGTGTTTGGAGCCAAGTGGACGATTTTAATTATGCATTCATAACCAAAATACTTCACTAACTGAATCTAACTTATTAAAAAGTTTATTATTATCCCAGTTTATTATTATATTTACATACACTGTGTATACTGTATAGATGTTATGTCTGTTATATATTCTATTTTTGTAAACAAATTAAATAAATTGGTGACCCTAAACTTCTGAATGATGGTGTATATGTCCACAGTAATGCGCCCCCACCCCCACCCCAACCTGCAGCACTGTATTACATTCAGTAATTAATCCACATCAATCTCCAGTGTTTTGCATTTTATGGGGCACACCAGCTGTTCAGTGGAAAGACACACACACAATACACAGTCTCATCACCGCTGACTCAGCACACTGAAATAGTCCAGCAGCCCCTTATGGGTGATGCTCAGAATAACATTCTGCAGCTGCTCTCATCCAGAAGACGTTTCACCTGGCCTTGATTGGTGCTCTTCAGATGAGAACATCAATAAAAACATAGGAACTTGCTGGATAAGCTTTATGTTAAGTAGGTCATTCGTTCATGGAACTTATGCTTTGGGCTTGTGCTGCAGCAAGTGGACCATCTCACTGGTAGAGAGAAGAACAGGTTCTACTAAATACCAGCAAATTCTGGAAGTGAACATCACTGCGTCTGAAAAAGCTGGAGATAAAAAGAGGACAATGTACACAATAGATATCCTCAACAGGAGCTGGTTTAGCCATAGCCCTCACAGTCCAGCCTTCCACCCTCTGACCTAAACGTTCTCAAACCTCTGTGGATGGACCAAACAAGAGCTGAAAGATACTCACTAAAAGGGGTGTAACAGTACTGACCATGCAGGGTACCCAAACTTTTGTAATGTAATTAAAATCTAGGAGAGCAGACAGTCACACAACACATCTTCCTTTACATGAAAGCGTTCTAGATTTAGAGAACGGTACCACTGCAGTACTGAATGTAGCTGCAGCTGATATCCAGTCCAGGTTAGTATCGCAGGGAACACAGTACAGTCAGATCAGAGCGTCACTGCTACAAATACTGTCCTATGGCCTGCTAAGTCACTGGAGGGGCATACGGAGAGACGAGACCACTCAGAGGAATGTAAGTAAGGGCTGAACACGTCATTAGAGATTCGGGTCTAAATACTTGTCCACCTGCGTGTTAGGCTGGAACGTTCCGTCTGCTCTCTCACGTACGCCTTCCACTGATCCACTAACAGCCCCAGTGCAGTGTTTCTATAGTGCTGCAACAATGGAACTATACACACACACACACACACCTTACCTTAACACCCCCCCCATACACACACTCACACACACACACTGGGAGGAAGTAAAGTCATTTCCAGTCATTGTGCTGCTCGTTCAGCTCTACACTAAACTGTCTGACCTGCTCAGTTTGGATCCGGATCATTAAGGAACATCTACATTTTAATAATAGAACAATTACAACAATTACACGCTACTACAGTTATACACACCACAGAGCAGTTATACCCTGTTACACATCAATTATACAGAGCAGTTACATCCTGTTACAGGGCAGTTATATTCCAGTACAGGACAGTTATATTCCAGTATGGGGCCGTTACATCCTGTTGCAGGGCAGTTATATTCCAGTATGGGGCCGTTACATCCTGTAAAAGGGCAGTTATATTCAAGTACAGAGCAGTTACGTCTTGTTACAGGGCAGTTATACTCCAGTACAGGGCAGTTATATTCCAGTATAGGGCAGTTACATCCTGTTACAGTGCAGTTACATCCTAGTACAGGTCAGTTATATTCAAGTACAGAGCAGTTACATCCTGTTACAGGTCAGTTATATTCCAGTACAGGGCAGTTATATTCCAGTATAGGGCAGTTACATCCTGTAACAGGGCAGTTACATCCTGTTACAGGGCAGTTATATTCAAGTACAGAGCAGTTACATCCTGTTACAGGTCAGTTATATTCCAGTACAGGGCAGTTATATTCCAGTATAGGGCAGTTACATCCTGTTACAGGGCAGTTATATTCTAGTACAGAGCAGTTACATCCTGTTACAGGGCAGTTATATTAAAGTACAGAGCAGTTACATCCTGTTACAGGGCAGTTATACTCCAATACAGGGCAGCTATATTCCAGTATAGGGCAGTTACATCCTGTTACAGGGCAGTTATATTCTAGTACAGAGCAGTTACATCCTGTTACAGGACTGTTATATTCTAATACAGAGCAGTTACATCCTGTTACAGGACTGTTATATTCAAGTACAGAGCAGTTACATCCTGTTACAGGGCAGTTATACTCCAGTACAGGGCAGTTATATTCCAGTATAGGGCAGTTACATCCTGTTACAGGACTGTTATATTCTAGTACAGAGCAGTTACATCCTGTTACAGGACTGTTATATTCAAGTACAGAGCAGTTACATCCTGTTACAGGGTAGTTATATTACCATTACAGGGCAGTTATATTCCAGTATAGGGCAGTTACATCCTGTTACAGGGCAGTTATATTCTAGTACAGAGCATATACATCCTGTTACAGGGTAGTTATATTACCATTACAGAGTAGTTAAATTCTGATACAGAGCATTTCTTCACAGGTAAAAATCTTGTTACAGAGCAGCTTTAACTCTAGACATTACATTCTTTTACCCACATTACATTCTGTTGTACAGAAGTTATACCAGTTTAGGCAGCATTTATATCTTGTTATGGAGAACTGATATCTTGTTATAGCCCAGTTCTACTCTACTACAGAACAATTACATTATATCCCACTATAGAGCATTTATACCAGGTTATAGAGAGCTGTAGAGTGATTATATCCAATGATATCTATCTATAGAGTGATTATATTAAATCCCACTATAGCGTAGTTATGCCAGTTTATAGAGCAGTTACATTATATCCTGTTATAGAGCAGTTATGCCAGGTTACAAAGCAGTTATACCAGGTTATAGAGCAGTTATACCAGGTTATGGAGTAGTTATACTAGGTTATAGAGCAGTTATTTCCTGCTATGAAGAAATTAGATCTTATATAGCAGTTACATTATGTCTCACTAGAGAGCGGTTATGCCAGGTAATAGAGAGGCTATATGCAGTTATAGAAAAGTGATATCTATTTATAAAGCGGTTATATTATATCCACTATAGAGCAGTAAAGCCAGTTAATAGAGCAGTTATATTATATCCTTTTGTACAGCAGTTATATCAGGTTATGGAGTAGTTATACTAGACTATCGAGCAATTATCTCCTGCTATGCAGACGTTATATCCTGACACATGTCAGTTATGTGTTCTATAACCTCACGACTGTTCTAACTAGCTGTAAAGCACTTACGCAGGACTATTAGGCAGAAGTGGTTACAGAGCGTTCAGGCTTACATGCAGCTGTGAGCTTTCCAAACCGGGCTGGAACGAAGCTGTTGATGCCAAAGGCAGAGTCTGGCTAACAGACAGAGCTTTGTCTCCGCACACAGAGCTCTCAGTGCACTCCAGACAAAGTGCAGGGTCTCAGAGAGACTGCAGGAGTGGCGGACATACCCGGCAGCCTGCTGAGGGGGCCGCATTGTGCTGAGGACAATCTAATAACAGCAGGAAGCTCAGTACTTTAGTCCGTAATGAATGAAGTGATGAGGGAGACACACACGGGCCTGTGAGCTGTTATTCTACCATTCAGCATTAGTTATCCAATAATATTACATTACAAACTCATTCACACTCAGATCACACACACAGCCTTTAATCCTCTCACCACTTACTTCACTGACCATAATTATTTATGACCAACTCAGATTTTTTAAATGGACAATTACTGACTGATATTAGCCAAATGATCAAATTAGTGAGTCCCTGAAAAGAACAGAAGCTGTAATAAAGGAAAAGAGGGACAAACTTGAGTGCAGTTTATTTACATGTTATCCTTAGGAGAAGAACAGAAATCACATATTCAACAACAAAATAACTGTGACTAAATATAATAAGTGGCTGTTTATGCTGGATATTAAATACATAAGTGGATCTCTTTCACCTAGACATCACAAATAAGAGGGTAACTGGCTGTTTAACACAATGAGGCATGTGTAATTATGCTTCGTTTTGATGCAGCAGGAGATTTCAAATAAAAAGCATGAGTGGGTTTACAAACAATTATAATGCCATTGTAACATAATTAAAAAATAATGATGTTATAACACAAACTACAGCTGCTTGCATTATTAAAAAAAACAGATCAGAGAATTATCCCCACAATAATTGAAAGACTTCCTCACCAGGTTTCTAATAACAGAATGTGAGTGTGAGATGGAAAAGCAGGGACCTCACATAGAACAGTAACAGCCACAAGGAATATAACAATCACATGGGAGACCACAGCAATGGCCTAGCAACACCCTAACAACCAACTGGGACACATGCCATAGCAACACCTTAGTAACCACCTGGCATACAACAGAAATGGCCTAGCCACACCTTAGCAAACATCTGAGATACCATAGCAATGACCTAGCAACACCTTAACAACCACGTAGGACACCATAGCAATGGCCTAGCAACACATTAACAACCACCTGGGATACCATAACAACCACCAGGGATACAATAGAAATGGCCTAGCCACACCTTAGCAACCATCTGGGATACTATAGCAATGGCCTGGCAAAACCTTGACAGCTGTCACCGTTCACGCCTGTTTCTGTCGCTGCAAAGCAGAAGGAAGAGGAGAGAGAGAAAGCTGCTGAGGTGGACCTCCAGACCACACACAGTTCTGTCTCTCAGCCCACACGCACTGCAGCTGTTCCTCAGTACACTTTCAGATGCTTCTGTGGCTCGACCGCTCTCTGAGTTCAAACTGAAGAGGATCACTGCCCTCAGCACTGACCAATCCCTACCGAACACCGGACAACCTCATACATCACATTCCCGGGATCATAACCTGCTTTACTGTGGCACCAATAACCAACCCAACTGTCAGAGCTCAATGAGTGATCTTCATCTTTAAACCAGCCTGAAGTTCCTATTCGCCAGATTCTTCATCTGATGTTCCACCTTAAATACTGCAGCTCGTACAGACGCCAGAATGGAACCGCAGCACCGTTTAAGATTGAATTCCTCAGGTGTTCGCATCAATCCTCACAAAACTGGGCTGCCCTTGGCTTCCCACTGGTATCCCCTGACCAACCACACCACCAGCGGCTACTTGGATTGTCACGGTAAACAGTGTCACGGTACACAAGAGTCCTCACTGCCACTTTTTTCACCGCTTCAACGTGCCTCATCACGCCGTTCCTTCACAGCCAATGTCCAAACAAGCCAGTAGTGCATCTCTATAGCACTAAGCAAACTGGTCTGTAGTGTTATTGTGTTTATATTTAGGAGAAATTAAGGAAATGTGTGTATTTACAAAAACAAGTCACAGGATTCAGAGTTTCTGCATTTTTTTTTTAAAGTGTCACTTCTTTGTCTGTTCTGTCTCACATTAGAAGTGGGAAAAATAATCATCATGACACACAGAGTATCATTAAAAACCCTCTGACATCGTGATACTGCATTTTTACATATTGTTATTTAAACTTATGGTGCAGCATCAAACACTGCCTGCAGGACTGAGCATTTCACAGATCAGATTAAACCGTATGAATGTAAAACTACTACCCCCTGTATGTAACCCTGAGCCCCAAAAACCTTCTGTATGTAACCTTGAGCACCAACAGCCTTCTGTATGTAACCTTGAGAACAAACAACCTTCTCTATGCTAATGCTGTGCAACAACAACCTTCTGCATGTAACCTTGAGCACCACCAACCTTCTCTATGCTAATGCTGTGCACCAACAGCCTTCTGTGTTAACCTTGAGCGCCAGCAACCTTTAATAAGTAACCTTGAGCACCAACAACCTTCTCTATGCTAATGCTGTGCAACAACAACCTTCTGTATGTAACCCTGAGCTCTAACACCCTTCTCTATGCTATTGCTGTGCACCAACAGCCCTTTGTGTTAACCTTGAGCACCAACAACCTTCTGCATATAATCCTGAGCACCAACAACCATCTGTATGTACACACTTTGCACAAACAACCTTCTGCATGTATACACTGTGCACCAACAACCTTCTGCATCTAACCTTGAGCACCAGAAACATTCTGTATGTAGCCCTGAGCTCTATGAGCCTTCTAATGGACATTTATTAACACGCTTAGCTCTCAGTAGTCAGTCAAGGTGATATTTTAGATGCAAAGTGTTTACAGATCTTAGCTAAAACTTCAGTGGGGCTCAGACTTGTCATGATTACTTGATTACATATAAACAGAAACAGGGGTCTTTTTCCATCATCACTGAATCCTTGTGTGTCCGGGCAGCAACGAAGCAGCCCCGTCCAAACTCGGTCACACTCTGTTCTCAGAAAATTCCCGGCATTCCACGCACTCATCCCCCGGACACTGTCCTGCTGAGACACCAGCGCTCGTCTCCTCTCAGTCGGGACGTCTGCCTCCAGCACAGAAACACCACACAGTGCAGGCCAACACTAGAGTAGAACACTAGATCTGTGGAACGTCAGCCTGTGGAAGCACACACGTACATGTAGAGCATCCTGCCGGGGCCTGTGGGGTGAACCTGATGTTTGTATGGATCTGCAGGAGCTGCTGAGCTGCTCGATGGAAAATAACACAAATGTAAAAGCAGGAATTCCTCAGCACTGAGTAAGAGTCTGCAGCAGCTGCAGCTTCATGTAGTCCACACACAGCAGGACCTGCGTGCAGAAATATTCCACACACAAGTGTGCAAACACAACTGACTCAAGCTACAGAACATCTACATCATGCACTGCTGTGTTCTACAAAACATCACACCACAATGCAAAGCAGCTCTCTGACTGGTGCTGCAGGAGGAACTTTTTCTTTCTCTCTTTTCTTTCATTTGTTAGTTTTTTTAGTAGTTTATTTATTTATTTATTTTCCTTTCTTTCTTTCTTTCTTTCTTCTTTTTTCTCTCTTCTCTTTTTCCTCTCCTTTATTGTCAGGCCTGGCTAAATAAATAAATTAATGAAATAAAAATACAATCATTAACAAGAATAGTCTATAGAAACTTATAGAACTGTTCTTGTAAAAGCAAATATGTTTGGTACATCAGTGCAGTGGGATCATCATTCTGATTGTGAAAATTGCCGGACATGACAGGTTAAAAAAATAAATTTTAAAAAATGGGTACAAAAACAGGCATGTGCTGATAAACAGGGATTAAACAACCTTTGTCCTTCCTTACAGCAGCAGCCACACCCACATCCGCTTACTCAGTCTATTTTTTACCTGTGCAGTCAGTACTTCAGCACGTTCTCTTCTGCTGCACTAACCATGAGAACCAACAACCTTCTGTATGTATACATTATGCACTGACAACCTTCTGCATAGCTTTGTTACAGTTGTGGTTCTCTATGTCTCTATGCTAACGCTGTGCACCTACAACCTTCTGCATGCTAACCCTCTGACCTAACTCTGACCTAACCTTAACCTTCTGCATGTTAACTCTAATCATGTGCACCTCTACATAACACCCAGCCTGAACACTGACTGACGAGACCGACTGTAACATGCAGAGTAAAGTCTCTGTATGAGTGTTAAACAGCAGAAGTTAGCAGCTCATCCCAGAACCACATTCCCACTATATATCTTCCATAGGACCCGCCCCCATCTCTCTCTCTCTTTCTCTCTCTCTCAGCAGCCACAATGAAGCCCAGTTAAGATTTATGACAGAGGGCAGAAGACCTTCATCTCTGCTCTGACACAGAGAGCTTTCCACTCAGCTCCAGCTCCGTCTCACCGTTTCCATGGAGGCAGGAAACAATTCCAGACAGAGCGCTGCTCCAGCATCGGAAACACGTGGTCATCCGTCCGATAGCGCAGAACAGAACAACGAGCACTGCTAACTGCTTCTTCACCGCAGCAAAGTAACATGAAGTTCCATTCACAGCTTATATATGACTATCTGTATATACACACACACGTCTGTATCCTATTATAGCCACAACCAACAACACCCCAGCAACCACCTGGGATACCCACATACACATACTAGTGAACTTACACACACTAGGGGGCAGTAAAACACCCACATACACACACTAGGGGGCAGTAAAACACCTACATATACACACACAAGTGAACACACACACTAGGGGGCAGCGAAACAACCACATATACGCACACTAGTGAAGACACACTATAGGGCATTAAAACACCCACATACAGACACTAGTGAACACACACACTAAGGGCAGTGAAACACCCACATACACACAGTAGTGAACACACACTATGGGCAGTGAAACACCCACATATACACACTAGTGAACATACACACTAAGGGCAGTGAAACACCCACATACATACACTAGTGAACACACACACTAAGGGCAGTGAAACACCCACATACACACACACACTAGTGAACACACACACTAAGGGCAGTGAAACACCCACATACACACACTAGTGAACACACACACTAAGGGCAGTTAAACACCCACATACACACACCAGTGAACCCACACACTAAGGGCAGGGAAACACCCATATACACACACATTAGTGAACACACACACTAAGGGCAGTGAAACAACCACATTTACGCACACTAGTGAACACACACATTAGAGGCAGTGAGCACAAGTGTCTGGAGCGCTGGGCAGACCTATTCACGGCGCCCAGTGAGCAGGACACTTCAGTCGTGTCCTGTCGGTCCAGGGGATAAAACCGGCAACCTTCTGGTCTTGTGACCCTAACCATCAGCCCACAACTACCCTAGAGTTAGGGGGGGGAATCAATACAGCATAGTATCGTAATATTTCACATCAATACACATAATACACACCAAGAACTGATATATTATATAAACTGGAAATATGAACAAATCTCTCGGCTACTAGAGCTACAGAATCTATCCCACTTTCTGTCCACTAGAGGACATCATGTTGTTCTGGTGAGGTCAGCATAGTTGACCATCAGCAGAGGATCAAAGAAAGGAGTGCCATTTGGAAATCAAGAACTCTGGGAGTACAAGAGGGCACACGTAACACGCCTGCATCAGATTTAGTTCACAGATCACGTTCTGCGCTGCACGTTCACTGATTAGAATCAGAATTAACACCAATCAACACTACCGCTAGCTGTGTTCATGTTTCACTGCCCCCAAGTGTGTGTGTATGTGGTTGTTTCACTGCCCCCTGGTGTGTGTGTCCACTAGTGTGTGTCTGTGTGCGTTTCTGTGGGTGTTTTACTGCCGCTTAGTAGATGCGTTCACAAGTGAGTGTGTGGGTTAAACGTGGAGGTCAAATTTCTCTGTGTGCAACACAACAGTTCTAAATTCTTCTTATAAATATCGTATCGTGATTTAAATTTGGGGTAATATGGTATCATGACTTTGATGATCCCCCTTTGATAGCAATCACCCTTGTTAGCAACCACATGGAACACTGCAACAACACCATACCATCTAAAAGACTATAGACAACAGTGAGTCGAACAGTGTGCGACACCACCGAATCAAGTCTACCGTGCACTACCAAGGCACGTCTGGTGGTATGTGGGCCTCCACTGCTCGGTAGCTACATGAGATGGTGAACCTGTTAAAGCTGGTCAGTCTGAGAGATCACTGCAGCACTACAGAGGCCAGCTGCGTAAATGTGCACGGCTTATTAACAAACTTCACACGATCACCAAACAATCTGTTCTAAAATCTGTCCGTCTGAAACCGAAACTCAGATTAAAGACGTGGCACTGAAGCGTGCGAGGTGCCGCTGCTGCTGTGCACGTTGGCAGAGTGAGCGAGTGAAGCAGCTCTGAAACTGAAGAGTCTAAAAACAGGAAGTGTAATGATGGGTGTGGACAGCACAGCGTACCAACCGCGACCTCACTGCGTTCCTCAAGCCCTGAAGAACACATGCCCTGCAGGCAGGCTTTCATCAGATGATGGCGTGAAGATCAAATACACGCAATATTTTAAAGCCATTGAAGAATTAAAGTCATAAACCAACCAGACCCGCGTGTCAGACACCGCATGATCAGAGCTTCTGAGCTGACGAGTTAGGGATGTGATGCTGATGGATGGAGCACAAGCTTCACTCCTGGTGTGATGAGCTGTGTTTGAGAGAAACTGTGTGAAGCCTTTCTGTCAAACTATCACTAAACACACACACACACACTGACAGTCGTGTCAGTCTTGAGGGCTGAACACTGAGGGCTGAACAATGTTGCTGTAAGAGTCTAAATTTATCCGTGAACAACTGCTGCGGCCGCCACAATCGCCAGAGAAGGACAGGAATAGCCGCGCACGGCAGCCTGTCCTCAGACGCTATTTACAGACGCTTTGTGCCGTTTCACTTCCGTGTGTCAGACGGAGCCGGGATTGGGGGTCCGTGCCATATTCCTGATAACATATCACACTTCACACATTTCCCCTCCGCGTGAGCGGGACAGAGACACGGAGGTGAGGACAGTCAGGCTGTTTGCTGGACAACAGGGCGACTGAATCTGGGGCAACAGCAAGAGTGAGGCTGGGTTTGGGGCAATAGTGTGGTTTGGGGTAGCAGCTAAGTCGCTTTGCCGGTCAGACAGAATTGGAGGAAACAGCAGAGCTGACTTTTAGGAAATAATGAGGCAACAGCAAGGCTGGCTTGGGGGCAGTAATCGGCCCCTGTGGGGCGGGCTTTAGAACAATACAGGGGCAACAGTGTGGCTTTAAGGCAGTAATGAGCCAACAGGCTTTAGGGCAATACAGGGGCAAAAGCAAGGCTGGCTTTAAGGTTATAATAGGGCAAGGGCAGTTCAGGCTTTAAGGCAATAATGGGGCAACAGCTAGGCAGACTTTGGGGCAATAACAGAGCAACAGCAAACAGCAAGAAAGGGTTTGAGGCAAATATGGATGAACAGCTGGGTTGCCTTTTGCGGGCAATGATGGGGTGACAGGGAGTCTGGCTTTGGGGCAACAATAGGGCAATAGCGGGGTCGCCCTTTGGAGAATAAGGGACCAACAGTGAGTTACATTTAGAAAAAAAAAAGATAAAAAATAAAGATAAAAGATAAAAAATAAAGAGGCAACAGTGAATCTGGCTTTGGTGCAGTAAGGAAGCAACAGTGAGGTTGAGTCTAGGGTAACAGCCAGGCTTGGTCCATGAGGTACTAGGGCAACATTGAGTTTGGGGCAATAAAGAAGCGAAGTCTGGGGCAATAGCTTGGCTGGGTTGAGGCAATAAAGAAGCAGCTAAGCTGAGTCTGGGGCAACAGCAAGGCTGGGCTGGGCATGAGGCAATAGCAAGGCTCGGCTGGGGTAGTAAAGGGAGCAGCAGATAGCTAGGTGTGGGACAATAGCAGGGCTGGGTCTGGGGCAGAACTGGGGCAGCAGTGAGAAACTAGAGATTCACTGGGAGAAGACAGCGGCGAGTTTAATACGTGGTAACGAGTCACCAGAGCGAGATCACCATAAACTCCGAACCACAGCGACCTTCTGAGCGGAACCGCCTCCAGCTCAGTCAGACACAGTGAGTCACTCCTCCTCCTCCCGCGTGCTGCAGGAGCCGAAGCTTTTAATAAACTCCAGAAATGTAACCAACATAATCAGAACCTCAACCGCAGAGGCGCGTTCACCTGAGCACGGAGCCTCGAGCACGCGCAACTTTACAAGCACTGGACCGTATGTAGGGGGCTGACCGGACAAAGAGCGGGACAAAGGCTCGCTAGATGGAGCTCACGGAGCCCACCCCGGACAGGAAGAGGGCGGGGGATCGGACTCGGGAACTGGGATCAAAGTCGAGGGAAAGTTGCGGGAGAACTTGAGGCGCCTCGGTTCTCGCCGCGTAGGAGGAGGAGGCGCGCGCGCGTACTCACCCTGACCAGGTTGCTGACCGCTGCTTGCACGGCGGCCACGGGAGCGCTCAGGTCTGGGATCGCCTTCCCGTCCACCTCCCCCTCCTCGTGCATGATGACCAAGTGCGAGATCTGCTGGGCCACGGGCTCCAGGATGCTCTCGATGGTCTTCGTGTGGAACACCGGCATGTTGGAAAAGCTGGACGAGCCGTTTGCTGGACAGAATCGAAGCCCTGCGCGCTCGGAGATCCACCGCGAGCCCTCTGGCTTTAGTTCCTGGAGTTTCACTTGGAGAGCAGCTCCTAACGCGCCGCCCCCCCACTCCGGTACAACACCAGTCCCCCCCCCTCGCTCAGACTCGGCGTGGGAAGCACCCTCCTTCCTGCGCGCACAGCCTCACAGCCAATCACAATAGGACTACACAGCGGATGCTTTGGTGAGATTGGCCACCCCAGGCCCCTCCCCGCTCGCCGCCCCGGGGATGGCCCCGCCCCTATCCGATTTGGTCGACTTTGCTGGAGACTCAAGTTCTTCCCAGATGACGTAACATCTTCTTTTGCCCTAAAAAGGAAAATTACTTCTCGCCTTTCAGATTCAGCACGACCTGCTCGACCCAGAGGGTCCACCCTCAGCACCCAGGACCCTCTCCTGCGGTTACTCACACATTTAAAATATTTATTATATTATTACAATTTCAGAAATACAAATATATATTTTTTAAATATTAACAATATGTAGTAAAATTGTACTAATATATATATACATTACTAAAAATGGCATATAATATTATAAACATTTATTATTTGTTGTTTAATTATTTGATTGTAAAATGAATGTTTTATTTGTTTAAAAAAATATTTGTAAAAACTTTTATTAATGCTGAAATGTATAGAGAGAACTATTTATTTTAAATATAAATATAATTTAAATATAATAATAAATTGAATCCTTGAATAATAATAAATTGAATCCTTGAATCCTTGAATCCTTGAAATTATATATATATATATATATATATATATATATATATATATATATATATATATATATATATATATATATATATATATATATATATATGAGTATTTTAAAAACGCAGTGTTAGAATTTATAAATGTGTAAAAGCATTAATTCATTCATGTATTTTTTTTACATTTTATGAATATAAAAAATAATATAAAATAAAAATAAAATATTTTTATAAATATTTATTACATTTAAAAATAAATATTTGTAAAATAAAAATGCTTACAAAGTTTTATTTTATGAATATATTTTACAGTTTTGTGAGCATAAATATTTGTAAAATTATATCTTTATTATGAATAATTACTAGAAGTAAATATACTCACTCCCCCCAGTGTGTGTTCACTAGTGTATTTGTATATGTGAGTGTTTCACTTCCCCCTAGTGTGTGTGTATATGTGAGTGTTTCACACTCCACAAGTGTGTGCTCACTAGTGTGTGTGTATATGTAAATGTTTCACTGCCTACTAGTGTGTATGTTCACTAGTGTGTGTGCTGACTAGTGTGTGTATATGTGTGTTTCACTCCCCCCAGTGTGTGTTCACTAGTGTATTTGTATATGTGAGTGTTTCACACTCCACAAGTGTGTGCTCACTAGTGTGTGTGTATATGTAAATGTTTCACTGCCTACTAGTGTGTATGTTCACTAGTGTGTGTGCTAACTAGTGTGTGTATATGTGTGTTTCACTCCCCCCAGTGTGTGTTCACTAGTGTATTTGTATATGTGAGTGTTTCACTTCCCCCTAGTGTGTGTGTATATGTGAGTGTTTCACACTCCACAAGTGTGTGCTCACTAGTGTGTGTGTATATGTAAATGTTTCACTGCCTACTAGTGTGTATGTTCACTAGTGTGTGTGCTGACTAGTGTGTGTATATGTGTGTTTCACTCCCCCCAGTGTGTGTTCACTAGTGTATTTGTATATGTGAGTGTTTCACACTCCACAAGTGTGTGCTCACTAGTGTGTGTGTATATGTAAATGTTTCACTGCCTACTAGTGTGTATGTTCACTAGTGTGTGTGCTAACTAGTGTGTGTATATGTGTGTTTCACTCCCCCCAGTGTGTGTTCACTAGTGTATTTGTATATGTGAGTGTTTCACTTCCCCCTAGTGTGTGTGTATATGTGAGTGTTTCACACTCCACAAGTGTGTGCTCACTAGTGTGTGTGTATATGTAAATGTTTCACTGCCTACTAGTGTGTATGTTCACTAGTGTGTGTGCTAACTAGTGTGTGTATATGTGTGTTTCACTCCCCCCAGTGTGCGTTCACTAGTGTATTTGTATATGTGAGTGTTTCACTTCCCCCTAGTGTGTGTGTATATGTGAGTGTTTCACACTCCACAAGTGTGTGCTCACTAGTGTGTGTGTATATGTAAATGTTTCACTGCCTACTAGTGTGTATGTTCACTAGTGTGTGCTAACTAGTTTGTGTATATGTGTGTTTCACTCCCCCCAGTCTGTGTTCACTAGTGTGTGTGTATATGTGAGTAGTGAAACCCCCTAGTGTGTGTTTGTTTTTATTTGGTGGCCTCTCTACTCCTCCCACCTCTGGCTCTGCTTGTCTGGTTTCAATGCCAGCGAGCAGGAAAATGGTGGAAGTGATTAGAGTCCATGTATGACTCCGGTCAGCAGGAAAAAGCACTGGACAGATAATTAGCACTGACAGGAAATGTCTGTTTCATAACAACAACAACAGAACAACAGCAGCAGTGACCTCCACAGACCTGTAGCTGTCAGTGCTGTAAAAGATCCACCTCTCTAATAGTACCTGCTCCGTGGGGGTCCTGTGGAGGTCCTGGTCATTAAAGAACAGAGTAATAAAGTATACAGAGAATCAGAACTACAGTCTGTAAGTGTAGCTCCTATATGGTCAGTGGAGCTGATACACTGCTCAGTGGAGATACAGAGAGGTGGTTAATGACGTGGAGAGTGAGATTGTATATAAGGGTGTTTATAGTACAGGACTGCAGGCATCAAAACTCATGTATAAACAATAGCAGTAACCCAGTATGCACAGAAGTGCAGTCACACTGTCAAAGTGAGTGAGTTTGTGTGTGTAAGTGCGATTGTGTATGTAAGTGTGAGACTGTTCAAATGTGTGTGTGAATTTATTTGAGTGAGTAAGTATGAGTGTGAGTGTACGTATGTGTATTTGTGTGAGTATGAGTGTGAGTATGTGTGTGTTTGTGAGTGTGTGTGTGTGTGTGTAAGTGTATTAGTGTTAGTATGTGTATGTTTGAGAGTATGAGTGTGTGTGAGTATGGGTGTGTGACAGTGAGTGTGTGTATTAGTGTGTGTAAATGTATGTGGGAATGTATGTGTGAGTGTGTGTGTGAGTGAGAGAGAGTGTTTATGTGAAAATGGGAATGTAAGTATGAATGTGTGAGTGTATAGGTGTGTATTTGAATATGTTATGTTAGTATGTTATGTTAGTGAGTGTGAGTGTGTGTATGGGTGTGTGAATGTGAGTGAAGTGTGAGCTTGTGTTAGTGTAAATGTGTGTATGAGTATGTGTGAGTGTATGTGCGAATGTAAATATAATTATAAATGTATGTGTGTGTGTGTGTGTCACCGTGAGTGTGTATGAGTGTAGGTATGGGTGATTGGAAGAATGAGTGTTTGTGTAATTGTGAATGGGAGTGAGTGTGTTTGCGTGAATGTGTGTGTGTGTGTGTGCGTGAGTGTGTGTTTGTGTGAGTGTGAATGTGTGTGTGAGTGATTGTAAGAATTAGTGTTTGTGTAATTGTGAGTTGGAGTGTGTGTGTTTGTGTGTATGTGTGAGTGTGTGTGAGTAAATGTAAGAATGATTGTATGTGTGATTGTGAATATGAGTGTGTGTGCATGAGTGTGTGTTTGTGTGTGTATGTGTGAATGTGTGTGTGTGATTGTAAGAATAAGTGTTTGTGTAATTGTAAATGGGAGTGAGTGAGTGTAAGAATGAGTGTTTGTGTGATTGTGAATGGGAGTGTGTGTGTCTGTGTGTGTGTGTGTGTGTATGAATGTGAGTATGCTGAGTGTGTGTGTGTGTGTGTGTGTGTGTGTGTGTGTGTATGTGAGTGTGTGTGAGCGTGAGTACACTGCTGTGATGTTCTGGACGTGTTAAAGTAAGTGGGCCCAAAATAAGAGTCTGCAGCAGCTCAGAAATACCACACATTCCTCCTGCGCTGACAGAGTGCAACAACAATATCGGAGCGTTTGGGAATCTCTGCCAGACCAACCAGCTCAGGAATTCCCACCGTATCCCCGGAGAGGTCGCAGACAGCACCGCACGGCCTAATATGGAAGAGTCCAAAAAGCAGGAATTGAGGAAGTGGCTGTAGTCGAGTGCTGGAGTAAACACACAGATAGACTGATGCACTGCTCCCCTCATCACCCACCACTCTGCTCATCCCTCACTGCTGTCCTGCGCGGCCCTGACCGCTCCAGCAGCGGACAGACTGAGCGCTAACAGAGTCCAGCGATTAAATCCGTAATCAGTTATAATGAAACTGGATTCTAATGTAATCTGCTTGTTTATACACTGTTGTTATGTCTCAGACAAGTTAATGCCCTTTAGGCAAGTCCCTAAACCACCTGCTATCCAATACCAACCTGAATGTTTACATTAGACCAGCTATTTAAGATTTTACAGTTATAAATAATACACAGATCATGTAGCAGGAACAGTTCAGTTGAGCTTCATCAGGAACAGAATATACTAAATAGACATCAGGTCTGTCCGTGTAATGTTGAAGGGGCACTCCACCACTTTTATGAAATGATGAAGTAATTATATGGTCAAAAAGCAAACTTGAAATTAGTGGGTTTTGGTGTAAAATGGTTCAGATGGTGTTTAGAGTGGTGCTGATGTTAACAGTGCTGGTGATGGTGTTTACAGTGGTGGTGATGGTGTTTACAGTGGTGGCGGTGTTGTTTACAATGGTGGTGATGATGTTTATAATGGTGAGGTTTACAGTGGCTGTGATGGTGTTTACAGTGGCTGTGATGGTGTTTACAGTGGTGGTGATGGTGTTTACAGTGGTGGTGATGTTTACAGTGGTGATGATGATGTTTACAGTGGTGGTGATGTTTACAGTGGAGGTGTTGTTATAGTGGTGGTGTTTACAGTGGTGTTGGTGTTGTTTACAGTGGAGGTGTTGTTATAGTGGTGGTGTTTACAGTGGAGGTGTTGTTTACAGTGGCGGTGATTATGTTTACAGTGGTGGTGGTGTTGTTTACAGTGGAGGTGTTGTTTACAGTGGAGATGTTGTTATAGTGGTGGTGTTTACAGTGGCGGTGATGATGTTTACAGTGGTGGTGGTGTTGTTTAAAGTGGAGGTGTTGTTTACAGTGGCGGTGATGATGTTTACAGTGGCTGTAATGATGTTTACAGTGGAGGTGTTCTTTACAGTGGCGGTGATGATGTTTACAGTGGTGGTGGTGATGTTTACAGTGGAGGTGTTGTTTACAGTGGTGGTGGTGTTGTTTACAGTGGAGGTGTTGTTTACAGTGGCGGTGATGATGTTTACAGTGGCTGTGATGATGTTTACAGTGGAGGTGTTCTTTACAGTGGCGGTGATGATGTTTACAGTGGTGGTGGTGATGTTTACAGTGGAGGTGTTGTTTACAGTGGCGGTGATGATGTTTACAGTGGTGGTGATGTTTACAGTGGGGGTGGTGTTGATTACAGTGGTGGTGATGTTTACAGTGGTGGTGGTGGTGGTGGTGTTTACAGTGGTGTGGTGATGTTTACAGTGGTGGTGGTGTTGTTTACAGTGGTGGTGGTGTTGTTTACAGTGGAGGTGTTGTTTACAGTGGTGGTGTTGTTGTTTACAGTGGTAGTGGTGGTGTTTACAGTGGTGGTGGTGGTGTTTACAGTGGAGGTGTTGTTTACAGTGGTGGTATTGTTTACAGTGGTGGTGGTGGTGGTGTTGTTTACAGTGGTGGTGGTGTTGTTTACAGTGGCGATGGTGTTTACGGAGGTGGTGGTGTTTACAGTGGTGATGGTGTTGTTTACAGTGGTGGTGGTGATGTTTACAGTGGTGGTGGTGTTTACAGTGATGGTGTTGTTTACAGTGGTGTTGGTGTTTACAGTGGTGGTGTTGTTTACAGTGGTGGTGGTGTTGCTTACAGTGGTGGTGATATTTACAGTGGTGGTGATGTTTACAGTGGTGGTTGTGATATTTACAGTGGTGGTGGTGTTGTTTACAGTGGTGGTGATCTTTACAGTGGTGGTGGTGTTGTTTACAGTGGTGGTGATCTTTACAGTGGTGGTGGTGTTTACAGTGGTGGTGGTGTTGCTTACACTGGTGGTGATGTTTACAGTGGTGGTGTTGTTTACAGTGGTGGTGATGATGTTTACAGTGGTGATGGTGTTGTTTACAGTGGTGGTGGTGTTGTTTACAGTGGTGGTGGTGTTGCTTACAGTGCTGGTGATGTTTACAGTGGTGGTGATATTTACAGTGGTGGTGATGTTTACAGTGGTGGTGTTGCTTACAGTGGAGGTGTTGTTTACAGTGGTGGTGTTGTTTACAGTGGTGGTGATATTTACAGTGGTGTTGTTGTTTACAGTGGTGGTGATGATGTTTACAGTGGTGGTGATGATGTTTACAGTGGTGGTGATATTTACAGTGGTGTTGTTGTTTACAGTGGTGGTGGTGATGTTTACAGTGGTGGTGGTGTTTACAGTGGTGGTGATGATGTTTACAGTGGTGATGGTGTTGTTTACAGTGGTGGTGGTGTTGTTTACAGTGGTGGTGGTGTTGTTTACAGTGGTGGTGGTGTTGCTTACAGTGCTGGTGATGTTTACAGTGGTGGTGATATTTACAGTGGTGGTGATGTTTACAGTGGTGGTGTTGCTTACAGTGGAGGTGTTGTTTACAGTGGTGGTGTTGTTTACAGTGGTGGTGATATTTACAGTGGTGTTGTTGTTTACAGTGGTGTTGTTGTTTACAGTGGTGGTGTTGTTTACAGTGCTAAGCTATTTGGAGCATTTCTATTGGTCCTTTAACCAAAAATTCCTCACACGATGTAAACAGCAGCTGTCGTGTTGAAACGATGTTCACTGGACAATGAAGATACGCCGCTCAGAGAGACACTCACACGGAGAAGTGTTTCACCATCACTCTCTCACTCACTCAATACCTGCTTCCTCAATCTCCTCAGTTCTGATGAACTTCTGCTGAATGTGACGTTGTGTCAAACAATAAATATAGAACGCCTCTGGACGACTCTGTTCACATCCTAACTGCTTAATTATGCACAACAGTTGGTGGAGTTCCCCTTTAAGCAGAACTACTGGTGCTGCAGTGAGATCAGACTGATGATGATGTTTCATTTCACTGAGTTGGTGGAGTTCTCCTTTAAGCAGAGCTCGCTGGTGCTGCAGTGAGATCAGACTGATGATGATGTTTCATTTCACTGAGTTGGTGGAGTTCCCCTTTAAGCAGAGCTCGCTGGTGCTGCAGTGAGATCAGTCTGATGATGATGTTTCATTTCACAGAGCTGATGGAGTTTCCCTTTAAGCAGAGTTACTGGTGCTGCAGTCAGATTAGACTGATGATGCTTTTTCATTTCACAGAGTTGGTGGAGTTCTCCTTTAAGCAGAGCTTGCTGGTGCTGCAGTTAGATCAGACTGATGATGCTTTTTCATTTCACAGAGTTGGTGGAGTTCTCCTTTAAGCAGAGCTTCCTGGTGCTGCAGTTAGATCAGACTGATGATGCTGTTTCGTTTCACAGATTTGGTGGAGTTCCCTTTTAAGCAGAGTTACTGGTGCTGCAGTGAGATCAGACTGATGATGCTTTTTCATTTCACAGAGTTGGTGGAGTTCTCCTTTAAGCAGAGCTTCCTGGTGCTGCAGTCAGATCAGACTGATGATGCTTTTTCATTTTCCAGAGTTGGTGGAGTTCTCCTTTAAGGAGAGCTCGGTGGTGCTGCAGTGAGATCAGACTGATGATGCTTTTTCATTTCACAGAGTTGGTGGAGTTCTCCTTTAAGCAGAGCTCTCTGGTGCTGCAGTGAGATCAGACTGATGATGCTGTTTCATTTCACAGAGTTGCTGGAGTTCCCCTTTAAGCAGAGCTCGGCGGTGCTACAGTTAGATCAGACTGATGATGCTGTTTCATTTCACAGAGTTGGTGGAGTTCCCCTTTAAAGCAGAGCTTGGCGGTGCTACAGTTAGATCAGACTGATGATGCTGTTTCGTTTCACAGATTTGGTGGAGTTCCCTTTTAAGCAGAGTTACTGGTGCTGCAGTGAGATCAGACTGATGATGCTTTTTCATTTCACAGAGTTGGTGGAGTTCTCCTTCAAGCAGAGCTTGCTGGTGCTGCAGTTAGATCAGACTCATGATGCTTTTTCATTTCACAAAGCTGGTGGAGTTTCCCTTAAAGCAGAGCTCAATGGTGCTGCAGTGAGATCAGACTGATGATGCTTTTTCATTTCACAGAGTTGGTGGAGTTCTCCTTTAAGCAGAGCTCACTGGTGCTGCAGTGAGATCAGACTTATGATGCTGTTTCATTTCACAGAGTTGGTGGAGTTCCCCTTTAAGCAGAGCTCTGCGGTGCTGCAGTGAGATCAGACTGATGATGCCTTTTCATTTCACAGAGTTGGTGCTGCAGGGAGATCAGACTGATGATGCTGTTTCATTTCACAGAGTTGGTGCTGCAGTAAGTTGGAGGAGTTCCCCTTTAAGCAGAGCTCGGCGGTGCTACAGTTAAATCAGACTGATGATGCTGTTTCATTTCACAGATTTGGTGGAGTTCCCTTTTAAGCAGAGTTACTGGTGCTGCAGTGAGATCAGACTGATGATGCTTTTTCATTTCACAGAGTTGGTGGAGTTCTCCTTTAAGCAGAGCTTCCTGGTGCTGCAGTCAGATCAGACTGATGATGCTTTTTCATTTTCCAGAGTTGGTGGAGTTCTCCTTTAAGGAGAGCTCGGTGGTGCTGCAGTGAGATCAGACTGATGATGCTTTTTCATTTCACAGAGTTGGTGGAGTTCTCCTTTAAGCAGAGCTTCCTGGTGCTGCAGTGAGATCAGACTGATGATGCCTTTTCATTTCACAGAGTTGGTGCTGCAGGGAGATCAGACTGATGATGCTGTTTCATTTCACAGAGTTGGTGCTGCAGTAAGTTGGTGGAGTTCCCCTTTAAGCAGAGCTCGGCGGTGCTACAGTTAGATCAGACTGATGATGCTGTTTCATTTCACAGATTTGGTGGAGTTCCCTTTTAAGCAGAGTTACTGGTGCTGCAGTGAGATCAGACTGATGATGCTTTTTCATTTCACAGAGTTGGTGGAGTTCTCCTTTAAGCAGAGCTTCCTGGTGCTGCAGTCAGATCAGACTGATGATGCTTTTTCATTTTCCAGAGTTGGTGGAGTTCTCCTTTAAGGAGAGCTCGGTGGTGCTGCAGTCAGATCAGACTGATGATGCTTTTTCATTTCACAGAGTTGGTGGAGTTCCCCTTTAAGCAGAGCTCTGTGTTGCTGCAGTGAGATCAGACTGATGATGCATTTTCATTTCACAGAGTTGGTGCTGCTGTGAGATCAGACTGATGATGCTGTTTCATTTCACAGAGTTGGTGCTGCTGTGAGATCAGACTGATGATGCATTTTTACACAACGTCACATTCAGCAGAAGTTCATCAGAACTGAGGAGATTGAGGAAGCAGGTATTCTGTAAGTGTGATGTATAACACGCGCGTTGAGCCACTTCCTCCTGGACGGAGTGAGAGAGTGATGGTGAAACACTCCTCCGTGTGAGTGTCTCTCTGAGCGGCGTATCTTCATCGTCCAGTGAACATCTTTTTAACACGACAGCTGCTGTTTACATCGTGTGAAGAGTTTTTGGTTAAAGGACCAATAGAAATGCTCCCAATAGCTCAGAAAGATTCTGGTTCCGTTAACACTGAAAGTGAAGAACATTGTTTCCTCTCCTGTAAAGTTCACTCAGAACTTCAGCTTCTCTGACTGAGGAGAGTCCCAGAGACTGCTGAGTGAAGGTCTGGAATTCCACTGAGGCCTGAGTGAAGATGCGGACCAGGCTGGATCTTTAACTCTGTTCTGAAACATGCAGTGCCCTCTAGTGGCTGTTTAACAAACAGCAGCTCGTCCTGCAGTGATACGGGGAGATGTGGCTGTAGGTGTGATATATCTCTTCATCACTGTACTAAACCAGCAGCTGCTTCCCTAAAACATCTGAGGTGCAATTTGGCCTCAATATAATCCCTCAAAGACGCTTTAATGGTTGCAGTGCAACAGCCAAGCAACACCTTAGCAACCACCTAGAATTACATAGCAAACACTTAGCAACATCTTAACAACCACCAAAGATACCTTAGATTGCCCAGTAATGCCTGAACAACCATGTGGGAACAACCACCAGGGATTACAAAGCAACATCTTATCAGCTGACCAAAAACCTAACAACAGCATCTTAGCAACCACGCAGGATTACAAAACAGTGGTCTAGCAACCACCTTGGACATCATAGCAAAGGCCTAGAATCAGCTTAGCAACTGCCTGAGATACCGTAGCAAGCACATAGCAACACTTTAGCAACCACTGAGATACCACAAATTATTTTGTCTTTATGTAGCTTCAAAGGGGAATTCCATCAAATTTTAAACACAGTGATGCAAACAAAGTTTTCCAAAGTTCAGGACAAAACCCTTTATAGCTGATCCCGCCCGCCGGTCTGTAGCCGGTTGTGGATTTTCCATCATTACGTCACTCAGTCAGTCAGTCAGAGAGTGAAAGTGGGTTAGTGGGTCTCAGCAGCGTCAGCAGAAGTCCTCTCTGCTCACGCTCGGAGAGATCAAAGCGTTCAGGCACACGGATGAGTCACATCATTACATCAGCAGGAAAAAACTCTTCATCTCTCTAAACAGAACCCTGACCTGTTAGCGCTGGACACACTGACCCACTTTAGTCCTGCATGAGGTCACATGATGATACAATTATAATACAATACAACACAGAACATCTGCATGTGTGAGTGAGACTGAAGGAGCCATTACTTCTTTACTATACCTTTAACTATACCTTTACTAGACATTTACTATACCTTTAACTATAACCACAACTATATCTTTACTATACTGTTACTATACTTTACATATACTGTTATTATACCTTTAACTATACATTTACTATACATCTACTATACCATTACTGTACTTTTACTATACCTTTAACTATAACCACAACTATACCTTTACTATACTGTTACTATACCTTTAACAATACCTTTACTACTACTATCTACTATACCGTTACTATACTTTTACTATACCTTTAACTATAACCACAACTATACCTTTACTATACTGTTCCTATACTTCAAATATACTGTTATACCTTTACCTATACTTTTACTATACCTTTAACTATACCTTTAACTATACCTTTACTAGACATTTACTATACCTTTAACTATAACCACAACTATATCTTTACTATACTGTTACTATACCTTTAACTATACCTTTACTAGACATTTACTATACTTTTAACTATAACCACAACTATATATTTACTATACTGTTACTATACTTTAAATATACTGTTATTATACCTTTAACTATACCTTTACTATACATCTACTATACCATTACTGTACTTTTACTATACCTTTAACTATAACCACAACTATACCTTTATTATACTGTTACTATACCTTTAACTATACCTTTACTAGACATTTACTATACCTTTAACTATAACCACAACTATATCTTTACTATACTGTTACTATACTTTAAATATACTGTCATTATACCTTTAACTATACCTTTACTATACATCTACTATACCATTACTGTACTTTTACTATACCTTTAACTATAACCACAACTATACCTTTATTATACTGTCACTATACCTTTAACTATACCTTTACTAGACATTTACTATACCTTTAACTATAACCACAACTATACCTTTACTATACTGTTACTATACTTTAAATATACTGTTATTATACCTTTAACTATACCTTTACTATACATCTACTATACCATTACTGTACTTTTACTATACCTTTAACTATAACCACAACTATACCTTTATTATACTGTTACTATACCTTTAACAATACCTTTACTACTACTATCTATTATACCGTTACTATACTTTTACTATACCTTTAACTATAACCACAACTATACCTTTACTATACTGTTACTATACTTCAAATATACTGTCATTATACCTTTAACTATACTTTTACTATACATCTACTATACCATTACTGTACTTTTACTATACCTTTAACTATAACCACAACTATACCTTTACTATACTGTTACTATACTTCAAATATACTGTCATTATACCTTTAACTATACTTTTACTATACATCTACTGTACCATTACTGTACTTTTACTATACCTTTAACTATAACCACAACTATACCTTTACTATACTGTTATTATACTTCAAATATACTGTCATTATACCTTTAACTATACTTTTACTATACCTTTACTGTACTTTTACTATACATTTAACTATAACCACAACTATACCTTTACTATACTGTTATTATACTTCAAATATACTGTCATTATACCTTTAACTATACCTTTACTATACCTTTACTGTACTTTTACTATACATTTAACTATAACCACAACTATACCTTTACTATACTGTTATTATACTTCAAATATACTGTCATTATACCTTTAACTATACTTTTACTATACATGTACTATACCTTTACTGTACTTTTACTATAACCACAACTATATCTTTACTATACTGTTATTGTACTTCAAATATACTGTCATTATACCTTTAACTATACTTTTACTATACATGTACTATACCGTTACTGTACTTTTACTATACCTTTAACTACAACCACAGCTATACCTTTACTATACTGTTACAATACCTTTAACAATACCTTTACTACTACTATCTACTATACCGTTACTATACTTTTACTATACCTTTAACTATAACCACAACTATACCTTTACTATACTGTACTATACTTCAAATATACTGTTATACCTTTACCTATACTTTTACTATACATGTACTATACTGTTACTATACTTTTACTATACCTATAACTATAACCACAACTATACATTTACTATACTGTTATTATACTTCAAATATACTGTCATTATACCTTTAACTATACTTTTACTATACATGTACTATACCGTTACTGTACTTTTACTATACCTTTAACTACAACCACAGCTATACCTTTACTATACTGTTACTATACCTTTAACAATACCTTTACTACTGCTATCTACTATACCGTTACTATACTTTTACTATACCTTTAACTATAACAACAACTATACCTTTACTATACTGTTACTATACTTCAAATATACTGTTATACCTTTACCTATACTTTTACTATACATGTACTATACTGTTACTATACTTTTACTATACCTATAACTATAACCACAACTATACATTTACTATACTGTTATTATACTTCAAATATACTGTCATTATACCTTTAACTATACTTTTACTATACATGTACTATACCTTTACTGTACTTTTACTATACCCGCAACTATACCCGCAACTATACCTGTACTATACTGTTACTGTACCTTTACCTATACCTTAAACTATATAATTACTAAACTTCACCTTTACTATACCATTACAATACTTCTAATATACTTTTACTATATTGGTACTAAACCTTTACTATACCTTTAACTATACCTTTGACTCTACATTTACTATACTGTACTATACTGTTTCTATACCCTTAACGATATCTTTACTTTACTGTTCCTATACCTTTAACTATACCTATACCACACATTTAATATACTGTTACTATACCTTTAACAATATCTTTACTTTACATGTACTATACTGTTACTATACTTTTACTATACCTTTAACTATAACCACAACTATACTTTTACTATACTGTTACTATACCTTTAACTATACCTTTACCACACACTTAATATACTGTTACTATACCTTTAACAATATCTTTACTTTACATGTACTATACTGTTACTATACTTTTACTATACCTTTAACTATAACCACAACTATACTTTTACTATACTGTTACTATACCTTTAACTATACCTTTACCACACACTTAATATACTGTTACTATACCTTTAACTATATCTTTACTATACATGTACTATATTTTAACTATACCTATAACTATAACTGTCCTACACAGTTAATATACCACTACTATAACTATACTGTTACTATATCTTTAACTATAGATATATAGTTATACGGCATGTGTGTGTGTGTATGTATGTGTGTGGCTGCGTGTTGAGATATGCAGGATGTGTGTGTGTGTGTGTATATATATAAAACACCTCACAGCAGCAGAAACAGACGAGTATAGCTCATATATACACACGTTATTATACAGTTTATTACACTAATCAGTTAATAAACTTATCAGTTAATAAACAGTCATATAACATTAATATGAGTTAAATACAGTCAGCATACATACACTGGACACACTACAACCAACAGTTTGGACTCACCTACTCATAAAAGGGCTTTTTTTAATCTTTTATTTTTTTAGAATATAAAAAAATCACACAACGAACAAAAAATGTTAATAAAATATACATTTCTAATAATTAACATTTATGTAAAAGCATCAACTTAAATCTCTCTTAGACATGAACGTTAAGCATTTAATCCTGATACTTAAAGCTGGACTGGGTAAGATTTGGGGCTTTGGTGTGAAAAACAACTCAGTAACGACACTTAATTCAGTTTTAACTACAAACATCATCTTACATAGTGCAGCTTTAAGATCAGTTGAGGTCCAAACAATTTAGTGGTCCATAAATAAAACTGTGAATATACTTCAGATTAAGTCAGTCATTATGAAAACTGTATATTAAGTACAGATGAAATTCAAGTATATCAGAGAGTTCGTACAGCACCGGTGTGACTCGGGGAACGTTAAAGGTCCCACAGCACAGAAAACCTGGAATCTGTGTTCAAACCAGATGAAGTATGTAAACAGTGGTAAAGGTTTAAAACCCTCCCATTCAGTCTGCAGCCCACAGCGTCCACATGTGGCAGCCAACAGCCCGTGTTGTTTTTGTGATGTCACAGAAAGTTTCTACAGATAGACCTGTTCAGCTGTGAAGTGTTTCAGCCTGGACTGCCTTCTGAATGAGATTAGAGCCAATTAGAGCAAAGCTCATTTACATATTTATACTGTGTATAAGTCTGAAAGGCATAGTTACAATAAATAAACATAAAGGTCATAAAAAAAATACTGTTTGAAGTTTGTCTGCATTACAGATCGATGTGAGATACTTAACCCACTAAAGCAAACAACTGGAAATTTCTCCAGAACTGAGTGTTTGAGATGTAAACAGAGAGATTCAGAATGTTTAGGTGTTAAATGGCTATGATGGTGTTTACAGTGGTGGTGATGATGCTGTTTACAGTGGTGGTGATGATGCTATTTACAGTGGTGGTGATGATGTTTACAGTGGTGGTGATGATGTTTACAGTGGTGGTGGCGTTAAGGTTGTTTACAGTGGCGGCGGTAATGTTTACAGTGGTGGTGATGATGCTGTTTACAGTGGTGGTGATGATGTTTACAGTGGTGGTGATGATGCTGTTTACAGTGGTGGTGGTGATGGTGTTTACAGTGGTGGTGATGATGTTTACAGTGGTGGTGATGATGTTTACAGTGGTGGTGACGGTAATGATGTTTACAGTGGTGGTGGCGGTAATGTTTACAGTGGTGGTGATGTTTACGATGGTGGTGATGTTTACAGTGGTGGTAATGATAGTGTTTACAGTGGGGATAGCGTTTACAGTTGTGGTGATGGTGTTTACAATGGTGTTCTGACTGTATCTAGAACCAAGGGTTTTACAAAGAACCCCTCTGAATGACTCTGTTTACATTTTAACTGTTTAATTAGGGCAAAAAAATAACAAAACGAGTGGAGTTTCCTGTTATGGAATGAGAGAGTATAATCCCATAACGTATCTCAAAACTGATCTGTTGGGTTTTTGGTTGGACTGTTCCTTTAGGTCACTCCTGTAGATGATGGGAGGTGGCTGTGTTTGGGAGCTGACCCGTTTTCTGCAGGATCCACTGATTGTATTTAGTGACTCTTGTATAAACTCCGGGACGGAATTCTCTGGAACATCCTTCTCCCCAGCTCACCACTCCATACAGAAACATAGTATCATTCACACTGCACACCAACGGACCACCAGAGTCCCCCTGAAGAAAAAGCAAAGATTCCGTCAGTCACACAGTGTAGTGTATGTTCTACAGCCTTTTTATGACCATAGCAAAATTCCAACAGTCTTTTACATACATGTAGAGTTAAATACAGTAGACCACATGTTACCCCCACTAACTGCTCACATCATCAGAACCCCCTCCCTTGTACTTCCACTAACTGGCCACTTTATTAGAAATGCCTCTCTTGTACTTCCACTAAGTGCTCACTTTATCAGAACCCCAATTCTTTGTACTTCCACTAACTGGCCACTTTATTGGAACACGTACCTTGTACTTCCACTAACTGGCCACAATATTAGAAACACCTACCTTGTACTTCCACTAACTGGCCACTTTAATTGAAACACCCACCTTGTACATCCACTAACTGGCCACTTTATTAGAAACACCCACCTTGTACATCCACTAACTAGCCACTTTAATAGAAACAGTCATCTTGTACTTCCACTAACTGGCCACTTTATTAGAAACACCTACCTTGTACATCCACTAACTGGCCATTTTATTAGAAACACCCACCTTGTACTTTCACTAACTGGCCACTTTAATTGAAACACTCAAGTTGTACTTCCACTAACTGGCCATATTATTGAACACATACCTGCCACATGTCACATGTAGAAATGGTTTTACAGACTGACCTTACAAGCGTCCACACTCCAGTCTGGAACTCCAGCACACAGCATGTTTTCAGTGATCATGTTGCCGTAGTAGGTCTTACTGGAACAGACGTCCAGCGGCAGCAGGTTCACTTTCCCGTCTCTGAGATACTGGGAGTTGTACCAGAGTCCTGGACCACATACAGAGAAATGTCATAAACTGCAGGTGTTTTTGAAATCTAGTCACCATCACAACCTTCTCCAAAGTTCTGTGTGTTTAATAAAGATCTATATAGACCATGATAAAGACCAATTTCACATGAAAAAAACTCTTAGTCAGAGGTGCTCAATCCTGATCCTGTAGACCATCTTTAACTTCATCAACTTCACCTATCACACCTGGCTCAGGTAATGAAGTGCTTCAGGAGCTTCTGAATATCAGTGTCAGCCAAGGTGGTAGATCTTCTGTTTATTGTAGAACTGCCAAAAAATGCCGATGTGAATTGCTGCTAGCTCAGCGCTAACAAACTACTGAAATCACATAAGGGTGCTAGCAGAAGTTAGCGTTCTTGTACAAGTGGGTTTTGACCGGAAACTCTGCACAGCTCAGTCGAAGGTCCAGACAGAACCTGGTTTTAAAGCTACTGTGAAGAACTGAGGAGCTGAAACAGCTGCAGCCCCTCCAGCCGGAAGTAACCATACCTTCCTGTTCTTTCCCGTATCCGGCGATCTCACAGGGGGTTCCTTCCGGAAGCGAGGAATCAGGAGGAGCGACACACACTGTCCTCACCGAGCTGGACTCCAATGCACACGCACCATCCGGACCGCCGATCCTCAGCAATGCTAATCACACAAACACATTTCTATGTTTTAGGGCGTTTCTGGGACTCAGCTATGCTAACACGCTTCAGTCCACGCTTATATATAACAGTGACTCAGAGTCAGAAACCACATAATCAGCTCTAGTAGAGATACTGAACATCTACACACGGTCTGAGAGGTGAGATGGTTTAGACATGGGTTGCCAAATTTCATTTGAGGCAGAAACTGCCTAGACGGGGTGTCATTCCATTGCATTGCATTGAAACACTGGCGTCTCCAACAACATCCACACTCCAGCCAGTATGTACTGTTCTGGGTTAGTGTTTGTGTGTTGGCCTGAGGTTCTGACCAAACTGTATAGTGTATAAATATAAGACAGCAGAATGATGTGACGTCTCTGCAGCTCTGAGGAGCAGTAAGCTGAGGTACCGATGTCGTTGTTGAAGCTGCCGTCAGTGTTGTCGAAGTTTTCGTGTGTGTAGAGCTTCGTCACTCTGAACTCCTGCTCTGTCTTCTGGTCCGTTTCGTTCAAGGCAGTCTTCCCCAGGACCACCGCCAGCCTCCCAATCTCAGTGTCAGCACTGCAGAGCACCAAAACACTGTTACCATCACCATCATCTTCCACACAGCTCTGTTACCATCACCATCATCTTCCACACAGCTCTCACTTACCATCACCATCATCTTCCACACAGCATTCACTTACCATCACCATCATCTACCACACAGCATTCACTTACCATCACCATCATCTTCCACACAGCTCTGTTACCATCACCATCATCTTCCACACAGCTCTGTTACCATCACCATCATCTTCCACACAGCTCTCACTTACCATCACCATCATCTTCCACACAGCTCTCACTTACCATCACCATCATCTTCCACACAGCATTCACTTACCCTCACCATCATCTACCACACAGCATTCACTTACCATCACCATCATCTTCCACACAGCTCTGTTACCATCACCATCATCTTCCACACAGCTCTCACTTACCATCACCATCATCTTCCACACAGCTCTCACTTACCATCACCATCAACTTCCACACAGTACTCACTTACCATCACCATCATCTACCACACAGCATTCACTTACCATCACCATCATCTTCCACACAGCATTCACTTACCATCACCATCAACTTCCACACAGTACTCACTTACCATCACCATCATCTATCACACATCATTCACTTACCATCACCATCATCTTCCACACAGCATTCACTTACCATCACCATCATCTTCCACACAGCTCTGTTACCATCACCATCATCTTCCACACAGCTCTGTTACCATCACCATCATCTTCCACACAGCATTCACTTACCATCACCATCATCTTCCACACAGCTCTCTCTTACCATCACCATCATCTTCCACACAGCTCTCACTTACCATCACCATCATCTTCCACACAGCTCTCTCTTACCATCACCATCATCTTCCACACAGCTCTCACTTACCATCACCATCATCTTCCACACAGTACTCACTTACCATCACCATCATCTTCCACACAGCTCTCACTTACCATCACCATTATCTTCCACACAGCTCTCTCTTACCATAACCATCATCTACCACACAGCTCTCTCTTACCATCACCATCATCTTCCACACAGCATTCACTTACCATCACCATCATCTACCACACAGCTCTCTCTTACCATCACCATCATCTTCCACACAGCTCTCTCTTACCATCACCATCATCTTCCACACAGTACTCACTTACCATCACCATCATCTTCCACACAGTACTCACTTACCATCACCATCATCTTCCACACAGCATTCACTTACCATCACCATCATCTACCACACAGCTCTCTCTTACCATCACCATCATCTTCCACACAGCTCTCACTTACCATCACCATCATCTACCACACAGCTCTGTTACCATCACCATCATCTTCCACACAGCTCTGTTACCATCACCATCATCTTCCACACAGCATTCACTTACCATCACCATCATCTACCACAGAGCATTCACTTACCATCACCATCATCTTCCACACAGCTCTGTTACCATCACCATCATCTTCCACACAGCTCTCACTTACCATCACCATCATCTTCCACACAGCTGTTACCATCACCATCACCTTCCACACAGCTCTCACTTACCATCACCATCATCTTCCACACAGCTCTCACTTACCATCACCATCAACTTCCACACAATACTCACTTACCATCACCATCATCTACCACACAGCATTCACTTACCATCACCATCATCTTCCACACAGCATTCACTTACCATCACCATCAACTTCCACACAGTACTCACTTACCATCACCATCATCTATCACACATCATTCACTTACCATCACCATCATCTTCCACACAGCATTCACTTACCATCACCATCATCTTCCACACAGCTCTGTTACCATCACCATCATCTTCCACACAGCTCTCACTTACCATTACCATCATCTTCCACACAGCTCTCTTACCATCACCATCATCTTCCACACAGCTCTCACTTACCATCACCATCATCTTCCACACAGCATTCACTTACCATCACCATCATCTTCCACACAGCTCTGTTACCATCACCATCATCTTCCACACAGCACTCACTTACCATCACCATCATCTTCCACACAGCTCTCTCTTACCATCACCATCATCTTCCACACAGCTCTCACTTACCATCACCATCATCTTCCACACAGCTCTCTCTTACCATCACCATCATCTTCCACACAGCTCTCACTTACCATCACCATCATCTTCCACACAGTACTCACTTACCATCACCATCATCTTCCACACAGCTCTCACTTACCATCACCATCATCTTCCACACAGCTCTCTCTTACCATCACCATCATCTTCCACACAGCTCTCTCTTACCATAACCATCATCTACCACACAGCTCTCACTTACCATCACCATCATCTTCCACACAGCTCTCACTTACCATCACCATCATCTTCCACACAGCTCTCTCTTACCATAACCATCATCTACCACACAGCTCTCTCTTACCATCACCATCATCTTCCACACAGCATTCACTTACCATCACCATCATCTACCACACAGCTCTCTCTTACCATCACCATCATCTTCCACACAGCTCTCTCTTACCATCACCATCATCTTCCACACAGTACTCACTTACCATCACCATCATCTTCCACACAGTACTCACTTACCATCACCATCATCTTCCACACAGCATTCACTTACCATCACCATCATCTACCACACAGCTCTCTCTTACCATCACCATCATCTTCCACACAGCTCTCACTTACCATCACCATCATCTACCACACAGCTCTGTTACCATCACCATCATCTTCCACACAGCTCTGTTACCATCACCATCATCTTCCACACAGCTCTCACTTACCATCACCATCATCTTCCACACAGCTCTGTTACCATCACCATCATCTTCCACACAGCTCTCACTTACCATCACCTTCCACACAGCTCTCACTTACCATCACCATCAACTTCCACACAGTACTCACTTACCATCACCATCATCTACCACACAGCATTCACTTACCATCACCATCATCTTCCACACAGCATTCACTTACCATCACCATCAACTTCCACACAGTACTCACTTACCATCACCATCATCTATCACACATCATTCACTTACCATCACCATCATCTTCCACACAGCATTCACTTACCATCACCATCATCTTCCACACAGCTCTGTTGCCATCACCATCATCTTCCACACAGCTCTCACTTACCATCACCATCATCTTCCACACAGTACTCACTTACCATCACCATCATCTTCCACACAGTACTCACTTACCATCACCATCATCTTCCACACAGCATTCACTTACCATCACCATCATCTACCACACAGCTCTCTCTTACCATCACCATCATCTTCCACACAGCTCTCACTTACCATCACCATCATCTACCACACAGCTCTGTTACCATCACCATCATCTTCCACACAGCTCTGTTACCATCACCATCATCTTCCACACAGCTCTGTTACCATCACCATCATCTTCCACACAGCTCTCACTTACCATCACCATCAACTTCCACACAGTACTCACTTACCATCACCATCATCTACCACACAGCATTCACTTACCATCACCATCATCTTCCACACAGCATTCACTTACCATCACCATCAACTTCCACACAGTACTCACTTACCATCACCATCATCTATCACACATCATTCACTTACCATCACCATCATCTTCCACACAGCATTCACTTACCATCACCATCATCTTCCACACAGCTCTGTTACCATCACCATCATCTTCCACACAGCTCTCACTTACCATCACCATCATCTTCCACACAGCATTCACTTACCATCACCATCATCTTCCACACAGCTCTCACTTACCATCACCATCATCTTCCACACAGCTCTCTCTTACCATCACCATCATCTTCCACACAGCTCTCACTTACCATCACCATCATCTTCCACACAGTACTCACTTACCATCACCATCATCTTCCACACAGCTCTCACTTACCATCACCATCATCTTCCACACAGCTCTCTCTTACCATCACCATCATCTACCACACAGCTCTCACTTACCATCACCATCATCTTCCACACAGTACTCACTTACCATCACCATCATCTTCCACACAGCTCTCACTTACCATCACCATCATCTTCCACACAGCTCTCTCTTACCATCACCATCATCTTCCACACAGCTCTCTCTTACCATAACCATCATCTACCACACAGCTCTCACTTACCATCACCATCATCTTCCACACAGCTCTCACTTACCATCACCATCATCTTCCACACAGCTCTCTCTTACCATAACCATCATCTACCACACAGCTCTCTCTTACCATCACCATCATCTTCCACACAGCATTCACTTACCATCACCATCATCTACCACACAGCTCTCTCTTACCATCACCATCATCTTCCACACAGCTCTCTCTTACCATCACCATCATCTTCCACACAGTACTCACTTACCATCACCATCATCTTCCACACAGTACTCACTTACCATCACCATCATCTTCCACACAGCATTCACTTACCATCACCATCATCTACCACACAGCTCTCTCTTACCATCACCATCATCTTCCACACAGCTCTCACTTACCATCACCATCATCTACCACACAGCTCTGTTACCATCACCATCATCTTCCACACAGCTCTGTTACCATCACCATCATCTTCCACACAGCTCTCACTTACCATCACCATCATCTTCCACACAGCTCTGTTACCATCACCATCATCTTCCACACAGCTCTCACTTACCATCACCTTCCACACAGCTCTCACTTACCATCACCATCAACTTCCACACAGTACTCACTTACCATCACCATCATCTACCACACAGCATTCACTTACCATCACCATCATCTTCCACACAGCATTCCCTTACCATCACCATCAACTTCCACACAGTACTCACTTACCATCACCATCATCTATCACACATCATTCACTTACCATCACCATCATCTTCCACACAGCATTCACTTACCATCACCATCATCTTCCACACAGCTCTGTTGCATCACCATCATCTTCCACACAGCTCTCACTTACCATCACCATCATCTTCCACACAGTACTCACTTACCATCACCATCATCTTCCACACAGTACTCACTTACCATCACCATCATCTTCCACACAGCATTCACTTACCATCACCATCATCTACCACACAGCTCTCTCTTACCATCACCATCATCTTCCACACAGCTCTCACTTACCATCACCATCATCTACCACACAGCTCTGTTACCATCACCATCATCTTCCACACAGCTCTGTTACCATCACCATCATCTTCCACACAGCTCTGTTACCATCACCATCATCTTCCACACAGCTCTCACTTACCATCACCATCAACTTCCACACAGTACTCACTTACCATCACCATCATCTACCACACAGCATTCACTTACCATCACCATCATCTTCCACACAGCATTCACTTACCATCACCATCAACTTCCACACAGTACTCACTTACCATCACCATCATCTATCACACATCATTCACTTACCATCACCATCATCTTCCACACAGCATTCACTTACCATCACCATCATCTTCCACACAGCTCTGTTACCATCACCATCATCTTCCACACAGCTCTCACTTACCATCACCATCATCTTCCACACAGCATTCACTTACCATCACCATCATCTTCCACACAGCTCTCACTTACCATCACCATCATCTTCCACACAGCTCTCTCTTACCATCACCATCATCTTCCACACAGCTCTCACTTACCATCACCATCATCTTCCACACAGTACTCACTTACCATAACCATCATCTACCACACAGCTCTCTCTTACCATCACCATCATCTTCCACACAGCTCTCACTTACCATCACCATCATCTTCCACACAGCTCTCTCTTACCATCACCATCATCTTCCACACAGCTCTCACTTACCATCACCATCATCTTCCACACAGTACTCACTTACCATAACCATCATCTACCACACAGCTCTCTCTTACCATCACCATCATCTACCACACAGCTCTCACTTACCATCACCATCATCTACCACACAGCTCTCACTTACCATCACCATCATCTTCCACACAGCTCTCTCTTACCATCACCATCATCTACCACACAGCTCTCACTTACCATCACCATCATCTACCACACAGCTCTGTTACCATCACCATCATCTTCCACACAGCTCTCACTTACCATCACCATCATCTGTATTATGTTGTATTGTGCTGTATGTTGCTGTATTGTGTTGTGCTGTACGTTGTAGTATTGTTTTGTATGTTGTATTGTGTTGTATGTTGTTGCATTGCGTTGTAGGTTATTGTATTGTGTTGTATGTTGTTGTATTGTGTTGTATGTTGTATTGTGTTGTATTGTGTTGTATGTTGTTGTATTGTGTTGTACTGTGTTGTATGTTGTTGTATTGTGTTGTACTGTGTTGTATGTTGTTGCATTGTGTTGTATTGTGCTGTATGTTGTATTGTGTTGTATGTTGTTGTATTGCGTTGTATGTTGTATTGTGTTGTATGTTGTTGTATTGTGTTGTGTCTTGTATTGTGTTGTATTGTGTTGTTTGTCGTTGTATTGTGTTGTATTGTGCTGTTTGTTGTTGTATTGCGTTTGTAGGTTGTAGGTTATTGTATTGTGTTGTATGTTGTTGTGTTGTGCTGTATGTTGTTGTATGTTGTTGTATGTTGTTGTATTGCGTTGTATGTTGTATTGTGTTGTATGTTGTTGTATTGTGCTGTATGTTTTTGTATTGCGTTGTATGTTGTATTGTGTTGTATGTTGTTGTATTGTATTGTATGTTGTTGTATTGTGCTGTATGTTTTTGTATTGCGTTGTATGTTGTTGTATTGTGTTGTATGCTGTTGTATTGTGCTGTATGTTGTCGTATGCTGTTGTATGTTGTTGTATTGTGCTGTATGTTGTTGTATTGCGTTGTATGTTGTATTGTGTTGTATGTTGTTGTATTGTGTTGCACTGTGTTGTATGTTGTTGTATTGTGTTTTATTGTGCTGTATGTTGTTGTATTGGGTTGTAGGTTATTGTATTGTGTTATATGTTGTATTGTGTTGTATTGTGTTGTATGTCATTGTATTGTGTTGTATTGTGCTGTATGTTGTTGTATTGTGTTGTAGGTTGTTGTAGGTTATTGTATTGTGTTGTATGTTGTTGTATTGTGTTGTATGTTGTTGTAGGTTATTGTATTGTGTTGTATGTTGTTGTATTGTGTTGTATGTTGTTAAATGGTGCTGTATGTTGTTGTATGTTGTTGTATTGTGTTGTACTGTGTTGTATGTTGTTGTATTGCGTTGTATGTTTTTGTATTGCATTGTAGGTTATTGTATTGTGTTGTATGTTGTTGTATTGTGTTGTACTGTGTTGTATGTTGTTGTATTGCGTTGCATGTTGTTGTATTGTGTTCTACTGTGTTGTATGTTGTTGTTTTGTGTTCTACTGTGTTGTATGTTGTTGTATTGTGTTGTATGTTGTTGTATTGTGTTGTACTGTGTTGTATGTTGTTGTATTGTGTTGTATGTTGTTGTATTGTGTTGTATGTTGTTGTTTTGTGTTCTACTGTGTTGTATGTTGTTGTATTGTGTTGTATTGTGTTGTATGTTGTTGTATTGTGTTGTATGTTGTTGTATTGTGTTGTACTGTGTTGTATGTTGTTGTATTGTGTTGTACTGTGTTGTATGTTGTTGTATTGTGTTGTACTGTGTTGTATGTTGTTGTATTGTGTTGTGTGATTAGTACGGCTGGTTCTAACCCGTCTGGGAAGCAGTGCGCTGCAGTGAGGACCCAGCAGGGGGCGATCAGGCTTCCAGCACAGCGGAACACTCTGCTCCGCCTCGACCTCCAGAACACTGCGACCATCCAGGGGTGACGCTCCACCGAGGTCAGGGAGCCACCAACGATCTTCAACCTCCGCCCAGGACGACCACCACAACGCCACCCTTACACACAACAACACAACACACCTGAACCACACGCATCCAGACTGAGACTAAATCTCACCTGAGGCTAAAATCTACTGAACTATGAACTACTATTAATTAAACTAATTAATCTCACTTAACCTCACTGATGCACTTACCTGAGTCTGAGCTGCCGGGGGAAGATGGTGGTATGAGAGTCGAAGGGGCTGAAGGGAGAGAAAAAGAGAGAGAGAGAGAGAGAGAGAGAGAGAGAGAGAGAGAGAGAGAGAGAGAGAGAGAGAGAGAGAGAGAGAGAGAGAGAGAGAGAGAGAGAGAGAGAGATTTTTGTTATTGGTGCCACTAGAGGGATGGGTGGAGAAAGTAGAGAGAATAGGTGGGATAACAAAGGGATAGAGAGAAAGAAGAGATAATATAGGGATACAGAGATTGAGAGAATGGAGGGATGAAGGGATAAATGGATTGAAAGGAAAAAAGAGAGAATGGCAGGACTGAGAGAATGGAGAGATGAAGGGACAGAGAAGAAGAAAAGAGAATGGAGAGATAGAGAGGGGGGAGAGAAAAATGAGGGATAAAGAGTAGGAAGAGAGTGGAAGGATAGAGAGTAGAAAAAGAGCGGAGGGATAGAGAGGAGGAAGAGAGTAGAGTGATAGAGAGGAGAAAGAGAGCGGAGGGATAGAGAGGAGGAAGAGAGTGAAGGGGTAAAGAGAATGGAGGGATAGAGGAGAAAGAGAGAGTGGAGGGATAGAGAGGAGGAAGAGAGTGGAGGGATATAGAGGAGAAAGAGAGTGGAGGGATATAGAGGAGAAAGAGAGTGGAGGGATATAGAGGAGAAAGAGAGTGGAGGGATAGAGAGGAGGAAAAGATTAGAGGGATAGAGAGGATGAAGAGAGGAGAGTGATAGAAAGGAAATGGATGGAGAGATTCCTACCCGGCTCTCTGTTGCAGTTGGGAATCCTGCAGTACTCCTTGACGGTTCCGTGCGGTCCCTGTACGTAGCACCAGGGCTTCCTGCTGTAGTCCGGATTCCTGTAAGAATGAAAACGTCAAACTCTCTGAGACGGACACTGTTCCACTCACTGACCGCCTCGCTGTCCAGACTCACACTGTGTCCTGTGTGTGAGGAACATCTTCATTTCAGTTTTATGAGAACCGTGTAAAGTTCTGTGGCCTGACAAGGAACTATCTCTCTCCGGTTCTCCGGGTATGTGTTAACAGCCAAGTCACATGTAGGAGCTGTAAAAACTGTGCTGCTTCTCCAGCTACTCAAACGTTCACCAGACAGAACCACCGAGTGATCTTGAGTTAATTATATATCAGAACATTTACAGATAATAACCTACATCATCAGCATGTGATACTTTTAACATGTAGTTGTGTTTAAACGGGTGCTGAATGTATGAAATGTAGTTCATCTGATTCTCTGTATACTTTATTACTCTGTTCTTTAATGATCAGGACCCCCACAGGACCACCACAGAGCAGCTACTACTAGGAAGGTCGATCATTCTCAGCACTGCAGTGACACTGACGTGGTGGTGGTGTGTTAGTGTAAGTTGTGCTGGTGTGAGTGGATCAGACACAGCAGTGCTGCTACTGGAGTGTTTAAACACCTCAGTGTTACTGCTGGACTGAGAACTGTCCACCAACCAAAACTATCCAGACAGCAGTGTCCTGTGGGCGGCGTCCTGTGTCCACTGATGAAGAACTAGAGGAACACAAACTGTGCAGCAGCAGATGAGCTACTGTCTCTGACTTTACATCTACAAGGTGGACCAGCAAGTAGTAGGAGTGTCTAATAGAGAGGACAGTGAGTGGACACAGTGTTTAAACACTCCAGCAGAACAGCTGTGTCTGATCCACTCACACCAGCACGTCAGTGTCACTGCAGTGCTGAGAATGACCCACCTCCCTAATACTACCTGCTCTGTGGTGGTCTTGTGGGGGTCCTGATCATTAAAGAACAGAGTAATAAAGTATACAGAGAATCAGATGAACTACAGTCTGTAAGTGTAGCTCCTGTATGGTCAGTGGAGCTGATACACTGGACAGTGTGTGGAGATACGGGGAGGAGGTTTAGATGTTATGGCTGGTCTGTGTATGTGTGTATATATATAAGAGATTAAAGGAGGAATAATTTCATGGAATTTTCTTATACAGGAAATGATCTCATACTAAAACGTCTTATTCTGGACTACAGAGAGAAGTCTGTCTCTTACAGTGCGGCACGGATATCAGAGATCAGGGACGAGAGGACAGTGTGTGTGTGTGTGTGTGTGTGTATGTTTGTGTGTGTGTGTGTGTGTGTGTGTGTGTGTGTGAGAGAGACTCGCCTGCAACGGTTGTGACGTCCCAGACCCAAAGCCCCGCTGTCTGAACCAAACACGCTCCGGCTGCTTTCCGGATCCCATTCCAAACAATCCCGCCCACTCTCCGTCTGAGCCACAGGGCCTCTGTACCACAGACCCATACCCACAATACAGGACGCAGAGTCATCTGCACACACACACACAAAAATAGTTCAAAACACAATACATACTCACATGACAACCTGATCAGGGACAGCTCCTAGTCAGTGTTTAATCTTCACTATGATAAAGGATTTCATGCTTTTCGGAATGCATCATGGATTTTCCGTACTTAACAAACTCTGACCGGCTACACGAGTGTGACTAGGCCTGTTAACTGTATTTAGTGCAGAGCAGTGAGAATAAATAAGTTCAAAGAAAAACAAGTATTTCCAAAATAATAAGATTACAGGACATAACAAAAACAGTCTTAACTTTTAATGGAAGTCAATGGAACCAGAATTATTTCCAACACACACACACACACACACACACACACACACACACACATTTTATATAAAATGTGGCAATGCTGATATAATATAACATTCCAGACTTGTGCTATAGCGCCACCTAGTTCAAGCTGCTGCTTCAGTGTAAGACTGTGAGAGTCTCTGTACAGTCAGTGTGTGTGTCCGGGTTACTGTAGAAACATGGTGGTGGTAGTATCTGCTGGATGTTGATATAAAGGCTCGTTCTAAGACAATGAGAACACAATGATTCATAGGTGCAGGTAATTATACACTAATGAAATTCACATTCTGATAATAGACCCGCCACCCAAACTCTTACAGACTGCACTTTTAAGCATGTAGATGAGCCGCGTGAACACATTAAGTCTGATATCCAAAATGTTGATTGTATGTACCTTAACTTACTCTCATTACACTGTTAAAAAATATTCTTCTCTTGTTCGTATTTAATTATAATTTTAGTTAAAGACAAGTAAACAGATTATTACTATAATCCAGTAATCCTTCAGATTAGAATACATTTACTTCCAAAGCCCGTATATCCAGATATCTCACCTGTACCTCTAATCCTCACCTTGTGTGTGTAATACTACTGTAAATAATACAGCGTTTGTGGGCCCTTGTCCCCTCAGGGCCCGGTTACACTGGATGTAAATCTCCACTGTTGTTTACTAAGGGTCAGGTTTATGTATCCCTTACCCAGAACAGGTTACACCTCACAGGCTGCTCTTAACATTCAGTATCTACTCAGTACTCACTTCCTCCGTGACAGCAGTGCTGACGTTTCTACAGATACACTCTAAACTCTAAACCCAGTGATTAAACTCTCAGCTCTAATCAGCCCCCATGACCCGACGCCCACAACTCCAGCTCAGTCTGACTCAGCAGCACGTCTGACGTCACGAGTGAAAGAAGCTATAAATAAACCTGATGATGATGATGATGATGATGATGAAGCTGCTGTTCAGAAAAACAGAAACTGTTGTTTTAAAAGCTGCATGTTTGGTTGTTACGAGGAAACGCTTTAAGAATAAACAGGAAATGGCTACATATGTTTAGTGCAACCTGTACACAAACATAACATAGAAACAAGACACACCACACACCAGCAGCCACTCCAGACTGGTCTAGCGCTGGTCTAGAGCTGGTTTGGTGTTGGTCTAGTGCTAGTCTAAAGATGGTCTAGAGGTGGTCAAGAGCTGGTTAAGAGGTGGTCTACTGGTGGTCTAGAGGTGGTGTGGCACTGGTCTGGTGCTGGTCTAGCACAAGTCTAAAGGTGGTCTGGCACTGGTCTAGCACTGACATAGAAGTGGTCTAGTGCTAGTCTAGAGGTGGTCTAGTGGTGAAGAGGTGGTCTACCGGTGGTCTAGAGGTGGTGTAGCACTGGTTTGGTGCTGGTGTAGCACTGGTTTGGTGCCGGTCTAGCACTCGTCTTGAGGTGGTCTGGCACTGGTCTGGCACTTTCATAAAGGTGGTCTAGAACTGGTCTGGCTCTGATCTTGCGCTTATCTGGTGTTGATATAGTGCTGGCCTAGAGGTGGTCTAGCACAGTTCTGGCACTGGTCTAGAGGTGGTCTAGTGCTGGACTAAAGGTGATCTAGAGGTGGTCTAGTGCTGGTGTAGTGCTGGTGTACCGCTGGTCTAGAGGTAGTCTAGAGGTGGTCTAGCCCTGGACTGGGGTGGTCTAGCCTTGGTCTAGTTTAGCATGTAGTCTCTCCCCTTCCCCCTGTTCCATTTCTCATTGGCTGGAACAATGTTGTGTTGTTTAGTCAGAGTCACTTTGGGCACATAACAAAGACAGCCAGCGCAGGAGATAAACAGTGAACTGGATTCTATTTGTTTACTGCACCTTTAAAGCAACTGACCAATCAGTCAGTTGTCATTAATGATTGATGACACTACAAATTCTGAAACTTAGTAAAGACTTTACACACAAACTTGCAGGGAAATTCTAGTAATATTTAAAATTCCACTCTAAATCACATGGTTTACAAATAAAGGACTGAAATATTTTGAAATTTTGAAAAAATGGTGTAATTCCCTTTTACACTTGCTCAAAAACTGTCCATTCCAGTCCAGTCCAGAGCCCTCGGAATCATTTAACTGGCTGATATTAAATGCATGTCGCTTTTGATACAATTCTAACTGGTGGGAATAACAACATAAACACATTCCCAATATTCCCTGGAGTGCTTTTCCAGAGTTAAGGAGATGTTTTAGAGATTGACCTGAGTTGAGCTGTAAGAGAGCTGGTTTACATGCACTGCTGGAGTACGAAGGAGTTACGTACCGATCTCGCAGCTGGAGCCACTGAAGCCGTCTGGGCACACACAAAACATGTGCTGTCCTGTGTGGAGCGTAGAGACGGATCTACCCCCATTCAGACACTGCGGGGCTACACGTGCACACAACATGTAAACAAAGTCAGATACACGCAACCAGCGGCATAAACACAATCACAGCCACATACAAACAAACGCAAACGCATAAACAGAAGCCGATCATATAATCATTACCAGATCCAGCCATATACATTCAACCCACATGTAACCAGATCGACAAAAAATGAAACAGACATTTAGATGAAAAATCAACATCTCCCCTCATAAAGGTGCAGTGTGCAAGACCTACTATCACAAATACTATAAATACTGTAATAAATACAATAATTACTGTAACTACAAAGTATTACAAACCTAATACAAAGTTATACACAAGAAACTGTGAATGAGGGAGAATCTTCACCGTCACAGAGGAGAAAACATGAAGGAGATATATAAAACTGAACGATGGCAGAAAACCGATTTACAGTTCATTACATTCTGTCTTCATTTAGTAGTGCAGTGTGTGTATAGTGGTTAGTACAGTGTAATGGGTGTATAGTGGTTAGTACAGTGTAATGGGTGTATAGTGGCTAGTACAGTGTAGTGGGTGTACAGCAGTTGGTACAGTGTAGTGGGTATATAGTTGTTGGCCGAGGGTAGTGGGTGTTTATTGGTTAGTACAGTGTAGTGGGTGTATATAGTGGATGGTGTAGTGTAGTGAGTGTATATAGTGGATGGTGTAGTGTAGTGAGTGTATAGTGGTTGGTACTGTGTAGTGAGTGTATAGTGGTTTATAGTGGTATAGTGACTCTATAAGATTTACAGATCATTACATTTTGTCTTCATTTACATTTTACACAGCTTCCCTACTTTGTGTTTACTTTTCCGATCTGGTTTGTGGTTTTATGGGTTAAAGAGGGCGAGGCAGGTAAGTGCACTGGCGTGGAAGTTGAATGCAGCTGTACCGACATGTGGTAACGTGATTATACAGGGCTCACTGTCTGTCCTGCTTTCACTGCAGCGCTTTATTGCTTTCCTAATATTCTCAGGAATGCTATTCCAGAGTTTTGAAGCTAATAATGAAAATAACCACCAACTGAGCTGTAAGTGATCCAGCCTGTATAGTGTAGTGGGTGTATATAATGGTTGGTATAGTGTAGTGAGTGGATAGTATAGTGTAGTGGGTAAACGGCGGTTGGTACAGTGTAGTGGGTATATAGTGGTTGGAATAGTGTAGTGGGTGTATATAGCGGTTGGTATAGTGTAGTGGGTAAACAGCGGTTGGTACAGTGTAGTGGGTATATAGTGGTTGGAATAGTGTATTGGGTGTATATAGCGGTTGGTATAGTGTAGTGGGTATATAGTGGTTGGAATAGTGTAGTGGGTGTATAGTGGTTGGTATAGTGTAGTGGGTGTATATAGCGGTTGGTATAGTGTAGTGGGTGTATATAGCGGTTGGTATAGTGTAGTGGGTAAACAGCGGTTGGTACAGTGTAGTGGGTATATAGTGGTTGGAATAGTGTAGTGGGTGTATATAGCGGTTGGTATAGTGTAGTGGGTATATAGTGGTTGGAATAGTGTAGTGGGTATATAGTGGTTGGAATAGTGTAGTGGGTGTATATAGCGGTTGGTATAGTGTAGTGGGTATATAGTGGTTGGAATAGTGTAGTGGGTGTATAGTGGTTGGTATAGTGTAGTGGGTGTATATAGCGGTTGGTATAGTGTAGTGGGTGTATATAGCGGTTGGTATAGTGTAGTGGGTGTATATAGCGGTTGGTATAGTGTAGTGGGTAAACAGCGGTTGGTACAGTGTAGTGGGTATATAGTGGTTGGAATAGTGTAGTGGGTGTATAGTGGTTGGTATAGTGTAGTGGGTGTATATAGCAGTTGGTATAGTGTAGTGGGTGTATATAGCGGTTGGTATAGTGTAGTGAGTGGATAGTATAGTGTAGTGGGTAAACAGCGGTTGGTACAGTGTAGTGGGTATATAGTGGTTGGAATAGTGTAGTGGGTGTATATAGCGGTTGGTATAGTGTAGTGGGTAATCAGCGGTTGGTACAGTGTAGTGGGTGTATAGTGGTTGGTATAGTGTAGTGGGTGTATATAGCGGTTGGTATAGTGTAGTGGGTATATAGTGGTTGGAATAGTGTAGTGGGTGTATAGTGGTTGGTATAGTGTAGTGGGTGTATATAGCGGTTGGTATAGTGTAGTGGGTGTATATAGCGGTTGGTATAGTGTAGTGGGAAAACAGCGGTTGGTACAGTGGTAGTGGGTATATAGTGGTTGGAATAGTGTAGTGGGTGTATAGTGGTTGGTATAGTGTAGTGGGTGTATATAGCGGTTGGTATAGTGTAGTGGGTGTATATAGCGGTTGGTATAGTGTAGTGGGTGTATAGTGGTTGGTACAGTGTAGTGGTTGTATAGTGGTCATTATAGTGTAGTGTTTGTATATAGTGGTTGGTATAGTGTAGTGGGTGTATATAGTGGTTGGTATAGTGTAGTGGGTGTATATAGCGGTTGGTATAGTGTAGTGGGTATATAGTGGTTGGTACAGTGTAGTGGTTGTATAGTGGTCAGTATAGTGTAGTGTTTGTATATAGTGGTTGGTATAGTATAGTGGGTATATAGTGGTTGGTACAGTGTAGTGGATGAATAGTGGTCAGAATAGTGTAGTGTTTGTATATAGTGGTTGTAACAGTGTTGCCGTTGTATAGTGGTGGATATAGTGTAGTGGGTGTATAGTAGTAGGTACAGTGTAGTGAGTGTATAGTGGTTGGTATGGTGTAGTGGGTTACTTCAGACAGGGGTTCTATTCCCCACCTGATTAACCAAATCTAAATCGGATAAAATGCACAAATATAATCGAATACAGTCGAGTCAAAACCACACAATCAAATCTATTAGTGGTTAATTAGGCCTGAAGTTAGCACAGTGCTAATTGCTAATGAGTGATATGAAATGCTAGCTAAATTAGCCCTGTAGCTACAGTCCTAAAACTAAAGTAGTAAACTTCACACCGAACACGTCGACTGCATCAGGGCTACAAATGTTTCAAGTAAATTTGATTTTCCATCAAACTGTTTTAAAACAATAAACAGCCAGAAAAGTGTCTGTACCTTTGGCGTGAAGTAGTACATGGGAGAACACCTGCCTCCCTCTTCTGGGAACATTCTGCAGAAAGAAGAAGTTCTCTTGGTTACAATTCGGCCGTACGTGAGGTCATTAGAGGAGCTGCTGTAGGCCTGGACAGGTGCTGCTCACCGCTGTGCACTGTGTGAACGTCTGTAGCACCAAAAACACAAAGCAGGGCAGCAAAGCACTCATCCTGACCAACGACACAGTGACCTCTTATCTTAAACTTGGAGTGGACAGCCTGAAACAACAAAGGAGACACAGAGTGGACGGAGGGGTGAATCAATCAAACCTAGATTGGGTTAGTCACTTTAACTCTGATGCATTCTTTAATGGTCAGGACCCCCACAGGACCACCACAGAGCAGGTACTATTAGGAAGGTGGGTCATTCTCAGCACTGCAGTGACAGTGACGTGGTGGTGGTGTGTTAGTGTGTGTTGTGCTGGTGTGTGTGGATCAGACACATCAGTGTCACTGCAGAGTTGAGAATGAACCACCTCTCTAATAGTACCAAAGTAAACTACCAGAATTCTTAGAAAGCTTGTTAAGAAGAATTCAGACTTTCTCCTAAATGAGCAGACTCAACTCATGATGACTTAATGAGGAACTCAATTTTTCAGACTTCTCCATAATTAACCAGTTAATATGTAAACAGAGTGGCTTCTGTGTGAAACTCTCTGTTCTAGATACAGTCAGATCTGTTTACAGTGGTTGTGAATAGAACCAAATGTCCACCTCTAAAAGCTCCCTCACAGAAAGTTATTACAGTAGATGGTTATAAATACACGGTCTGATGTCTGAGATGCTGTTTATGATAGTTTAGAGAAGATTTCAGTCTTAAACTCCATTCATGGTGGAGGGATACATGCAGGACGCTGTGAGATTAAAATAGTCCCTAAAGAAAACCTAGCATTTTCAGATTTTCCAGATTTTACCATCAACATCCACATAAACTCAGAAGACGTGTGTAACTTCACTGGTGGGTTTCATAGTAAATACAATGTGTACATTTGTGTTGTTGTAAACACTGTAAACAAAACAACAGACAACAAAACACTCCCAATTTCAAAAAAGTGAAGTATGGAGGAATGTTTAAAAATTGATGGAATGCCCCTTTGATTCAAGTATACAAGCTTAAAATCTAAAAACATCAGTTTTATCACATACAGAATGTTAGATTTCCTGAATTTAACAGTTTAAATATGTTCAGTGTGATGTGGTTATCTAGACTGTGAACTCACAGCAGTGAGAAGCTCAAACACAGAATGGAACCTCCTGGAGGAGGTCTAGACCCGCTCAGTAAAGATCTCCCTCAGTAAATCAGAGACTAACAGAAGCTGCAGTGAAAGATCATCTCACCTCTCCTCCTGACCGGAGCTCCTGCTGGGCTAGGCTTGCTCTCTGGATGTGAACTGTTTCTCTCTCGGCTGGAATTGCTCCTCCTTATATCTCCAGGCTGAGCTGTGGTTGGTGGAGGGCTGAGCGTGAGTGGCGGGCACATGTGGCCTGCCAGCTGCGTGAGACATGCTTTTTTCTCCTTCTTTGAAAGAAAACTGGAGCAAATTCCGTGATTCAACATTCCTGAGGGAAGTTTTCAGGTCACGTTTCTATTTTGACGGTGCCTAAAATTCCCAAAAGTAACAACAACCTATCCGGTTATAGTCGCTCGGTCGTTACCGGGCTCAGGGTTTGTGATTGGGTGGAGATTAAGTTTAAACTGAGGTTAGTTCAGCGTTTAGGTTAAAATAGAAATGGTGTTTGGTGTGAAATGAGTTACAGTTACAATAACTCAACAACCTGTTTGAAGTTTGTCTGCATTACAGAACAGTGTGATCTACTCAACCCAAATAAACAAATACAAACATTATCACAGACAACTGGAAATGTGAGAGATTCTGAGTGAGTTTAGAGCAAAATGGCTCAGATGGTGTTTACAGTGATGGTGATATTTACAGTTATGGTGGTGATGTTTATAGTGGTTATGGTGTTTACATCGGGGGTGATGATGTTTACAGTAGTGGTGATAGTGTCTACAGTGGTTGTGATGGTGTTTACAGTGGTGGTGATAATGTTCACAGTGGACGTGGTGATGGTGTTTACCATGGTGGTGATGGTGTTTACAGTGGTTATGGTGATGATGTTTATGGTTTTGGTGATGTTTACAGTGATGATGTTTAGAGTGGTGGTGATGTTGTTTACAGTGGTGGTGATGTTTACAGTGGTGATGGTGTTGTTTACAGTGGTGGTGGTGATGATGTTTACAGTGGTGGTGATGTTTACAGTGGTGATGGTGTTTGCAGTGGTGGTGATGTTGTTTACAGTGGTGGTGATGTTTACGGTGGTGATGTTTACAGTGGTGGTGATGTTTACAGTGGTGATGATGGTGTTTACAGTGGTTGATGGTGTTGTTTACAGTGGTGATGATGTTTACAATGGTGGTGATGTTAACAGTGGTGATGATGGTGTTTACAGTGGTTGATGGTGTTGTTTACAGTGGTGGTGATGTTTACAGTGGTGGTGATGTTTACGATGTTGATGATGTTTACAATGGTGGTGATGTTTACAGTGGTGGTGATGGTGTTTACAGTGGTGATGGTGCTTACCGTGGTAATGATTACAGTGGTGGTGATGTTTACAGTGGTGGTGATGTTTACGGTGTTGATGATGTTTACAATGGTGGTGATGTTTACAGTGGTGGTGATGGTGTTTACAGAGGTAATGATTACAGTGGTGGCGATGTTTACAGCGGTGATGGTGTTGTTTACAGTGGTGATGGTGTTATTTACAGTGGTGGTGATGTTTACAGTGGTGATGGTGTTGTTTACAGTGGTGGTGATGTTTACAGTGGTGGTGATGGTGTTGTTTACAGTGGTGGTGATGTTTAAAGTGGTGGTGGTGATGTTTACAGTGGTGGTGATGTTTACAGTGGTGATGGTGTTGTTTACAGTGGTGGTGATGTTTACAGTGGTGGTGATGGTGTTGTTTACAGTGGTGGTGATGTTTACAGTGGTGATGGTGTTGTTTACAGTGGTGGTGATGTTTTTGGAGTATGAGATCTTTTCTGATGTGCTTAATTAGTGTAATGAATATGTGAATGTTTTCAGATCCCCGGCATGTTTATATTACACACGTAATGTTCGGGTCAGCAGTGAGAATAAATGCTACAAAGGATATAAATATGAAAATTCAGCCTGAGGTTTAATTAACGCAGTTTTCCTGCTTTCCTGTTCCGGTCTTCTGATTTACGATCATGTTTAAGATCTAAAATGTAGCTTTAAAATAATAATTCTGACGTGTTTAGTGTGATTTTAACTGAAAGGGTGAATTCCATGCAGAGCAGATATTTTGTTTGTATCAATCAACACTAAAAAAGTACAAAGAAAAAAAAAGTAAACAACAACACATTACATGTCAAGTTGTATGGACAAAGCTCAGAGAACATAGTTTTGAAATTATTTCTAAGGAAGAACGAGTGAATTCTTGTAAGCAAATGATGGTAGAAAAAACATTTACATTAAAAACTAATTGAACTGAGATTTGTCGTATTATTTTAAAACTAATAGAATATGGTTACACATGAAGTGTGTCAGTGTGACTAAGAATACCACAGCTGAACATAAACTGAATTTGGATTCATCTGGATGATTAAACCCAAAGTGGGCATCTACACAGCAGCTACAGCGGCCAGCTCAGTCCATCACTACTACACGCTGCTGTTAACTGACCCAGTCACTCTGCAGAGCTCTGGTTTCTCCCTCTTAATCAGTTCAGAGTTCACACAGACGTTTCTGAAACTGTGTCATGATTCAGTCTCTACTGTGATTCAGACGATACTGAAGTTTCTGTACTGAATCAGATTCAGAGTAAACTGACGCGTCCGGCTGACTGCTGTGATATGAGGCAACATTTACAACAGTCAGTGTGTGGATGTATGGAGGTTTACAGGTTCTCAAACACCGTGTCATCTAATATGTCCAGTATGTGACCTGTGGATATTTGTGAGTCCAGTCTGTGTTGTGGGGAAGTTTGTGAGTCTGGTTTGTGTTGTGGGGAAGGTTGTGAGTCTGGTTTGTGATGTGGGGAAGTTTGTGAGTCTGGTTTGTGATTAGGGAAGGTTGTGAGTCTGGTTTGTGTTGTGGGGAAGGTTGTGAGTCTGGTTTGTGTTGTGGGGAAGGTTGTGAGTCTGGTTTGTGATGTGGGGAAGTTTGTGAGTCTGGTTTGTGATCTGGGGAAGGTTGTGAGTCTGGTTTGTGATTTAGGGAAGGCTGTGAGTCTGGTTTGTGATTTAGGGAAGGCTGTGAGTCTGGTTTGTGATTTGGGGAAGGTTGTGAGTCTGGTTTGTGATCTGGGGAAGGTTGTGAGTCTGGATTGTTATCTTGGGAAGTTTGTGAATCCAGTCTGTGATCTTGGGAAGTTTGTGAATCTAGTCTGTGATCTTGGGAAGTTTGTGAATCCAGTCTGTGATGTGGGGAAGTTTGTGAGTCCTGGGTGTGATTTGGGGAAGTTTGTGAGTCCTGGGTGTGATGTGGGGAAGTTTGTGAGTCCTGGGTGTGATTTGGGGAAGTTTGTGAGTCCTGGGTGTGATTTGGGGAAGTTTGTGAGTCCTGGGTGTGAGTCTGGGGAAGTCCTGGTTGTGAGTGTGGTTTGTCTTGTGGGGAAAGTTCACTGCGCTGCTTCACTCGGTGCGAGAACACCGGAAGGTTACTGTTGGTTATGAGTCATTAATGGATCATAACTTCAGGGCAGGTACAAACGGGCAGCGAGATTCGAGTTTAGACTCAACGTAGTGGAGCCATTTTACAGGTGTGTCAGACTCTCAGGTAACCTGTCCGAGAGAAGCACTCAGTCTCACAGCTTCTGTTACTGAGATATAATTAAAGCAAAGAGTAAACAGACCTGTTTTTGGGTCAGTCTAGACTCCTCAGACCACATGACCTTTTTCCATCGTCTAGTTTTTATACTCCCTACAAACTGGAGCTGATTAGTCTTACTAACGAGTGTCCACCCAGCTCTTTAGTCCCAGTACTGTGAAGTGGAGATGATGAAGTCATGAAGTCATGTGGAGATGATCTTCACTATTAAACACTAAGAAAAAGGAGATACAGACACATCAAACAATAAATATGCTGCTGTTCTCAGAACAATGGACTGACCACCCAGAGTCCAGAACCTCAACATCACTGAATAGACTGACCACCCCAGAGTCCAGAACCTCAACATCACTGAATAGACTGACCACCCCAGAGTCCAGAAACTCAACATCACTGAATGGACTGACCACCCTAGAGTCCAGAAACTCAACATCACTGAATGGACTGACCACCCTAGAGTCCAGAACCTCAACATCACTGAATGGACTGACCACCCTAGAGTCCAGAACCTCAACATCACTGAATGGTGATGGATGATCAGAAGCAGAAGCAGCTTCTAAGACTGAACTTTGGAGCCGAGTCTGAACTGAAAGTGAGTCTGAACTGAAAGTAAATCTGAGCTAATAGTGAATCTGAGCTGAAAGTGAATCTGAACTAAAAGTGAGTCTTAACTAAAAGTGAGTCTGAACTAAAAGTGAATCTGAGCTGAAAGTGAGTCTGAACTAAAAGTGAATCAGAGCTGAAAGTGAGTCTGAACTAAAAGTGAATCAGAGCTGAAAGTGAGTCTGAACTAAAAGTGAATCCGAGCTGAAAGTGAGTCTGAACTAAAAGTGAATCCGAGCTGAAAGTGAGTCTGAACTGAAAGTGAGTCTGAACTGAAAGTGAATCTGAGCTAATAGTGAATCTGAGCTGAAAGTGTGTCTGAACTAAAAGTGAATCCGAGCTGAAAGTGAGTCTGAACTGAAAGTGAGTCTGAACTGAAAGTGAGTCTGAGCTAAATATGAATCTGAACTGAAAGTAAGTCTGTGCTGAAAGTGAGTCTGAACTGAAATTGAGTCTGAGCTAATAGTGAATCTGAACTGAAAGTGAGTCTGAGCTAAATATGAATCTGAACTGAAAGTAAGTCTGTGCTGAAAGTGAGTCTGAATGAAAGTGAGTCTGAGCTAAATATGAATCTGAACTGAAAGTAAGTCTGTGCTGAAAGTGAGTCTGAACTGAAAGTGAGTCTGAACTAGGGCTGGGCGATAAAACGATAACGATAATTATCGCGAAATAACATTTTCTCGATAGAACTATAAGACGTAGTCGATAGAATTAAGTTCCGTCCGTGTTTTGAGAGACAACACGAACAGCCAATGAGAATGAGAATAGCGCCGCTCCAAACCAATCAGGTGGCTAAACCAGAGTTCCAGCCAATTCGTGTTTGATTGAGACACACAGCGCAGAGTGTAGACATAGCAGCAGCTTAACCCACGTGCTAGTAATAAGTTACTGCAGACACCACAGTCGAGCAGAGAACAAAATAAGAGAAAATGACGACAGAAAACGTTAATTACTACTGAAAGAAACATGTTACACGTGTTAATAATCTTAAAATAATCTGCTTAGATAAGATAAACAGGTAAACAGGTGCTGTCCTGCTGCTGTATTGATAAAGCGCTACGAGGTGTTTTATCTTCAAGTGCTGGTGTGTAGCAGCTGTACAGTTGTGTTGTGCAGAGCTGACAGAGCACCACACTGTTGTGTTTCTGTGTAAAACACTCCCACAACTTTAGATTCACGCGAACGATTGTTTGTAACTACAGCTCGCGCTCCGGATAAATCCATGCTCTCAGTAGACACGGCCACCTTTGCAACCCATCGACGCCCGCTATGCTAATCGACGTAATTTCGTAATCGATAAAGATGAACATGTATACTGTAGGAGTTTGAGTGAGAACGCTGAGGCAAAGTTGACTTTATAATCAAAATCCCGAGTAGGAAACTTTATTTTCTACCCAAAACAGAACCGCTAAACCAACAGAGTCGACTCACCGCTACGAATCCTTTCCTCCGCCCGAACTTAAAGGGCCAGCAACAGCCTGCTTAACACAGTGTCTGTGTGTGAATACTGTTCATACTAATACTGCCCCATATATATATATATATATATATATATATATATATATATATATATATATATATATATATATATAGTATGTGTGTGTGTGTGTGTGTTTAATACAGTTGTGTAATGTTCTGTAGTACATTTGTCTATTTGTCTGAAAATAAATTAGAGGATAAAAACAATTTACGAAAAAATGTAAATTTTGATATCTTCATATCTCACTTAAAGTAAAAACGAAATAGTGATTTGATTTATATCGTGATATATATCGATATCGACTGATATGAAAAAAAATATTGTGATAAGATTTTTTCCCATATCGCCCAGTCCTAGTCTGAACTAAGAGAGGAACTGAAGCTGTAATTAAAGTAATGTGCACTAAAACACTACACACAAAAAACCTGATATTATATGTAATCGTGGAGGATTCTGGGTAATTTTCCTTGTTAAATCAATATTTTGACTATATATTTCACTGATATTAATACAATGGACTGAATTAACTGAATTACGAGCACTGATTAGTAGTGACCGACTGTAGTGATAAAACCAGTACAGTGTCCAGCCTGTGGTCAGACGCCTACAGTGCATTTTCCTTTTTTTAATGTTGCAAAAAAACAGCTGTGATTCCGACACACGTCCGACTCGATTCCCTTTATTTCAGTTACAGATATTTACAGAGTTATTTTACACAGAAGGTCAAAGTGTAGTGCAGGAAGAAGCAGGACACCAGGTGCAGCAGGACATCTGGGTGCAATGTGGGCATGGCTTAGGCAGATGTGTCAAACAGCTTCTCGATCATCTCCTCCACCTGCTCAGGTGAGTACTTGTGGTACTTCTCGGGGTTCTTGGTGAACGCAATGTTTGCACACCTGTCAGAGACAACACACCTGATTATAATACCCACCTATTCACAGCGATGGACCTACAAATGACCGTAATGAAAACCAATCACACTGTGGTCATCTGGCAATGCGGGCCATTTATGTTACAATGGTCTCTTCAACAGAAGTTTCAGTTTTAGGAATCTTATAAAGATGGCTACAGTTAACTTGCATTATGACAAACACGCTTGAAGGGTGCAGTGTGTACAACATATTGGGGGGATCTATAACGGAAATTAAATATAATATACAAAACTGTTTTCATTAGTGCATAATTACCTGTAAATACTAAAAGTATTTTGTTATCTTAGAATGAGCCTTCATATCTATATAGTAGCAGCATCTTCTAACAGATACTACTACCACCACCATGTTTCTACTAAGAATGCACTGAAACCATAATGACTTTGACTAAATTAGTTGTTAGTGTACACAGTCATATCACATTATTATGACCACTAGTTAACATCCAGAGTGACCGCCGTATGGTCCCATAGATATAGTTGGGTTTAAGTCTGGGGGAATTAGGGGTCCAGGGTAGTACCTGGAAATCTTGGAAATCTACTAGGAAATCAGCTCCTCCAACCAATGTAGGACATTTCTAGTCGTGTGACGTGTTTCATCGTCTTGCTGGAAGATCCCACCCCCAGAGAAGACCATGATCTGTGTACGTGATCTGCAAGGATGGATTCAGACCCAAACCAGTTGAGAGTGTCTTCCGCATGGATAAGGGGGTCCAGAGAACGTCACGAAAACATTCCCCAGACCAGAATGCTGACACCTACACGCTGCCACCCTCCAAAGTAGTGGTCATAATAATGTGACTTGACTGTGTAGATGAGTGTGACGTACCTCAACAGGTAAATATTCATTATCTAGCTATACTAACGACATCCGAGCAGGTTCTGTTACACAACAGCGTCTCTGTAGTACAGTGACAGCAGGGATCATAATCTGTGGCTAACGCATTCAAGGAGTTCCCGTTCTGAGTTGTTCATTCCTGGTGTAAATATTCCAGGGCAGAGTGTTTAAAGTGACCCTTAGCGTCACAGCGTACACCCACATGGGTATCATGAACTTTTATAAGTGTGAGTCAAGTAGCTTGGCATTAGGTGGCGCTATAGAACCATCTGGAAGTTACAGAAAGAGAAAGAATGCATGTTGAAATCTAAAACCGTGAAGCAGAATTTCAATTTTTATGTTCCACCTTAAAAGGTGAAGCAATTATTATAACTGTTACAACGTAACCGCAGCCCCATTTAAGGTGGAACTGGAAAACTGGACGAAGAAACTGCTGAAAATGTTTTCAGCATTAAAAGAATATAGGATGTTTAATGGTGTAAATAAGTTTATAAGTAGTCAGTAGTGATTATTAACCTGAATACTGAACTGAATGATCATTTATAGAATAATAAGGATGTTTGATGGTGTAATCGAGTTTATCAGTAGTCAGTAGTGACTATTAAACTGAATACTGAACGAGCATTAAAAGAATAATAAGGATGTTTGATGGTGTAAATGAGTTTATCACTAGTCAGTAGTGATTATTGAACTGAGTACTGAACTGAATAATCATTAAATCACAATATAAAACGTTATTATACTGATACAAGTATGCTGGGTTGAGCCGCTCAGTGGGTAGAATAACTATCTAGGCATCTGTACATGTCTAGTGGGAACGACGTCTGACCTGTGGAGAAAAGCTCTGTAGGCCTCGGACACCAGTCTCTTCTGAGCCTGTCGGATGGCGTCCCGCTGCTCTTTATCAGGAATGGCCCAAACCTTCTGGATCTTACACAACTCATCCAGACCATCATTAAAGCCCTGCACAGCACAAACACACACAGCAGGTAAAGCACAAGCACAAACAACACAGACACGAGCAGCTGCTCAGAGTTCCTCGGCCACCAGGGGGCCCTCTAACCACTATAGGTTTCCTACTGAACCATCACAGCATGTTTACGTTGTATTCTAAACACCTAAAATTATTATAAGCACTGAAAATCCATTCATATTATATTTGTTTTGTTTGTTCTGCATGAACTAAACATACTGTTTATGTTTACAGCTCTGCAGGTCATTAGATAAATAAACATTATATCTCTTTTTGTTTTTTCTGCCATTTGTTTACATGTTTATACTTTGAACAGTTTTCAGTTTTCAACAATTTGTTTCACTACCTCGATTCTTGTATCATTTCTATGTATTATATATTATATTTTCTAACTGCTAACAAAGTGTAGGTGCCTAGTTAGACGGGACCCTCCACACACACACACACACACACACACACACACACACACACACACACACACACACACACACACACACACACACACACAGGTACTATAAGGGTGGTAAGTAATTCTCAGCACGGCAGTGACACTGATGTGGTGAGAATGACCCACCTCCCTAATAGTAGCTGCTCTGTGGTGGTCCTGTGGGGGTCCTGATCATTAAAGAACAGAGTAATAAAGTATACAGAGAATCAGATGAACTACAGTCTAGCTACTGTATGGTCAGTGGAGCTGATACACTGGACAGTGAGTGGAGATACAGGGAGGTTGTTTAAGGATGTATGAATAATAATATGAATAATTAAATAATAAAATATGAATATGTTGGCTGGTACTGTACACTGTACGCTGCAGGCTGGTACTGATCTGAGAACTGAGATCACTATTGTGTTGTTAGATGTTCAAGAAAATATACAGACAATGAAACACCACCTTCAGACTGTAAACACTTATTACACGGTTGTTAGTGCTGGTGAGCAAGTGTGTGTGTCACGCTGTGCCACTCTGAAACACGTGTGTGTGACCGCGAGGATGCTGAACTGGGGGGGATTACTCTAGATGGTCAACACTTAACTTCAAATAGACTTCAAATGGGAATTTAAACACATGTAACAAAGACTTTAATCTCACTTGAATACATCCACGGTCAGTGATGGTCACTGCAGTAACACGTGGCTAATTGAATTTCGGTAACGGATCTTTTCAGAGAGTTTATAAAGACTTTGCTGAAGAGAGGTGCTGCTGTGGTGTTGGTGAAGTGATGTTATATAATCCTCTAACAAACTAACACGTTATCACGTCGTCCACTGAGAAAAACAAGCCTCATCAGCGTCCAGTGTTCCTGACCAGTCAGCCGTAGCTTTAGCTCCTCTGAAGAGGCAGTCTCTGTTACTCATCCAGCATAAACCTCCAATAACAGGCAGCACAGTGGTGTAGTGGTCAGCACTGTTGTCTTACAGCAAGACAATCGAGTGAGTGTGTGTTGGCCATACGATGGACTGGTGACCTGTCCATAGTGTACCCCGCCTTCACACCGTGACCTCAACTAGCGGATGGATAGAGCACATTCCTCATAATAAACTGCATCAATTTCTTCTCTGATCACTACACACACAGTTACCATGACGCCTGCCCACCTAACGCAGGATAACAGGGTCACTGTTGTTGTTTTGTCTTACCTTGAATTTGTCTTTGATCACCTGCCGCTCTTTGTCCTTCAGCTGGAAACACAACAAATGCAGGTCACATAAACATAAACCTTCACAATCAGCTACAGTTCACAGTGACCTACAGCCATTTACAGCTCCTGTATTAATCATTACTCTAGATCAGTAAACGAGGGGCTATAGGGGAACTCACTCACTCACACACACTCGCGTGCACACACACACACACAGGGAAAATAATAAACTGGTTAATCAATCGCAGTAACGTCTCACACACCACACTGTCGTCTACTAGCAGTTCATGCCAGCACTGCCACTACTAAAGGGGAATTCCACCAAATTTTTACAATTTCAACCAAAAACGAACTGATTGAGATATAGTTTGGTGTGAAATGGTTCAGATGGTGTTTACAGTGGTGGTGGTGATGTTTTTGTTGTTGTTGTTGTTTATAGTAGTGTATACAGGATTGTGTCTGGATACCTTTGGACATATTGCGTATGAATTGTAGCTGTGTGGTCTCACCTTAGTTCCAGCCTGAACTGCTGGCATGTTGCGGTCAGTCAGGTGATCCGTTACCTTTACCCAGCTGTAAACACATCAAACATCAAAGGTCACACCACACAGCGCTCTCTGTTACAAATAACAACTCACTGCACTCCCTGTGACCTTCATCACACTGCAACCGCAAAACAACAAAATGGTTGTAATACAGGTGTGATACAGTGCAGGGGTAATACAGGTGTGATACAGTGCAGGGGTAATACAGGTGTGATACAGTGCAGGGGTAATACAGGTGTGATACAGTGCAGGGGTAATACAGGTGTGATGCGGTGCAGGTGTAATACAGGTGTGATGCGGTGCAGGTGTTATACAGGTGTGATGCGGTGCAGGTGTAATACAGGTGTGATGCGGTGCAGGTGTAATACAGGTGTGATGCGGTGCAGGTGTGTTACCTGCGCTGATAAATCAGAATCTGCTGCTCTATAAGTTCTCTGTAGGAGCTTTCAGCCTTCTTCTGAGTGACGGCCACCAGCTGGATCAGCTCCGACCTGAGCAGAACACCAACAGCTGGTGAGAACACCCCAGCGCACAGACGCCTCACTTCCCAACGCATAGACGCTTCACTCCCCGACACCCAAGCATCTTACTCCCTGACACCCACACGTCTCACTAGTTCCGGCCTGTGAATTTTTAGTTCCGGCGTGTAACTGGTTAGTTCCGGCCTGTGACTGGTTACTCACTTCTCCAGAGATTTGAGGATGTAGTTGTAGTTGTTGTGGAGGAAGATGGCGCTCAGAGCCTGATCCTCATACACTTTAGACTTACTGAGCAGATTCAGCTGCAGGTTTCCCAGCACTTTACCTGAAAACACAGCAAACGATTACAGGTGTGAGATCATCACACACCGCAGAGCTCAGCTTACAGGTAAAAACCAGAAACCAGCAAAACATAATCATCAATACATTCACTGTAAACATTCCCACTCGCCTCCCACATACCCAAACAACAAAAACGACTCCCCAGGAGGACGACAGGACAGCTGAAGTTAGTGAGGGGGCAGTTTGGTTATCAGTTTAGCTTCTGTTTTTAACTCGTCTCTGGTGTTAATTTTGCTCTGAATTTAAACGAATTGACTTTTTCTATACGATTCAGTTTGACGTCTGAGGTGAGAGTTACTCTATTGTTAGCCTGGTTGGATTTATTAGCATATGGCTCAGTGGCTAGGCTAGCGGTCAGACGTCGTTGACATCACAGGGACACAGTTAAAAGGATGTTTGGCTGTGGGTCTACTACAGAATCAGTGTGTCTCTTACAGATGTAGGTGCTGAGGAGTCTGCGGCTGAACTCGGAGCTGTAGCTGCTGGCCGACGAGCTCGTCTCTGGAAAGAAAAGAAACAATTTAGCCAAATTAAAACATGAACACACTAAAACACAACAACCAACGAGAGGAGATCAGGCACACAACACTGAGGGACAACTTCCTAAAGATCCACCCACAAATATGTCCTGTCGAAGCTCTTTTGTAAGACTGGAGAAGCTTTACTGAACACTGACGAACTGATCACTGCTCTACCTGATGAGCGTCTGTCTAATGAGACTCTAGTGCACAACAGTTCACAGTGAGTTTACTTCTGAGTATGTGTTTATTATCTGTGTTAAAAGCCAAACTGTTTATTACAGTGACTTCAGTCATGATACAGCACTTAGTGGCGTTTCAGATGTGACTGATCTGCATCCCTCTATACTGTCCTCAGATCAGTTCTTCCACATAATTACAGTCTCAACAATCTAAGATGCCATAATAGTGAAAATAAGAATCATTTCAGAAATACATGTACTTCATTCTCGACACAAACAAATAAACTGTGTAAATATAGAGGAAAGAGACAGAAAGTAGAAGGTTTGTGCAGATGCAATGGCCATCAGGCTCAGTGTAGTCCATCATTTATCAAATGAGGTCAGCTAGAGTTGGGGTGCGGCAGTGCCCCACTCCAACCCAGGAATTACAAGACCAAGAGCGAGACTGTCATACTGCTGCCTGGAAGATCACACAAAATTCTGTGGAGCTACAGTCGGTTCAGATTGAATTTTGTGGAGTTACAGTCGGTTCAGACTGAATTTTGTGGAGTTACAGTCAGTCAGACAGAATTTTGTGGAGTTACAGTCGGTTCAGACAGAATTCTGTGGAGTTACAGTCGGTCAGACAATTTTGTGGAGTTACAGTCGGTCAGACAGAATTTTGTGGAGTTACAGTCAGTTCAGACAGAATTCTGTGGAGTTACAGTCGGTTCAGACAGAATTCTGTGGAGTTACAGTCGGTTCAGACAGAATTCTGTGGAGTTACAGTCGGTCAGACAGAATTTTATGGGCTACAGTCGGTTCAGACAGAATTCTGTGGAGTTACAGTCGGTTCAGACAGAATTTTGTGGGCTACAGTCGGTTCAGACTGAATTTTGTGGGCTACAGTCGGTTCAGACAGAATTCTGTGGAGCTACAGTCGGTTCAGACAGAATTGTGTGGAGTTACAGTCAGTTCAGACAGAATTCTGTAGAGCTACAGTCGGTTCAGATAGAATTTTGTGAAGTTACAGTCGGTTCAGACAGAATTCTGTAGAGCTACAGTCGGTTCAGACAGAATTCTGTGGAGCTACAGTCGGTTCAGACAGAATTCTGAGGAGCTACAGTCGGTTCAGACAGAATTTTGTGAAGTTACAGTCGGTTTAGACAGAATTCTGTGGAGTTACAGTCGGTTCAGACAGAATTCTGTGGAGTTACAGTCGGTCAGACAGAATTTTGTGAAGTTAGTCGGTTCAGACAGAATTCTGTAGAGCTACAGTCGGTTCAGACAGAATTCTGTGGAGTTACAGTCGGTTCAGACAGAATTCTGTGGAGCTACAGTCGGTTCAGATAGAATTTTGTGAAGTTAGTCGGTTCAGACAGAATTCTGTAGAGCTACAGTCGGTCAGACAGAATTTTGTGAAGTTACAGTCGGTTTAGACAGAATTCTGTGGAGTTACAGTCGGTTCAGACAGAATTCTGTGGAGTTACAGTCGGTCAGACAGAATTTTGTGAAGTTACAGTCGGTTCAGACAGAATTCTGTGGAGCTACAGTCGGTTCAGACAGAATTCTGTGGAGCTACAGCCGGTTCAGACAGAATTTTAGTTTTAGAATTTCAGCTTAAAGAGATAGAGAAAGAGAGAAGAGACAGCATTTAGTTCTGCACCCCATCCCACCCTGTTCTTGTGCTTACCTCGGGGGTCTAAAGGAATATTGTAAGTGTCCCCGAGTACTACAAAGCAGAGGCAAAGCAGAAGAGAGAAAGACGAGAAAAAGAGAAAGAAGAGAAAGAAGCAAAAAGTGTAAGAGGTTAGAAAAGTCTTGTTAGTGCAGAGTAAGCATAACCAGTCAGAGCCAGGCAGCATGGGGGGGGGATGACACAGCGAGGGGGATTGAGGAACACAGTACTGCAGCTTTTCCTACTCTAACAAACCCACTTCTGCTTATTCTGGGTCAGGAAATTCTTCAGGGTGGCCCAAATGCTTTGTTTAGAATGCGGGCAAAGTGTAGTGCGTCTGGTGGTCCGAGGACAAAAGAAGCTGTGCAGTGAACTTTTACACACATATTTTATACCAACATCACACAATACATCGTTACTGAAGTAGTTCAAACACAGAACTGCAAGACTTCACCCAGACGCATATACAAATCTATTGTTATTTAGTTAAATATGTTTGATATGTTACTATACGTGACGTCCTGCTATTTCATGTTTCCTCAACGTCTACAGGGCAAGTCAAAAGTCTCAGCACACCCTTTTATCTCAGAAGCGAAAGGGACAATGACGTATCTGAATACCCCAGCAAGTAATGTGTGAGGGGGCCTGTCTTTTAAGCTATGTCCCGAACATGGCCGTCTTCTTGAAAGCCGCCATATCGGATCAAGGGCAAGTTTTCCAATGAGTAGGCAGTTACGCAGCAGATCAAAGACGACCAAAACTGTTTTGACGCAATCAGATTGATGCAATCAGATTTGTGGTTCTAATATTGTTAACACAAGTTGCAACAACAACTACATCGAACAACATCAGTGCTCTGTCCCTGGAGCTGAACTGCACCTTCAGATATGTGTTCAACACACTGAACATTGCATCAATTGATTTCTGAGACAGTTCTGGTCTTCTTTGATCACAGTGACGCCGCCACTTTCCCATTGGAAAACTTGCCTTTGATCCAATATGGCAGCTTTCAAGAAGGCGCCCATGTTCAGGACATAGCCTAAAAGAAAGGCCCCCTCACCCGTTACTTACTGGGCTATTCAGACACGTCCTCTTTCCTTTCCTTTCTGAAATAAAAGACTGTCCTGAGACTTCTCACTCACAAGGTATTTCACTGTGATCTTTCACAGCTGACCGTTGGTGCGGTATTGAACTCCAGTCTAATCTAATCAGCTGATAAGTGGAATCCGAAGTGTGTAAAATGATGGAAAGCACTAAGTGTAGCAGTGCAGTTTCACACAGGAGTCAGATACGGATCAGATACGGGGGGAAATGAGATGAACTGAATGCTGGGTAAAACAGCTGATGGCAAAGGTCACAACCCTTTATTCACAGTAGCAGCATCAAAAACCCACAGGAAGGAATTCTTAACAGCTAAATCATTCCACCACTGAAGAAGCCGCTGTGCTTTTTCCAAAATATCCCTTTTGAGAAGAGTTTAGAAACTTTTGTGGTTTGTGGTGAACATCACAGTGAAAATGGGCTGAAGTAAGATTTGGGTTCTACACTGTAAATAAATCTGTAGATCTGCAGCATTTACGCTGGAGAAACATCCAGATTAGAAATGAAAATATTAAAATCTTAAAAAACAAACATATTTACTAACAAACCTCACTATCATATCAGATAGAAAGAGCAATGTGCAAAAGAATAAAGGAACAGTGTTGGTGATGATAAAGGAATGAAGGGATGAAGGAAGAGTGTTGGTGATGATAAAGGAATATAGGGATGAAGGAAGAGTGTTGGTGATGATAAAGGAATGAAGGGATGAAGGAAGAGTGTTGGTGATGATAAAGGAATGAAGGGGTGAGGGAAGAGTGTTGGTGATGATAAAGGGATGAAGGGATGAAGGAACAGTGTTGGTGATGATAAAGGAACCGTGTTGATAATGATAAAGGAATGAAGGGATGAAGGAAGAGTGTTGGTGGTGATAAAGGAATGAAGGGATGAAGGAAGAGTGTTGGTGATGATAAAGGAACGAAGGGGTGAAGGAAGAGTGTTGGTGATGATAAAGGAACGAAGGGATGAAGGAAGAGTGTTGGTGATGATAAAGGGATGAAGGGATGAAGGAACAGTGTTGGTGATGATAAAGGAACCGTGTTGATAATGATAAAGGAATGAAGGGATGAAGGAAGAGTGTTGGTGGTGATAAAGGAATGAAGGGATGAAGGAAGAGTGTTGGTGATGATAAAGGAACGAAGGGGTGAAGGAAGAGTGTTGGTGATGATAAAGGAACGAAGGGATGAAGGAAGAGTGTTGGTGATGATAAAGGAACGAAGGGATGAAGGAAGAGTGTTGGTGATGATAAAGGAACGAAGGGATGAAGGAAGAGTGTTGGTGATGATAAAGGAACGAAAGGGTGAAGGAAGAGTGTTGGTGATGATAAAGGAACGAAGGGATGAAGGAAGAGTGTTGGTGATGATAAAGGAACGAAGGGATGAAGGAAGAGTGTTGGTGATGATAAAGGAACGAAGGGATGAAGGAAGAGTGTTGGTGATGATAAAGGAACGAATGGATGAAGGAAGAGTGTTGGTGATGATAAAGGAACGAAGGGATGAAGGAAGAGTGTTGGTGATGATAAAGGAACGAAGGGATGAAGGAAGTGTGTTGGTGATGATAAAGGAACGAAGGGATGAAGGAAGAGTGTTGGTGATGATAAAGGAACGAAGGGATGAAGGAAGAGTGTTGGTGATGATAAAGGAATGAAGGGATGAAGGAAGAGTGTTGGTGATGATAAAGGAATGAAGGGATGAAGGAAGAGTGTTGGTGATGATAAAGGAATGAAGGGATGAAGGAAGAGTGTTGGTGATGATAAAGGAAGGGATGAAGGAAGAGTGTTGGTGATGATAAAGGAATGAAGGGATGAAGGAAGAGTGTTGGTGATGATAAAGGAATGAAGGGATGAAGGAAGAGTGTTGGTGATGATAAAGGAATGAAGGGATGAAGGAAGAGTGTTGGTGATGATAAAGGAAGGGATGAAGGAGGAGTGTTGGTGATGATAAAGGAATGAAGGGATGAAGGAAGAGTGTTGGTGATGATAAAGGAATGAAGGGATGAAGGAAGAGTGTTGGTGATGATAAAGGAATGAAGGGATGAAGGAAGCGTGTTGGTGATGATAAAGGAATGAAGGGATGAAGGAAGCGTGTTGGTGATGATAAAGGAATGAAGGGATGAAGGAAGAGTGTTGGTGATGATAAAGGAATGAAGGGATGAAGGAAGCGTGTTGGTGATGATAAAGGAATGAAGGGATGAAGGAAGAGTGTTGGTGATGATAAAGGAATGAAGGGATGAAGGAAGAGTGTTGGTGATGATAAAGGAATGAAGGGATGAAGGAAGAGTGTTGGTGATGATAAAGGAAGGGATGAAGGAAGAGTGTTGGTGATGATAAAGGAATGAAGGATGAAGGAAGAGTGTTGGTGATGATAAAGGAATGAAGGGATGAAGGAAGAGTTGTTGAGCTGATGATAAAGGAAGGGATGAAGGAGGAGAGAGTGTTGGTGATGATAAAGGAATGAAGGGATGAAGGAAGAGTGTTGGTGATGATAAAGGAATGAAGGGATGAAGGAAGCGTGTTGGTGATGATAAAGGAATGAAGGGATGAAGGAAGAGTGTTGGTGATGATAAAGGAATGAAGGGATGAAGGAAGAGTGTTGGTGATGATAAAGGAATGAAGGGATGAAGGAAGAGTGTTGGTGATGATAAAGGAACGAAGGGATGAAGGAAGAGTGTTGGTGATGATTAAGGAACGAAGGGATGAACGAAGAGTGTTGGTGATGATAAAGGAACGAAGGGGTGAAGGAAGAGTGTTGGTGATGATAAAGGAACGAAGGGATGAAGGAAGAGTGTTGGTGATGATAAAGGAACGAAGGGATGAAGGAAGAGTGTTGGTGATGATAAAGGAACGAAGGGATGAAGGAAGAGTGTTGGTGATGATAAAGGAACGAAGGGATGAAGGAAGAGTGTTGGTGATGATAAAGGAACGAAGGATGAAGGAAGAGTGTTGGTGATGATAAAGGAACGAAGGGATGAAGGAAGTGTGTTGGTGATGATAAAGGAACGAAGGGATGAAGGAAGAGTGTTGGTGATGATAAAGGAACGAAGGGATGAAGGAAGAGTGTTGGTGATGATAAAGGAATGAAGGGATGAAGGAAGAGTGTTGGTGATGATAAAGGAATGAAGGGATGAAGGAAGAGTGTTGGTGATGATAAAGGAATGAAGGGATGAAGGTAGAGTGTTGGTGATGATAAAGGAATGAAGGGATGAAGGAAGAGTGTTGGTGATGATAAAGGAATGAAGGGATGAAGGAAGAGTGTTGGTGATGATAAAGGAATGAAGGGATGAAGGAAGAGTGTTGGTGATGATAAAGGAATGAAGGGATGAAGGAAGAGTGTTGGTGATGATAAAGGAAGGGATGAAGGAGGAGTGTTGGTGATGATAAAGGAATAAAGGGATGAAGGAAGAGTGTTGGTGATGATAAAGGAATGAAGGGATGAAGGAAGAGTGTTGGTGATGATAAAGGAATGAAGGGATGAAGGAAGCGTGTTGGGTGATGATAAAGGAATGAAGGGATGAAGGAAGCGTGTTGGTGATGATAAAGGAATGAAGGGATGAAGGAAGAGTGTTGGTGATGATAAAGGAATGAAGGGATGAAGGAAGCGTGTTGGTGATGATAAAGGAATGAAGGGATGAAGGAAGAGTGTTGGTGATGATAAAGGAATGAAGGGATGAAGGAAGAGTGTTGGTGATGATAAAGGAATGAAGGGATGAAGAAGAGTGTTGGTGATGATAAAGGGAAGGGATGAAGGAAGAGTGTTGGTGATGATAAAGGAATGAAGGGATGAAGGAAGAGTGTTGGTGATGATAAAGGAATGAAGGGATGAAGGAAGAGTGTTGGTGATGATAAAGGAAGGGATGAAGGAGAGTGTTGGTGATGATAAAGGAATGAAGGGATGAAGGAAGAGTGTTGGTGATGATAAAGGAATGAAGGGATGAAGGAAGAGTGTTGGTGATGATAAAGGAATGAAGGGATGAAGGAAGCGTGTTGGTGATGATAAAGGAATGAAGGGATGAAGGAAGAGTGTTGGTGATGATAAAGGAATGAAGGGATGAAGGAAGAGTGTTGGTGATGATAAAGGAATGAAGGGATGAAGGAAGAGTGTTGGTGATGATAAAGGAATGAAGGGATGAAGGAAGCGTGTTGGTGATGATAAAGGAATGAAGGGATGAAGGAAGCGTGTTGGTGATGATAAAGGAATGAAGGGATGAAGGAAGAGTGTTGGTGATGATAAAGGAATGAAGGGATGAAGGAAGAGTGTTGGTGATGATAAAGGAATGAAGGGGATGAAGGAAGAGTGTTGGTGATGATAAAGGAAGGGATGAAGGAAGAGTGTTGGTGATGATAAAGGAATGAAGGGATGAAGGAAGATGTTGGTGATGATAAAGGAATGAAGGGATGAAGGAAGAGTGTTAGGTGATGATAAAGGAAGGGATGAAGGAGGAGTGTGGTGATGATAAAGGAATGAAGGGATGAAGGAAGAGTGTTGGTGATGATAAAGGAATGAAGGGATGAAGGAAGAGTGTTGGTGATGATAAAGGAATGAAGGGATGAAGGAAGCGTGTTGGTGATGATAAAGGAATGAAGGGATGAAGGAAGAGTGTTGGTGATGATAAAGGAATGAAGGGATGAAGGAAGAGTGTTGGTGATGATAAAGGAATGAAGGGATGAAGGAAGAGTGTTGGTGATGATAAAGGAATGAGGGTTTATCTTTTGGTTTTGCTTATCAGTTTTAGTTTCTCTGACTCTGAAACTGGTTTGAGTGGGTGGTGCCAACAGCACACATGACCGTAACTGACCGTCTGTTTTAAATTAATGTGTGAAGTTAAACTCATCTAAGACTAGAAGTGAAGTTCTAGAGTCCTGATGTTCCTCACAGGTGAATTAAAACACTTGTTGTTCTAGATAAGCAGGTGTAAAGCAGAACCACGTATTAAGAACATTCCCATTTAGTCCAGTAAGGATGAGCGGCGGCTCCCTCTGCAGGACGGAAGGGCGCAGTACAGCACATGCAAGACGACAGGCCCAAGTCTGGCGGCTGAAGCTGCTCTGGATAAAGATATACAGTGTTTCTGATTCTGATCAGGGGTCAGTTACGTGTCCCCTCTGGTCCAGAGCAGCTTCATCCAAACCAGCGGCAGTGAAACGAAGAAAGGAGAGTGCAGGAGGAAGAGACATGGAGAAGAAAGAGTGAAAGTAGGAGACCAGGAGATGATCCAAAATGAAGAACTTCCTTTATGTATAACAGAACAGGTTCGCCCATTCGGTCAGCGACCAAATGAGATACAGTGCAGTGGATGATATAACACTATACACTGACCAGCCCTAACATTAAACCACTTCTCTGTATCTCCACTCACTGTCCAGTGCATCAGCTCCACTGACCATACAGGAGCTACACTTACAGACTGTAGTTCATCTGATTCTCTGTATACTTTATTACTCTGTTCTTTAATGATCAGGACCCCCACAGGACCACCACAGAGCAGCTACTATTAGGGGGTGAATCATTCTCAGCACTGCAGTGACACTGATGTGGTGGTGGTGTTTTAGTGTGTGTTGTGCTGAGTGGATCAGACACAGCAGTACTGCTGGAGTGTGTAAACACCATAGTGTCACTGCTGGACTGAGAATCGTCCACCAACCAAAACTATCCAGACATCAGTGTCCTGTGGGCGGCGTCCTGTGTCCACTGATGAAGAACTAGAGGAACACAAACTGTGCAGCAGCAGATGAGCTACTGGTAAGTTAGGAGTGTCTAATAAGAGTGGACAGTGAGTGGACACAGTGTTTAAACACTGATAATCAGTGCAGTAATCTTGATTTCCTGACCTACACCGTGCACTGCGTAGGGAACAGGGAACCACTAGAACTTCCCCTGCATGGTAATAATTCCAGGATTGGATAGGCTAATATGAGAAACATGGAAGAGTGACCAGGGAATGAGTGCAGCAGTGCACGATTACTTCACGTATCCAGTCTTAATGTTTAATGGTGAACACGCTGGACATGACACATGCACAGCCTGACTGAGCGTCACGGTACAGAATAAAGTGATGAGGGTGGTTTTACCCTGAGAGGCCAGCATCGCTCCTGCGGTCTCCTGGAAATCCAGCAGCTGCTGCAGGAAGAGAATGGCCTGGAGAAAAAGGAAAGAACAAGTGAGAGAAAAGGAGAGAAACAGGGAAAGAACAAATGGGGGGAAAACGAATCTCAAGAGGTTCTTGTATTCGGTTCCCGTCACCCATTTTTTATTTTACTGCATGTAAATGCACACTGTATGTAAATGAGTTAGGTTCTGATTGGCTGCTCTGTATGGTTTGGCATTCAAAAAGCATTTTGGGACAAAAAAAATAGGAATGAGTGGATGGGGCTAAGTGCACCCATGTTTCACAATTTTTCCATAATTCAGAATTATTCAGAGTGGGTTCAGAGCAAAATGGTTCAGATGGTGTTTATAGTGGTAGTGGTGCATGTGTTATCAGTGGTGAAGATGGTGTTATCAATGGTGGTGGTAATGTTTACAGTGATGGTGGTGTTTACAGTGGTGATGATGGTGTTATCAGTGGTGGTGGTAATGTTTACATTGGTAGTGGTGTTTACAGTGGTGAAGATGGTGTTATCATTGATGGTGGTGATATTTACAGTGGTAGCGATGGTGTTATCAGTGGTGATGATGTTTACAGTGGTGGTGATGATGGTGTTTACAGTGGTATTAGTGGTATCAGTGGTGGTGGTGTTTAAGGTGATGGTGTTTACAGTGGTGATGATGTACACACTGTATTTACTATCAAACCCATCAGTGAAGCAACATGTGTCTTCGGAGTTTATATGGATGTTGATGGTAAAATCTGGAAAATCTGAAAATACTAGGTTTTCTTTGTGGACTATTTTATCCCCACAGCGTCCTGCATGTATCCCTCCACCATGAATGGAGTTTAAGACTGAAATCTTCTCTAAACTATCATAAACAGAGTCTTAGATATCAGACAGTGTCTTTATAACCATCTACTGTAATAACTTTCTGTGAGGGAGCTTTTAGAGGTGGACGTCTGGTTCCATTTACCACCACTGTTAACGCTTCTGATTTATGTATCGTTTCTTTTTAAAGACACTTACGTTGCTGGTGAGCTCGTGAACAGTTCCGTCTTTAGGCATGTTGTATTCTTTGTCTGGATCGTTCTAAGGATAAAGCAGAGTTTTGTGGTTACTGGTTTATTACAGTACTCTAAGAGCTGCTCACTCTCCTCTACTGGTGTGAGTGCGGTGAACCTTGATGCTGTCGGCGAATTCCTCGAGCGCTTTGGCTCCGGTTGTCTCCATGGAGGTGATCAGAGTGGGCAGCTTGTTCTTAGTGCTGGCCGCTGTGCCCTACACACACAAAACCACAGGATCTGACCATCGTCTAGTACAGACAGTCCTGAGCCACGCTCTCCTAAACCACACGTTCCAGTTCCTGTGGGGTATTTCAGGCTCTTGTGCCGTCTAAAATAAAAACTCAAGAGTCTACATGGAATTATTCACATACTGATATCTAGCTTCCTGCAGCAAAGCTGTTTACAAAAATGTGCTATAATGAATTTACATAGTGATATAACATGATATAAAATGATATTACAAATGATATTTTTTCTCCACCCTCCACATCTCCCTTTCTTTCTTTCTCTCTCTCTCTCTTTCTCTCACTCTCTCACCTGCAGGGTGGAGTCGAAGTCCGGTTTGGTCTGTTTCAGGTGGCGCAGGATGGGAAAGATGATGAGAACAGCCGAGTAGTCGTGTCTCATGATGGCTCTACGAGCAGCCATGACGATACTGTCCCCATCCAGCATCAGGTTATCCAGTGCCTCCTACAGGTAGAGAACATACAGTTTAGAGCAAGTTTGAATTAATCTTAATTATTTCATAATCCTCCTGCTGTTCGACATTAAACAGTTAACATTAAACCTACAATAGAATTATATATTCAGTATTTAAATTGTACTCTGATGTTCTACATAGAAGGTATGTTTGTCTGATCACCCAGATTTCAATGAAGGGATGAAAGAACAATGTTGGTGATGATAAAGGAATGAAGAAACAGTGTTGGTGATGATAAAGGAATGAAGGAATGAAGGGATGAAGGAACAGTGTTGGTGGTGATACAGGAATGAAGGGATGAAGAAACAATGTTGGTGATGATACAGGAATGAAGGGATGAAGGAACAGTGTTGGTGGTGATACAGGAATGAAGGGATGAAGAAACAATGTTGGTGATGATACAGGAATGAAGGGATGAAGGAACAGTGTTGGTGATGATAAAGTAATGAAGGATGAAATAACAGTGTTGGTTGTGATGAAGGAATGAAGAGATAAAGGAAACAGTGTTGGTGATGATATGCAGATTAGCTCCGCCCACTCCTGCTGAGGTGATGAGGAGGTGTGTGACTGACCTGTATGAGGGAGTCGAAGGTTTTTTTCTGGTGGTGCTCTGGGATGATCTCGGTCAGTAAGGCGTACTCGCTCTGCGCCAGCTTCACAAACGCGCTGATACAGTGGATATACGAGTCGATCTCGACGTCCAGAACATCGTCCTTCCCTGAGACACACACACGCGCGCACGCACACACACACACACACACACACACACACACACACACACACACACACACACACACACACACACACACACACACACACACACACACAGGCATCAGTGAGAAGAGCTGATGTTCTCTGACCACAGCTGAGGTTGTGCTCTCAGTTACAGCAGTGAAACTCCACCGCAGACCTACTGCTGGTATAAACAGCTCTTTATGGTCCCACAGGAGAAATCATCTCCATAGATCTTCCTCTGGGAATTCTCTGTGCTGAGAAAAGATCTTTACTGGTCATTAGCCATCAGAAGACCTGCAGCTCACTGAACCCAGAGTGTGTGGAAGGTGCAGGTTCTTAGTGTTCAGTTTCAAGTTCTAACCGACACTGTATTCATATTAAACCAAGTTCTCATCGTCTCTCTACAGCACAGATTCAAATCTCTCTATACAAAGCTTAAATAAACTATATCAGTAATTAATCATGTTCATAACTTAATACTATTACATTTTCCATATTACACAAACTCAACATACAGCACAAACAATTTAATAACTATAATTATTAAATACAGGTGTTTTCTGTTGTTCCCTGAGAAACATGAGACATAGACAAAAGACAGGCAGAGACAGACAAATAGAGACAGGGACAAACAGAAAGAATGACAGAGGCAGACAGACAGAGACAGAAAGAGAAACAGATAGAGAGACATAGACAGACAGACAGGGTCAAACAGGAAGAAAGACAGAGAGATAGAGCAAGACAGACAGACAGACAAACAGACAGACAGACAGACAGAGACTGTCAAACAGGCAGACAGAGACGGTCAAACAGAAAGAGAGACAGAGAGAAACCGACAGAGAGACAAACAGACAAACAGAGACAGACAGACAAACAGAGACAGACAGAGAAAGAGACAGACACAAAGGGACAGAAAGACAGAGAGAGTGACAGATAGATAGGGAAATAGAGACACTCACAGACAGACAGAAGTTGAGAGAGATAGAGAGACAGCCAAATACTAGATGGACAAAAAAACAAACAGACAGACAGACAATAGAAATATGAAAGGAACTGAGGGAGACACAGAGAGAAACAGAGAGAGAGAGAGAGAGAGAGAGAGAGAGAGAGGTAGCTCTTTAAGACTCTCATAAACGAGAGTACCGGTAGGCAGGGGCATGGCCAGTGGAGGCAGAGCCTGGATGGGGCTGTGGAGACTCACCTGTAGACGCCCCGTGCTTGTCGCTCAGCGCTTCCGACAGGTGCTTAACCCCGCGCGGCTCATGATCGAAACCTGATTGGTTGGGGGGTAAAGTCACATGACCTGGGTGACCATTTACCGTCACCATGGCAGTGATAAAGAAGCCCCGCCCACCAAGCCCTCAACCAATGAAGCGCACATATCCACCAAACCGCAGGGGGCAGTGTGGGTTCAGTCTGTATGTGCTGAGGTTAGTAACGTGTGTTAGTGGGTCCAGCATACAGAGACTCAACAGAGACTCAACAGAGAGACTTAGCAGCTTTCCGGAGAGTTTGGACTGAAACGGATCATCCCTAATTCTGGAAGAGTATATATATGTACTTGCTGCAGCAGATCACTGACCAATGAGAACAAACGGAATGCAGCCCAGATGCTGGACGTCAGCAGGTCTGCTCACTGATGAGTTTTAGTAGGGCTGCATAATAAATCATATCCTCACACACAGCAGAACACACTGCTATTAGATCAGATAGGACAAGAGCTCCCTCTGCTGGACATGGATCCCGCTCTCCCACATGGAGAAGAAACCTTAAAGCCTGTGTCCACTCATCTTCACAATTAACTTTTTATCTATCCGTTTGTTAAGTCTGACGCCATTACCGGGCCTAAACGTTCCCTTGGATCCCAAAATCCCGGCTCCACTGACCATATAGGAGCTACACTTACAGACTGTAGTTCATTTGATTCTCTGTATACTTTATTACTCTGTTCTTTAATGATCAGGACCCCCACAGGACCACCACAGAGCAGGTACTATTAGGGAGGTGGGTCATTCTCAGCACTGCAGTGACACTGATGTGGTGGTGGTGTGTTAGTGTGTGTTGTGCTGGTGTGAGTGGATCAGATACAGCAGTGCTGCTGGAGTTTCTGTTCATATCATGCAGCCCTACTACTGATTTTAAGATGTACTGAGAGCAACTGACCCAGCTCACATTCAGATCCCATTTATTCAGTCGGACGGTCACGTAAACCTGCTGGTACCTGTGAGTCTCTGTTCTGGACGGCTGCTGTTTTCCCAAAACATAGAAAACATAAACACAACAGCTTTGAAACACGAGAGACAAAGAGAGACAGAGAAAGAGAGAGGGGACACCGAAGGAAGTGATTACCTTCTAGAGGAGTGAGGTTAGAGGCCTTTTTCCCGTCCAGGCCGTGCTGAGAATACTGTTTCAGAAGATTCTGAGCTTTACGGATTGTCCCTGCACCCCATAGAGCAGCAGCAGCAGGAGGAGGAGAGAGAGAGAGAGAGAAGGGGGGGGTGAAAGACAGGATAAGAAAGGCTAGAGAGAGAGTGTCCCAAAGACCAGCCGACCACCTCAGTGCAGAGTGAGAGAGCAGAGCCTCTGAAACCAAAACCCGTACCACCATAACACCACTACTACCACCGTCACACACACGGGCAAGCCTTTACTGCTGCGCACACACACACGCACGCACACACGCACGCACGCACACACATACACGCACGCATGCACACACACACACACACACGCACGCACGCACGCGCACACACACTCAAAGTGGGGAGAGAATAAACTGGTTAATTCATCGCAGTAACGTCTCACACACTGCACAGTTGTCTACCCGCAGCTCATGCCAGCACTGCCACTACTAAAGGGAAATTCCACCGGATTTTTAAAAAATTCTCTGACATAAGCAGCATGATTGAAAGAGGTTCTGTGTGAAATTCTGTTCTAGATACAGTCAGAACTGTTCACAGTGGTGGGGAATGGAACCAGACGTCCACCTCTAAAAGCTCCCTCACGGAAAGTTATTACAGTAGATGGTTATAAATACATGGTCTGGTGTCTGAGACGCTGTTTATGATAGTTTAGAGAAGATTTCAGTCTTAAACCCCATTCATGGTGGAGGGATACATGCAGGACGCTGTGAGGTTAAAATAGTCCCCAAAGTAAACCTAGTATTTTCAGATTCTCCACATTTTACCATCAACAACCATATAAACTCAGAAGACACATGTAGCTTCACTGGTGGGTTTGATAGTAAATACAATGTGTATATTTGTGTTGTAGCCATGGTGAGCCCTGGTTACCATCAACAACATAATCACCACTGTAAACAACAAATAAAGGGTGGAATTCCCCTTTAAGTTGTCTCTGCTGAAGATTAGCGCCTCCGTGTGGTGGGGGAGTGTGCATGAGTGCTGTGATGTGCTTTGTGTAGCTCATGCACTGGCAGTGTTATGAGCAGTCTGTCCTACCGGGGTCACTATGAGAGAATGAGATGAAGGTCAGAGATGACCAAGCTCTGCTTCTACCACCCACTCCAGCCGACCAGCCACACACACCCGAACACATACCGGACTACATACAGAAGCACGGCAGGAACATCACTGAGAAACGAATACGCAGCACACAAGCAGAGTGCGCGCTAAGCTACACACCTGCAACACTGAGGCTGAGGAAGCTCACTGTACTGCAGCTGGACTTCTACAGACTGTTCTACAAGGTTCTGCTGCTGCGTTCAAACTGTTGACCCTAGTGTTATACCTGAGTTTGCTGGTGTGCTGTGCTGTCTGTCTGGTTCTGATGTGGAGGTCTACTGTTTTGCCTGGGTCTGATGTGGAGGTCTACTGTTCTGCCTGGGTCTGATGTGGAGGTCTACTGTTCTGCCAGGTTCTGATGTGGAGGTCTACTGTTCTGCCTGGTTCTGATGTGGAGGTCTACTGTTCTGCCTGGTTCTGATGTGGAGGTCTACTGTTCTGCCTGGTTCTGATGTGGAGGTCTACTGTTCTGCCTGGGTCTGATGTGGAGTTCTACTGTTCTGCCTGGGTCTGATGTGGAGGTCTACTGTTCTGCCTGGGTCTGATGTGGAGGTCTACTGTTCTGCCTGGGTCTGATGTGGAGGTCTACTGTTCTGCCTGGGTCTGATGTGGAGGTCTACTGTTCTGCCAGGTTCTGATGTGGAGGTCTACTGTTCTGCCAGGTTCTGATGTGGAGGTCTACTGTTCTGCCTGGGTCTGATGTGGAGGTCTACTGTTCTGCCTGGGTCTTATGTGGAGGTCTACTGTTCTGCCTGGGTCTGGTGTGGAGGTCTACTCTTATGCCTGGTCCTGTTGTGGAGGTCTAGTCTTCTGTGTAGTTCTGATATGGGGGTCTACTTCTCTGCCGGGTCCTGTTGTGGAGGTCAACTGTTCTATTGTGAAGGTCTACTCTTAGGCCTGGTTCTGATGTGGAGGTATAATCTTCTGTCTGGTTATGATATGGAGTTCTACTGTTCTGCCTATTTCTGATGAGGAGGTCTACTCTTATGCCTGGTCCTGTTGTGGGGGTCTACTGTTCTACTGAGGATGTCTACTCTTAGGCCTGGTTCTGATGTGGCGGTCTACTCTTAGGCCTGGTTCTGATGTGGCGGTCTACTCCTCTGTCTAGTTCTGATGTGGAGCTCTACTCCTCTGTCTAGTTCTGATGTGAAGCTTTACTCCTCTGTCTAGTTCTGATGTGGAGGTCTACTCTTCTGCCGAGTCTTGTTGTGGGGGTCTACTGTTCTGATATGGAGGTCTACTCTAGATCTGCTAGGAAAACCTTGTTTGTCTATTGTGATCTGCTGTAATGTTTAGTTGGTGGAACCCCACCATACAGTCTGCCTCTGTTGTGTAATTCTGGTTCTACCCGGTTCTGTAGGAGAGCTCTGCTGGTCTAACTCTGTCTCTGCTTTCTGTTTAGATTGTTGTGGCTGTGATTAAGCGAGCGATGGCTGGAGAACACTAAAGCTGACACGTTACCTGGAATGTAGACTGTCGTCATTTGAACAGAAGAAGTGAAAGGAAATGTGAGAAGAGAGGAAGAGAGGATGTTAATCAGAGTCACACAGAAGGAGACGCTCCAAACAGTGAGGAGCGAGTCTCCAAGTGGAGCTGCAGCAGAATGTAAAGGAGAACCAGAGTGAAACCCATATAACGCAACACTAGTAGGGGTGTAAACCTCGGACTACACAATGATTTGCTTCAATTTGGTTCATCATCATCATCATCATATATTATTATTATTATTAATAATTATTATTATTATTATTATTATTATTATTATAAAGTCACTGAATTAAGAAATACAGATGATTCAAACAATGAAATCAATAAAATTGATGCAGTGGTTCTTAAGAACGATGCAGTGATGCACTTTTACACCCCTATACACTAGTGATGACCACCACAGACCCCAGTGCCCGCTGCCCCCTAACCCCAGTGCACCCGCAGACCCATCCAGTTTTTAAGGTCACTGACCTGGTCTTTTGGGGGCCTTCTTGGTGGGTGTGTCCTTGCGCTTGGCCTGGACTGCAGGAGAGTAGAGCAGGGCAGAGGATGCGCTGCTCTTACGGAAGTGCTCCTTCAAGCCCTTGATGGAGCGATCCAGCTGACTGGAGCGGATCTGGAAATACACGTTCATGAAGTCTGTGGAGACAAACATCAGCCACACAATCAGCCGGAAGAAGAGCTGGCAAGAGGATGACATCACCACACCTTAAAACCTTCTCAGGGTACTCGATATGCAGAGAAGGGACGATGTGATTCAGGAGGACGAGTTTATATTGACGTTTCCTCCTTCAGAAGCTCCGCCCATAAACATTTTTGGACAAGTACTGTCAGAGTGAGCGCCGTTGGACTGGTAAGCATATTAAGAAGATCCCTGTGGCCATAAAACGTAGAATTGTCTCTTTACACGCCTTTCAACTCTCAGTGAAGCTTTCAAAAGTTCCAGTTCCACCTTAAATGGTGCAGTCGTTCCATGCTTGTGCCTCAGCCTACCTGTCCAGCTTCTTGTTCCACCTTTAATAGTGCATGGTTAGATTCTGGTGCCTCAGGCCTGAAGAAACATAACTGTGGCCCCATATAAGGTGGAACTAAAATTGTGAATAGGAAGCCAACTTCAGCGTTCTGTGGAAAACACCGCTGGCACGTCGGCTGTATGTAGCACTGCTGGTGAGCTGCAGACGTTAGAGCTGCTTCTGAGATACAACATTATTAAACTCCTGAGTGGTCGTCTCTGAGTTCCAGCTGAGTTCAGATTCAGACCAAAACGCAGCTCAGCTTCACAAACAGGATCTAACTCTGTCAGTCAACGGGGCTTTTAATGAATAGCGGAACGTTTATGGTGGTGGTCTGACGTCTTGCCTCACAGGACGTTGGTAAGATGGGGGATGTAGTGCGTCTGAGATTGTGTGCATACTAAACACTCGCTCTCTGAAACTGCTACTACTCTACCGCTCCAGTAGTACGTACTGGTCCACACCCCGGTACCTACTGACTTAGGAGGTGATTTGGGACGCGCTGCTAATGTTTTTGATGCAGGAACTAGATTTCTGCATTTGTTGGCTAATAATAATAAAAAAACACGTATGGAACAGAAGTCGTTTTTAAGTGTATAAATAAGTGTGTACAAGTGTGAAAAAGTTTAGGACACATGTTCAAAAGTACTACCATTTCCACCCATATCTACAACACCCACAACCAGCACCAGCCTAACGGTCATACACAGCTGCTCCGAATTCTGTCACTGCGACTCATCGCAGGACAGTGAACTCCCCCGAGTCCCCTGAGTGGTTAAACAGTCTAACAGGATTTCCTGTTCCTGTGTGTGTGTGTGTGTTTGTGTGTGTGAGTGTGTGTGTGTGTGTGTGTACCCTGGTTGCGGCCGTACTCCACCAGCCACGCAGAGATGCAGATGATGTCCTGCAGAACGGCCTCAGGCAGGTGCTCCAGTGTTACCTCGCCCTCCAGCTCCTCGTCTCCACCAATCGCGTCCAGGATCAGGATGGGCGGGACTGGTTTGCTGTAGCGCGTCAGCAGGGCGCGAAACTCCGCCTCCAGCTGCTCCTTACCTTTCTCAAAGCGCACTTTCTGAAAACACACACAGACAGAGCGAGCTCAGTCACCTGAGAGGACACACATATATATACACATATACATACACACACACACACACACACACACACACCTTTATACATACCATAAAACTGTTTATATAGAGAGACAAGACAAAGATAAACAGAGAGAGAGAGAGACAGAGTGACAGACAGACAGACAGACAGAGAGAGAGGGAGGGAGGGAGGGAGGGAGAGAGACACAGACAGACAGAGACACAGAGAGAGAGAGAGAGAGAGAGAGAGAGAGAGAGAGAGAGAGAGAGACAGAGAGTGATTAAGAGGGGGGGATGGGTGCAGTACCACTGTGTTGAGTTCAGGACTGTCCGGGTTGTTATCCTGAAAATATTCCACAGCTTTCTGGATCTTCGCAATGCAGCCCAGATATTCATCCAGCCGGCCAGTGGGCCTAAAACACACGCACACACACACACGCGCGCACACACACACGCGCGCGCACACACATACACGGGCACACACACGCGCGCACACACACACGCGCGCGCACACACATGCACACACACACACAGGGATTTTCTGGTTGATGTATTTAGCACTGAGACACTGCAGTTTCCTTCAGGATCAATAAGGTCGTATACTCTCTCAATAAAAAGCAGCAATTCTGATCTAATCGATCAGTCCAGAGACCCTACTGACCTGATCAGAGCCCACAGGATGAGCTGATCAGCATTTATACATCTATCTGAACCCGACTGGCTCCACACTGCTCAGAACCCCGACTCCACACTCCTGACTAGAAGTATGAGTGGGGTCTCTGACACTTTCTTCTACACCGGTCAGCAGTTTGGATGCTGGGCAGAAAGATTCTTTTGTTTTCAGTTTTATGGGTTAAGAGCACATAACTCACCCCTCCTTGATGATCTTGTCGGTGTCCTTGGCGACGTGGTAGTAACTGATGACGTGGTCGAGGCAGAAGAGCGTTTTCTCCACGTTCTCCTGCAGACGCTGCAGGTTCTCCGTCTGCTTATGTACGGGAATGATGGAGTTCTCCAGAGCCATGAGCCGACTCTCAAACGAGGACAAGATGGAAACCTGAAACCACACGCCAGAACCACACACCATAAGAAATAATCAATACACACACACACACACACACACACACACACACACACACACACACACAACAGTTAGAGATCCAGAGAATTACATTGAATATAATATATACATTTATTTGCATTTTGCAGTGAGAGCAAAAAGACTTAATACTTGGTGGCAAAACCCTGGCTGGCAAGGACAGCAGTCAGACGTTTTTTGTAGTTGATGATGAGGTTTGCGCACATGTCAGAAGGAGTTTTGGTCCACTCCTATTTGCAGATCATCTCTAAATCATTAAGATTTTGAGGCTGTCGCTTAGTAACTCGGACCTTCAGCTCCCTCCATAAGTTTTCTATGGGATTAAGGTTTGGAGACTGGCTAGGCCACTCCATGACCTTAATGTGCTTCTTTTTGCCACAAGCCATTTTTAATGTCCTGGCGAAGGAAAGGAGGTTGTCACTCAGGATTTTACAGTACATGGCTCCATTTATGCTCCCATTGATGCGGTGAAATAGTCCTGTGCCCTTAGCAGAGAAACACTCAAAACATAATGTTTCCACCTCCATGCTTTACAGTGGGGACTGTGTTGTTTGGGTCATAGTCAGCATTTCTCTTCCTCCAAACATGGCAAGTTGAGTTAATGCCAAAGGGCTCATTCTTAATGTTTTTTTTTGTCAGTGGGCAAACTTACAAAATCAGCAAGGGATCAAATATTTATTTCCTCCATTGTGTGTATATATATATATATATATATATATATATATATATATATATATATATATATATATATATATATACACACACACACACACACACACTCACACACTGTCCAGTGTATCAGCTCCACTGACCATATAGGAGCTACACTTACAGACTGTAGTTCATCTGATTCTCTGTATACTTTATTACTCTGTCCTTTCATACACCATAGAAAAAATGAATAATAATAGTATAATAGAATAATAGTAGCATATAGACCCTTTAATGCAGAGTATGTGGCATATACACAACTACAACAGCGCTGCACCGTCAGGAAGAAACAGAGTCACAAAAAGTATATACACATTAAAGGATGCCTGTATGTACGGGAATGATGGATTCATCTGATTCTCTGTATACTTGGTTACTCTGTTCTTTAATGATCAGGACCACCACAGAGCAGGTACTATTAGGGAGGTGGGTCGTTCTCAGCACTGTAGTGACATAGACGTTGTGGTGGTGTGTTAGTGTGTTTTGTGCTGGTGTGAGTGGATCAGGTACAGCAGTGCTGCCGCTGGAATGTTCAAACACCTCAGTGTCACTGCTGGACTGAGAATCGTCCACCAACCAAAACTATCCAGACAACAGTGTCCTGTGGGCGGCGTCCTGTGTCCACTGATGAAGAACTAGAGGAACACAAACTGTGCAGCAGCAGATGAGCTACTGTCTCTGACTTTACATCTACAAAGCGGACCAGCAAGTAGTAGGAGTGTCTAATAGAGTGGACAGTGAGTGGACACAGTGTTCTGTGTGCATATTGTCCTCTAAAAGACCACCACAGAGAGACAAATTCTAGCTCTTACCATCCCCTTAGTGAGCTGGTCACTTTTTTCCAGATTCTCCCGAATGAAGGACAGTGTCTCTTGTTCCTGTAAAAAACAGTTATTAATGTTAATATTATTATTCAGAACACTTAACATTCGAGACTCAACCTGCAGCTCTTACAGAAATATCGCCACCTTTACATTTAAATACATCTTTAACTGCTTTAAAGGGCACATATCATGGAAAACAACTCAATTTCCAAGATGGGTTTTCTATAAATATAAATTAAAGTCTTCAAATATACTGCTGACTCCTCTACTTATACAATCTATAAACTAAAACTAGAACACAGGCAAACGTCGCTGGTTTAGTGATGTCACAAACACATATTTAGCACATAGACTGTATGTCTGTTCTGCTCAGCCTACAGCAGCATAGCTCCACTTGTACAATATAGTTGTGGGATGTGTTATGACTCTGACCACTTTCTGAATGATGAACAGCCAATCAGAACAGAGCTAATTTACATATATCAGGCATGCTAACAATGCAGCATGTCTAATTAATTAGAAGTTAATTTGGTAGGAAGAGCCTTGAAAAAAATTTATTATGTCTGGTTCATAAAACCATAGTGACATCACAAGTGCGTCTCATAGGAAAAACGAACAATAACACCCGAGAAAAAAGTAGCATATAGGCCCTTTAATGCAGAGTATGTGTCATGTACACAACTCAACAGCGCTGCACCGTCAGAAGAAACAGCGTCACAGAACGTATATACACATTAAAGGATGCCCGTCTATGCGTGTATGTATATATACAGAGAGAGAGTTTATATGAAATTAGGAAAAAGCCGCTGCCCTGCCCTACGTCCTCCGGCTTCACTGACCTGTTTTAGCTTCTCCTCTATCTCCCGCTTCCTGGCAGACGCGTCCTCGGTCGGGATCATCTTCAGAACCTTCCACAGCTTTTAATTAAACACAAAGAATATAAAATAATCTCCTATGTGAGATTAAATAGAAGATTGTACACGAACTACCATCCCACCCAGAATAATAGTGAACACAGCCGCGGTGCACTACTAATACGGAGGTAGAGGCAAAACATTACAAAATAAAAGTCTGTTTAATTTAAATAGAGACGTTAACTAAACTTCGGGTCCTGCACTCAGATAATAATATACATAACAAATAATAATTTCTTATTTGCTAAATAATGTTTAATAGTTTCTAGAACTAAAAAGTACACTCTACAGGAAAACGTGAACCGATCAAGATTTACCAGCAATGACTGTCACTACACTTCAAAATAAAAGCCCGATTACGTTTGAAACAAAACGTAAATTTATCAGTATAAATACTAAACACAACATACCAATAAATTGCAACAGAATCTTAAAATGCAGTATTTTCCCTCAGTGTCTGTGTGGAGTGTGTATGGTCTCCCAGTGTCTGTGTAGAGTTTGTATGGCCTCCCAGTGTCTGTGTGTAGTTTCTATGGTCTCCCAGTGTCTGTGTGGAGTATGTACAGTTTTCCAATATCTGTGTGGAGTTTGTGTGGTCTCCCAGTGTCTGTGTGGAGTCTATACGGTCTCCCAGTGTCTGTGTGGAGTTTGTATGGTCTCCCAGTGTCTGTGTGGAGATTGTATGGTCCCCAGTGTCTGTGTGGAGTTTGTATGGTCTCCCAGTGTCTGTGTGAAGTGTGTATGGTCTCCCAGTGTCTGTGTAGAGTTTGTATGGTCTCCCAGTGTATGTGTGCAGTCTGTATGGTCTCCCAGTGTCTGTGTGGAGTTTCTACAATCTCCCAGTGTCTGTGTGGAGTATGTACAGTTTCCAAATGTCTGTGTGGAGTTTGTGTGGTCTCCCAGTGTGGCAGGAGAAGGAAGGTGAACAAAACATCATTGGTTAATGTCACTAGTACATGCCCACTGGTATGTAAAATAAAAATCAGATGACAAGAAAATGAGAATTTAATCTTTGCACTGGTGTTATATTAAGTTTGATGTGTAATAGAACCAGGAACAAACATGAAATAATAAAGACAGACATGTTTTCAGGTTGACTGTCAAAAAAACTCTTTTGTTTAACTTTGACTGTCAAAATAAACTTTTGTTTATTTCTAAATCATAACAGGATCTACATTCACATTCAGTGTAGACACGTTCTATTCAGAGTTCCACAAAAATATTGTACATATACACAGGTATGTACATGTTCTACATCAGAATAAAGCATCTGTGACAATGTAACATACATACCCAGAGTATTTAAACTCCACAGATTTTCTTAAATGTTCTCCATAATTAAACAGTTAGTATGCAGACAGAGCTGTTCAGAGTGGGTTCTGTGTGAAACTCTCTGCTTTAGATACAGTCAGAACTGTTAATAGTGGTGGTGAATGGAACCAGACGCCCACCTCTAAAAGCTCCCTCACAAAAAGTTATTGCAGTAGATGGTTATAAATACACTGTTTGATGTCTGAAACACTATTTATGATAGTTTAGAGAAGATTTTAGTCTTAAACTCCATTCATGGTGGAGGGACACATGCAGGACCTTGTGAGGTTAAAATAGTCCCCAAAGAAAACTTAGTATTTTCAGATTTTCCAGATTTTACCATCAACATCCATATAAACTCAGAAGACGCATGTAGCTTCACTGGTGGGTTTCAGAGTAAATACAGTGTGTATATTTGTGTTGTAGACATGGTGACCCCTGGTTACCATCACCGCCACTGTAAAAACCATCAACACCACTGTGAACAACATCACTGTAAACATTACCACCACCACTGTAAACACCATGTAAACGATTTCACACCAAAACACTCTCAAACACTGTTTTATATCTTAACGACATAATTATGGCAGAATTTTTAAAAATCGGTGGAGTTCCCCTTTAATATATAGCTATAATAAACAGAAAGGGATTGCTGAATGAAGAGCTCTGTGAAAAGGCTGTTTCTATATATTCATATCAAAATAAAAGTCTAATGAGGTCTGAGGACGTCTGGCTGGGGGGAATCTACTCTGGGGGTCTTTAGACTACCCCTGACCCCATAGTGGAGGCTGTAGCATGGTAGCTCCTCACTGTGACCTGTTCATATAAAGTCTTTAGGGTGAATTTGGACAAACAGCTGCTCTCAAACTGTATAGATGGGTTCCACACAGAACAGGTTCCACAAAGAACTTTCTTTTATAAAACACATACCAATATGGTTCCTTAGGGACTCTTAGGTAAAGGCAATAGTTCCATTTAGAACCATATCAGTAGTTCTCCTCTGCGTGGTGAACTGGTTCTTCAGACTGCTGGAGACGTGAGAGATGTGTATGTTCTATAGAGCGCCAAAAAGGGTTAGCATAGAACTATAGCACTATAGAACCTTACACAACACATTGATAAAAAACCAGGACATGCATAAGTGTTTGTGGTTCTATGTGGTACCAGTTAAAAAAAGAGGTGTATGCAGAACCAAAAAGGGTTATTCTGCTGTTGCAAGCTTGACGTCATAATATTTGGTAGCCAGGGTTCTGTATGGAACCATTTGATGCTTAGATAGTGATAATCTATTGTGTATGGTTCTATATAGCCCCAAATATATTTACAAAGTACTGTTACTGTAAGCTTGACATGCCACCAACAGAAGAACCTTTTTGGTTCTGATTTACAAAACAGTTCTATACACAACCAAGAACCAGAGCAGAACCACCAGTTTTGTTTCTGGTTTCCGCTTCATTCAGCAAACTCTTAGAATTTACCAGCACATAAACACACACGTCCAAAATCGTTAGAAGCTCAGATCATATATTTACTATCAATAAGTTACAGAAACAAACTTCTTATAAAATGAAATTGTAACACAGTGAGTATGAAGTGTCTGAAATACTGCAGCTCAGCGGTCAGCAGGAACCGGACGCTGAATTTGTGCTGAAAATGAAAATCGGCTGGTTGTCAATACCCAACACTGGGTTGACTTCAACTCCAACCTTTAGCCCTGAACATGAGGAGTCCACCTGTGACACCCACAAGACCACCACAGAGCAGGTACTATTAGGGTGGTGGGTCATTCTCAGCACAGCATATATAGCTTTCTGATGAGCATAAAAACTCGACATGTTGTGAACTGAAGTAGGAGTCTACTCTGAGGGTCTTTAGACTACCCTCCCCCAGTATGGAGACTGTAGCATGGTAGCCCCTCACTGTAAGCTGTTTATAACCCTGTGGCTGTTGGACAGGTAGTGGACGACCTGCTCTATGACCTGAGTCACAGCTGCCCTGACCAGTCCAGCTCGGACATGGAGACGCAGAGGAGCAACCAGGAAAACATCCAGAAAAACAAACCTAAGGAATGTCCTGGAATATTCCAGAGTTTTTTCCACTAAAAACATTACAAACACGTGTCCACCTGGAGAGCCGCTCCGATAACCTTCATATTCACCTACATCAGTGCGTTCATGTGGACGGGAGGCCAAAACACGTTCGCTGGTGCTGGTGCTTGATGAGGTTTGTTGTTCTGAATGTTTTCAAATGCACCCCAGATGCTGCAGTCACAGCAGCCCATTCCACCACACCGTAGCTGCTGGTCAATCTAAAGGCTTTTTATTCACATATCATTTTTATTTTTCTAACTAAAATTTAATATCTGCCAAACATAGGAAGCTGAGAAGTCAAGCAGATGTTGAGTTTTCTCACCAGCCTGACTTTCATTTTCAGCTAATATTCAATGTGTCTGACGTCCGTGTCCAGGGTCCGGTACCTGCTGGGCGGAGCAGAGATTCAGAAGGGTCTTCAAACTCAAACGCCTTTTATAAAACATCAGGAATATTGCGATGATGCTGGAATACTTTCAGCAGCTCCTCCTCACGACTCCTCCTGTTTACTCATGGCCTGCATTCAAACACAAACAGGAGAGGAAACATTAGTGTAAAAGGGACTGTTCAACACACACTGGGGGCAGTAAAACACACACACACACACACACACACACACACACACACACACACACACACACACACACACACACACACACACACACACACACACACACACACACACACTAGGGGGCAATGAGCACACTTGTCTGGTGTTCTCTCTACAGAACTGGGGAGCAGTTGGGGCTTTGGTGTTTAAAGGAACTGCAGTCGTGTCCTGTCGGTTCAGGGGACGTTGTTTATGGTAGTTTGAGAAGGATCTGGTCTGAACTGATTAAGGTGCTTAAAGAAAACAACACATACACAACCATCAGAAACACACCTGTTTGAAAAACTGCTTCCCGAAGTAGCTGGTTGCCATGTTCTTCAGATTAGTCCTGGTGCCCACTTTACAGCGGACATATCCGTAAAGGTTTGCCCCCTGCAGGACCACACCCATAATCACCACCGCCTGAACACAGCAAGTAAACAAGTACATAAACCCAACCTTAGAACTTTTACAGCCCAGTCCCTCATATGGACAGATGCATTATAAACATTATTATTATTATTATTATTATTATTATTATTACTACTACAGTGGTAAGGATGTTCACAGTGGTGGAGGTGATGTTCATAGTGGTGGAGGTGATGTTCACAGTGGTGGAGGTGATGTTCACAGTGGTGGTGGTGGTGGTGTTTACAGTGGTAGTGATGACGTTTATAGTGTTGGTGATCGTGCTTACAGTGGTGGTGATGATGTTTACAGTGGTGGTGATGATGTTTACAGTGGTGGTGAAGGTGTTTACAGTGGTGGTGATGATGTTTACAGTGGTGGTGATGATGTTTACAGTGGTGGTGAAGGTGTTTACAGTGGTGGTGATGATGTTTACAGTGGTGGTGATGATGTTTATAGTGGTGGTAATGATGTTTACAGTGGTGGCGAAGATGTTTACAGTGGTGGTGATGATGTTTACAGTGGTGGCGAAGGTGTTTACAGTGGTGGTGATGATGTTTACAGTGGTGGCGAAGGTGTTTACAGTGCTGGTGATGGGAACCAGGGGTCACAATGTCTACAACACAAATGTACACATTGTACTGACTATGGAACCCACCAGTGAAGCTACACGTGTCTTCGGAGTTTATATGGATGTTGGTGGTAAAATGTGGAAAATCTGAAAATACTAGGTTTTCTTTGGGGACTATTTTAACCTTACAGCGTCCTGCATGTATCCCTCCACCATGTATGGAGTTTAAGACTGAAATCTTCTCTAAACTATTATAAACAGCGTCTCAGACACCAGACCATGTATTTATAACCATCTACTGTAATAACTTTCTGTGAGGGAGATTTTAGAGGTGGACGTCTGGTTTCATTCACTACCACTGTGAACAGATCTGACTGTATTTAGAACAAAGTGTTTTACTTAGAACCACATAGAACAACACTGTTTACATCTGTTTTAACGGAATAATTCTGCAGGAATTTTTAAAGAAGTAGCTGGTTTTAGTAGTGGAGTTCCCCTTTAAAGTCAGTGTGAATGAGAAATTATATTTAATTCCTCCATACTGTGGTGTTTAGTGAGTATCTGTGTGAGTCAGTGTGAGTGTTTTCTCTCTGTGGTGTGAGAGTGTAGGAGGTGAAATGTCCACTGGTCTGCAGTTCAGATGCTGTTACAGAGCTGACACATCCACCTTACTCATACAGGTTTCACCAGGATGTACTGGGAGCTCACCAGCCATTTGATCTTGAAGGAGAAGAGGGCAGTGAAGGTGAAGATGACCCAGAGCACAGGGCAGATGATCAGCCCCAGCCAGAAGATCCGCGCCTCTGAATCAGATGGGAGAGACGCTGGGAGCTGCTGGGTCTGACCCTGATACACAACATACACACAGTTACTGTCCACTACTGCCCAAATCACCACGGATCATTTCACTACCATCCGAACTAAGTTTGGGCTGCATTCACATTACCAGGCAAAAGTGGCACAAATCAGATTTTTAATATAGCATATATGATACATGGACAAAAGTACTGGGGCACCTACAGGAGCTTTTATAACCTACAGGCATTAATATGGAGTTGGTGCTCAGTTGGTGCCATAACAGCTTCCACTCTCCTGAGAAGCTTTCTACAAGATTTTGGAGTGTATGTGGGAATTTCTGTCCAGGAAAACATTTGTGAGACACTGTTGTTGGACGAGAGACTCACAATCTCTGTTCTAGTTCATCCCAGTGGTGTTTATGTGGGTCAGTCAAGTTCTTCCACATCAAAACTCAACCAACAAGCCTGGAGCTGCTACAGTGGGACACAGTCAATCATGCTGGAACAGAGAAGAGTTCTTCCCCAAACTGTTCCCACAAATGTCTACTAAAGCAATAAACTTTACCTTCACTGGAACTGAGGGTCCTCGGCCCACCCCTGCAAAACACCCCCATAGCATCATCATCCCTCCTCCACCAAACTTTACAGTCACAGTGCAGTCAGGCAGGTATCATTCTCCTGGTGTTCTCCGGGAGAGATTGGTCACTCCACACAATATGCGTCCACTGCTGCTCCAGAGTCCAGCGGCGAAGCTTTACTTCATCCAACGCTCTGCATTGTGCTCGGTGACGTGAAGCTCGTGTGCAGCCGCTTGGACGCGAAGCTCCACAGTGTCAGTGCTAATGTTGAAGCTAGAGTAGGTTCAAACTCTGCAGTTATTGGTCAGCAGTGTGTTACACACTTTGCTCAGAGTCCCCGCGCTGTAGCTTTACCTGCTCTGACACTTCCTAACTGTTTTACTAACTGTAAACTTGTTGTAACGGTGGATCCTAATACAGACCACGCCGGAGTTTAGAAGCTCTTTACAACCTCACACTGTTTCACTACTGTGTGTGGTGAGGGTTAGCTGCTTGATTATATAAACCTGTGGCAACAGGACTGAATGAAACACTGAATGATTAAGAGATGTGTCCCAATACTTTTGTCCATATTATTTTCAAAGCTTTGTGATCTTTTCAGGTTGGATATGAGAGTTCTCATTAAGATCAGTACACTGTAAGCCTCTCTGTATACGTCTCTGAGAGAGAGAGACACAGTCCCACCTTTCTGGACTCAAACACCCAGCGACTGTTCCCATCCTCGTCCACCTGGTTCCACCAGCGCAGACCCACCAGCAGACGGCCTGTGACGTTCTGACACAAGAACCAGATTAGATTAGAGCCACACACTAAAACATTAATAACAAAAATATTTATTATCAGTTACAGATCCTGAGACACTGACAGGACTTGACTGGTCATCAGCAGAGTCAAAGCAGCGTTATTATTAAATAGGTGCTATGACAGACCTCCGTCCAGTCTGGAATAATAACCTCTCGTGCCGGTCAGGATGGGCTTATTAGCGACTGCATTTCTCTTTAATAAGAGAATACCTAGTAATAAACATTAATTATTAGGTATTGCTGGGTATTACTACTAAGTGTTACTGGGTTTAACCAGTTTTTATAATCACACTGCTAACCTTCACTGTCCAGAAATCACATGACAGGAGGAGGATGATGGTGACCATGCAGGCGATGAAGCTGCTGCTGAGCAGCTCACACAGCAGGTAGACGAGGATCGCGCTGACTCGGAAAAACAGGTGAAAGAATGAGGCCACGGGGTGCCTGTAGATACACAAACACTCGAATCAGCAGAGACACAAAACACAACACACACCAACTACAGCTACATCTGACACAACACACATACCAACTACAGCCACATCAGACACAACACACACACAAACTACAGCTACACCAAACACAACACACACCAACTGTAGCTGCATCAGACACAATACACACAAACTGCAGCTACATCAGACACATCACACACACATACTGCAGCTACATCAGACACATCACACACAAACTACAGCCACAGACACAACACACACACAAACTATAGCCACATCAGACACAACACACACACAAACTACAGCTACACCAAACACAACACACACAAACTACAGCTGCACCAAACACAACACACACACATACTGCAGCTACATCAGACACATCACACACACATACTACAGCTACATCAGACACAACACACACCAACAACAGCTACATCAGACACAACAAACACAAACTCAGCTACATCAGACACAACACACACACATATACTACAGCTACATCAGACACAACACACACCAACAACAGCTACATCAGACACAACACACACCAACGACAGCTACATCAGACAAAACACACACAAACTACAGCCACATCAAACACAACCTACACAACTACAGCGATATCAGACAACATACCCAAACTACAACTACATAACACAAGACAACACACACAAACTACAACTTTATCAGACACAACTTACACAACTTACAGTGACATCAGACACAAGTAGTGTGTAACTGTGTCTTCTAATGTGTGTAGTGGTGTGTAACTGTGTATTAATGTGTGTAGTAGTGTGTAATAGTGTATTAATGTGTTTAGTAGTGTGTAAAAGTGTATTAATGTGTGTAGTAGTGTGTAATAGTGTATTAATGTGTGTAGTAGTGTGTAATAGTGTATTAGAGCGTGTAGTAGTATGTAATAATATATTAATGTGTGTAGTAGTGTGTAATAGTGTATTAATGTGTTTAGTATTGTGTAATAGTGTATTAATGTGTGTAGTAGTGTGTAATAGTGTATTAATGTGTGTAGTAGTGTGTAATAGTGTATTAGAGCGTGTAGTAGTATGTAATAATATATTAATGTGTTTAGTAGTGTGTAAATGTGCATTATTGTGTGTAGTAGTGTGTAATAGTGTATTAATGTGTGTAGTTGTGTGTAACTTTGTACTAGTGTGTAGTAGTGTGTAACTGTGTATTGGAGTGTGTAGTAATGTGTAAATGTGTATTAGAGTGTGTAGTAGTGTGTATTTGTGAATTAGATTGTATAGTAGTGTAAAATTGTGTATTAATGTGTTTAGCAGTGTGTAATAGTGTATTACAGCGTATAGTAGTGTGTAATTATGTATGAGAGTGTATAGTAGTGTGTAATAGTGTATTACAGCGTATATTAGTGTGTAATTGTGTGTTAGTGTGTAGTAGTGTGTATTAGTGTGTAGTAGTGTAAAATTGTGTATTAATGCGTTTAGCAGTGTGTAAAAGTGTATTACAGCATATAGTAGTGTGTAATGTATGAATTAAAGTGTGTAGTAGTGTGTATTAGAGTGTGCAGTAGTGTGTAATTGTGTATTAGAGTGTGCAGTAGTGTGTATTAGAGTGTGCAGTATTGTGTAAATGTGTACTAAAGTGTGTAGTAGTGTGTAATTGTGTACTAGAGTGTTTTGTAGTGTGTAATTGTGTATTAGAGTGTGCAGTAGTTTGTATTAGAGTGTGCAGTAGTGTGTAAATGTGTATTAGAATGTGTAGTAGTGTGTAATTGTGTACTAGAGTGTTTACTAGTGTGTAATTGTGTGTTAGAGTGTATAGTAGTATGTAATTGTGTATTATGTGTGTAGTAGTGTACAATATTGTATTATGTGTTCGGTGGTGTGTAAAAGTATATTAGAGTGTATAGTAGTGTGTAACAGTGTATTAGAGTGTATAGTAGTGTGTAATTGTGTATTAGAGTGTGTAGTAGTGAGTCTCTGTAGAGGATGTGTAAATTATTTATAAACACGTGGAATCTGACTAACTGTATACACATAAACTCGTACTTGATTTTTGATTTCCGAGAGTTTCTGGCTGAATCTTCTTCCGCATCGAACAGCGACACGTCATCATCGTTTGAATCCTGCAGAAAAAGAACAGCAAGATAAGCAAACAGGCAAATTGGGGGGCACGAGAGAGATATACTAGCTGAACTATCAGGTTTTGGTGTACTTTTCCTTTACATTTACTTGTGAATTTATTTTATTTAATGTGTTCATTTAATGTGAGAATTTACACATCAACTCAAGTCCACGTCAGTCACATCATAAACTCACATCCTGTCAAACATCTACTAGCAGAGAAACTACATATTTATTTATTGATTTATTCATATTGCTGACAGTTCAAACAACATACGTTGCCTGTATGGTGTGTAACGTGTATAAGTAATATGTAGATTGTCTGTATATTACTGTTCTTATATAGCTGCCTATTGCGTTTATACTACCTATTGCATGTAACTATGTGTAGTGTGTTTATTGTTTGTATATAGTACTATAAAGATACAAGCAGCTGAAACCAAACTGCTCCTGTGCGTCAACAAACATCACCAATAAGTCAAAGAAAACAAACAGAATTGCTATCAACTATAATGAGAAGAAACTGTTCGACAGAGAAAACAATTATCATTATTATTATTACTATTATTAATGATAATAATAATAATTCTCATATTATAAATAATAAACTGCACATTGGATTAAGGTTTATAGATTATTGAATGATTAGTGAATCAGCAGTCGCAAAGAATACAGTATATGGTTTACACTGGACCTTTATTTTGTATTTTCTATTATTAATAAAAAGACATAAGAAACACACACAAACTACAGCTACACAAAACCACACAAACTACAGCTAAATAACAACAAACACAAAACTATAGCTATATAACATCACACACAACTACAGCTACAGAACAACACACAAACTACAGCTACATAACAACACACACATACTACAGCTACAGAACAACACACAAATTACAGCTACATAACAACACACACAAACTACAGCTACATAACAACACACACAACTACAGCTACAGAACAACACACAAACTACAGCTACATAACAACACACACAAACTACAGCTACATAACAACACACACAAACTACAGCTACATAACATCACACACAAACTACAGCTACATAACAACACACAAACTACAACTACAGAACAACACACAAACTACAGCGACATAACAACACACACAAACTACAGCTACAGAACAACACACAAACTACAGCTACATAAAATCACACACAAACTACAGCTACATAACAACACACAAACTACAGCTACATAACAACACACAAACTACAGCTACATAACAACACACACACACTACAGCTACATAACAACACACACAAACTACAGCTACAGAACACACAAACTACAGCAACATAACAACACACAAACTACAGCTACATAACATCACACACAAACTACAACTACAGAACAACACACAAACTACAGCGACATAACAACACACACAAACTACAGCTACAGAACAACACACAAACTACAGCTACATAAAATCACACACAAACTACAGCTACATAACAACACACAAACTACAGCTACATAACAACACACAAACTACAGCTACATAACAACACACACACACTACAGCTACATAACAACACACACAAACTACAGCTACAGAACACACAAACTACAGCTACATAACAACACACAAACTACAGCTACATAACATCACACACAAACTACAGCTACATAACAACACACACAAACTACAGCTACATAACATCACACACAAACTACAGCTACATAACAACACACACAAACTACAGCTACATAACAACACACACAAACTACAGCTACATAACATCACACACAAACTACAGCTACATAACAACACACACAAACTACAGCTACATAACATCACACACAAACTACAGCTACATAACAACACACACAAACTACAGCTACATAACATCACACACAAAATACAGCTACATAACAACACACACAAACTACAGATACATCTCAGTATTTTATTTGGATTATTCAGTTAAAAGTCAAAACTATGAGTAAAAACAGAGAAAAGTAGTAGTAATAATAATAATAATAATAATAATAATAATAATAATAATAATAATAATAATAATAATCATACAGTGGCTCATGTGGAATCAGATCGTCTGAGCTCTGAGGATTCGATACGCCTCAATACACAACATATATTTATGGCTGAGTGTAAAATATAGTAATGTATTTATTTATTATCTCTTCATTTTGAGCATAAACAACAACACTACCGGTTAAACACTTTAAAAGACCTAACAGCTGCATTTACCGAGCTCGGAGTCAGACAGCGTATCGACTATTGACCAGTCTGTCGACTGTAATCGATTATTGACACGCCAGAGATTAATTTCCAGCTGAAATAATAAAAAAGAGAGAAATATAAACACTCACCAGTCTGAGCATGTCGGACTCACAGCTAACAGGAACAGCCTCTCCGGCCACCGCGTTTCAAAATAAAAGGCCTAAACAAGTTAAAGGTCCTACAGCGTGAGGTGTACTGTAGTTTCCTGTCGCTGCTATTCTACAAAAATAAGGTGCAACATTTGAGGAATGTTGCTAAACGCCTTTGTATTGCCTTTGTATTTGGTGATGATGATGTTTACAGTGGTGGTGATGGTGTTTACAGTGGTGGTGATGGTGTTTACAGTGGTGATGATGATGTTAACTGTGGTGGTGATGGTGTTTATAGTGGTGGTGATGGTGTTTACAGCAGTGGTGATGGTAACCAGGGTTTTCCATGTCTACAGCACAAATGTACACATTGTATTTACTATCAAACCCACCAGTGAAGCTACACATGTCTTCTGAGTTTATATGGATGTTGATGTTAAAATGTGGAAAATCTGAAAATACTAGGTTTTCTTTGGGGACTATTTTAACCTCACAGCGTCCTGCATGTATCCCTCCACCATGAATAGAGTTTAAGACTGGAATTTTCTTTAAACTATCATAAACAGCGTCTCAGACATCAGACAGTGTATTAGTAACCATCTACTGTAGTAACTTTCTGTGAGGGAGCTTTTGAAGGTGGACGTCTGGTTCCATTCACCTCCACTGTGTACAGATCTGACTGTATCTGGAATAGAGAGATTCACACAGAACCTCTCTGAATGACTCTGTTTACACTGTACTGACTAATATGGTACATATTTAAGCCTTTAACCAATAACGTGTCACAGACGGGGAAGTATTGCTTTTAAAAGGAACTACAACAATAATCTGTTCCTGAAAAAATAAGAACTTATTAAATAACAGAACATTTCAGCAACGGTGAAACAAACAGAGCGAACATGTTCACACATATCAGTCTATTCATTCACTCACTCACATTCTATAACACAGTGTTCAGTAAGAGATTACAAAAGTTTTTATTTACTGAGTAAAACACTTTATTACATATATATTCAAACAGTATTAATAGAGTAAGTAGTGCTTTTACATACGTCAGTGTGTTTATTTAACCCTTTCCTTTTCTGTTCTAATGATATCTGCTGTTCTTACAGCTGAACATACATTTACTGATTAGATAAACATTTTTACCCTATCAGTTCAGACATTTACACTGTTTAGAGATTCTCCTGGGTTCCTTTGTAACCTCATAGACTGTTATGTTCTTTGATCCTGGAGTGATTTTTATTGGTGGACCACTCCTGGGGTGGGGTATCGAGGGCCTTGAATCTCCTCCATTTGTACACAGTCTGTTTGAATGTGCAGTCCAATCTCTGGAGAGATGCTTCTGTAACTCTTTTCAGCCTGATGAGCATTAACAGCTTGTGTTCCTCTGGGGTTCCTCAGGATCTCCTGTGTTTTGGTGCTGATTCACTTCCACAAACTCGCATTCTGAAGATCAGACTTTGATCTCAGTTCTTTAAACAAAACAGGACTCACACCTGATCATCATCCCACTGACTGAAACACCTGATTCAATTATACCTTCAGATTCAATGATAATCTCAGAGGCTCACACACTTTTACAGCCTCACAGATACAAGTACTGACCATTTATATTAATAAATAAACAACAAGGTATAGTATTTGTGTCTCATTTCTTTAATCATGTTTATCTTTATCTACTTTGAGTAGAATCTGATTATGTTGCAACTCATATTAATGCATAATAAAATAGGCTTCAAGCTCCTCTATACATATTTAATCTGCAGTAGTTCCTCCCACTTATATTAAGCATATATAAGGAGCATTTCAGTCTGCTCTGTTTTTTAAAAAGGGCAGCCAATCAGAACAGAGCTTGTTTACAAACTTCAGGTTAATTCTGGTATAAAGAGAGGTTGCAGAGTGGTCACATAAACAACTATGAACTATGAATAAATTAAATTTAGTACCTTACCGTATATGTGCACTCGCTCGCCTCACTGGGAAAAACATGACTGGTCACACGTTATAAGGAACAGCGAGCTGATATTTGCTTAAACAGATTATACACATTCCCAGTGATGCCCTGAAGGCCATTTACTGAGGTCAACACAAGCTCACACACTGTTTACTGTATCTGGAGAGGTTTATTTCAGAAACACAATGTACAGCATTAGGGTAAAGCCATTTAGTGCGTTCAGTCATCAGATAGAAGCTAATCCAAACTCAGATATAACTATCTGCTGCACAACACAGTGTCACACGCTCTAACAAGTAATGCACAATAATAACGGAATTGTATTGGTAGTGGATGATAATCACTTTTTTTAAAAAACCTCCTCATCATATATAACAGCCTTATATTTCAGAAAGGAAAGGGAAAATGACGTGTCTGAATACCTCAGTAAATAACGGGCCCTTTCTCACCCGTTACGTGCTGAGGTATTCAGATACGTAATTTTCCCTTTCCTTTCTGAAATAAAAGGCTATTCTGAGACTTTTGACTTACTCTGTTTAGTATACATATACACATACACACTGCAAGTGTATTGTTAACACGTATGCAACACTATATGAGCTACAGTAGCGCAGCTGAACCTTCTCCCACGATCTGCAGCTACTCAGCCGGTTATTCCGCATTTCAGAAATCAATAACGTTTCAAACAAATAGCCCAAAGATACATCAAAGCTGGTGGAGTTCTGGGTGATCAGACATATCCAGACAAGTGCAGCAAAAACCGACCACTGATTCAGGACTACAGGATGACCACCACACACTACAGATATACAGTCTCCAGCTGTAGGTGGAGCTACTAGAGAGGGGTTTCTAATAAAGTGGCCAGTGGTGAATGTAAAGGTAAGTAATGTGGCGAAATATAATATCGCAGCCCTCAAAGACTTTTAGCGATTTAGATTTAAAGCAAAAGTGTGAACGTATCACATTTTTTCCTGAAGACGCTGCAACAGATGAAAAGCTGCTAGCAGGTTAGCAACATCGCATTTCAACAGTACTGAGAAAACATGTATATAATGTTTTTATCGACTAATTTTAGTGGTTGCACACATGACCTGGGTCCTCCACGATGCTAGTGAGCTGGGATGGTGACCACCAGCATATGTGCTACCTCCAAAATACAGCAAGGTTTTCAAGCTGCTGCTAATGCTACACCACTTGAGCTCTTAGCAGCGGATGCTAACTGCATTGGCAAGTATCTTGCTGAGATGGAGAGAGAGAAGATGGTAACAATCTTCTGGCTGTAGAATTACGGTGGAATGAGCTCGTGATCTCCTGGAGATGTGCTAATGAAATTTAACTGCATCATTAACTAAGATACTTGATATTCTGCAGTTCATGCAGGTTTTTAGGATCCCTGCAGTGACTTCAATCATAAATTCAGTTTTTATATCCTAATGTTGATGACAAGTCTTCATACTGCCCACCACTACCTTCCTACAACTGTAACATTTACGGTGGAGAACATGGTGGAGAGGGGCTCTTCAGCGGCATCTCTTTACCCGGCTCCACCAGCAGCACCACGTTCTCCTTCTTGGACAGCCAGCAGGCGGGGTACAGCGGCTCGATCAACTGGGCCTTGTACTGGTGCAGCAGGGTCACTCCTCCATCCACCGCATAGAAAGACACAGAGCCGCAAGCAAAGTCCAGATAGACACCCAGTCGGGTGGATTTGGGGGCGCTGATGGGCGTTTCTTGTCCCTGGTGCCAGGCAGAGAACCCCCGGCCGTTCCACTGCAAACACCAGGAGGCGCCGTGGCCTGTCAGGCAGCCATCACCGTTAGCACTTTGGCGAACGATGTAACCGTTAGTCACTCCAACATGAACGCCCTCACCGCTAATGTCCACCTCAAAGTAATGCCGGCCCTGGTAGAAGCTCTGGGCCGCCAGCACCTGCTTCCAGTGGAGAAACCGCTCTGGACGGTCCGAGTAGCCATGCTGCCACGGCGTGGTGTTGGTCACCTTCCTCCCATCCTCTGTCAGACGCAGGAACTGGTGTGCTGTGCTGGAGTCGAAACTCAGAGGGGCGGCATCTGGAGAGAGGAGGCCAAGAAGTCTGAGTTAAGCACTGGAGCCACAAGGAGCTAAGGAATTGAACAAAGGGGCACTGCACGGATAAGAAACATGTTTACTCCAACGTGTGGAATGCTAGGTCGGCCTGTCAGGCCCAGTTTACAAATAAAAATAGACAGTAAATTGTTTCACTGGGACGTTATTCATCAAAAACATTTAATATTTCTAGTGGAGTTCCACAAGGATCAGTTCTGGGTCCTTTGCTATTCTCTTTATATATATTACGCCCAAGTGATGGCATTAACAAACATGATATACATTTTCATAGCTATGCTGATGACACAAGTTGTGCGTCAGATATTTCTCAGCAGATGTCACAAAATTTAGATGTCTATAAATACACTGTCTGATGTCTAAGACGCTGTTTATGATAGTTTGGAGAAGATTTCAGTCTTAAACTGGAGGGATACATGCAGCCACTGGAAACAAAGTGCGGATTAATTTATTTGTTTTGCTTATTTGTTTGATTTTTTATTTGATGTGTAGAGAGCTTGTATACAAATGTATTCATTTTGCCATGTGTTGCCTTAAGCCGGCTTTACACATTGAAACTTCCATGCAATTAGATGCATGTTGTGGGTTGCAAGCAACATCATTTCTGTGAAACTTCACAATAAATGTATTTATTTGTTTATTTTTCTTATTTATTTTTATTTGATGTGTACACAGCTTGTATAGAAACATATTCAATTTGGTATGTGTTGCTTTAGGCTGGCTGTGCATGGTGAAACTTGGTGAACTTTCATGCAACTAGTTGCGTGCAACATAATTCATGATAAATAAAACTCTGTTACAGTGGAATGCTGAACAGTTGCAGGAAATTACAGAGCAGTTCAGTTTCATGTCGGTTCCATGAGAGTGTCACCAAGTCAGGTCAGCCTACTGAACCTGTGGTTGCAGAGTAACAGTGCAGTGGTGTGAAAGTGATGTGGTAACTCCGTACCACCCGGCTTGAAAACCTGCCAGTCGAGTCGCAGCCGTGACAATCATTTGAATTTCCTCTTCACCCGGTTTTTACTCCAACATTCAAAATAATCCCACACCTACACACACATTCACACACACACCGGGACGATACACACACATGTACACACACACACCAACACACCATCACACTTATGTACACACAAACACACCGGGTCGATACACACACACATACACACGCACATACACCAACACACCATCACACTTATCCACACACATACACACAAACACACCGGGACACACACAGGCTCAGACATGCTGAGTGTGACTGAGTTCTCTTACACAGCAGGAAGTCCTCTCGGCTCTTCGGCTCCGGCAGGCTGATGCTCTGCTTCAGAGCACTGAGGTCCTGAACAGCAGGCTGGACGGCTGAACTCTCTATAGGATCAGAGCAGAAACATCACTTGCATTTAATGTTGACTCTGAATCTCAATCTCACACAGAAACAACAAATATATCAATTAAAGGGGAACTCTACTCAAAAAATTCTCTATAATAGAGTGTGCATGTAAACAAAGAGATTTAGAGGGTTTTGGCATGAAATGGTGGTGGTGATACCAAGGTATACACATTGTATTTCCTATTAAACCCACCAGTGAAGCTACACGTGTCTTCTAAGTTTATGTGGATGTTGATGGTAAAATGTGTAAAATCTGAAAATACTAGGTTTTCTTTGGGGACTATTTTAACATCACAGCGTCCTGCATGTATCCCTCCACCATGAATGGAGTTTAAGACTGAAATCTTCTCTAAACTATCATAAACAGTGTCTCAGACATCAGACAGTGTATTTATAACCATCTACTGTAATAACTTTCTGTAAGGGAGCTTTTAGAGGTGGGTGTCTGGTTCCATTCACCACCACTGTGAACACTTCTGACTGGATCTAGAACAAAGAGTTTCACAAAGAACCTCTCTGAATGACTCTGTTTACATAGTAATAACTAATTTTATAGAAATATTGAAAAATGACTGGAATGCTAGGACTAAGCCTCTTTTTTAAAAAGAAAATTATAAATCGGTTTTACTGGCACTATTGTGTATTCTGTGTAACAATAATTTAAACTCAGTAAACACTTTATTATGTAAATATTAAACAGTATTAATAGAGTATGTAATGCTTTTACATACGTCAGTGTGTTTATTTAACCCTTTCCAAGCTTCTTCTCGTACCCAGTGTTATTTACAGTTCTCATCTAATACCTACACAATGTCTGGGGCGTCCAGGAGAAATCTGGAACTACAAATCTGGAATCATATCTGCTGTTCTTACTGGTGAACATACACTTATTGATCAGATAAAACTTTTACACTATCAGCTCAGACTATTTATTATTTTGTTATTTTATATATTATGATTGTGTACTGACCGTTTGGGAAGTCCTGTTTGAGAGCGCTGCAGTAGGAGGTGAGTACACTGTTGCGCAGCTGCTGGGTGGTGTCTGTGATGATGCGGCTGAAGGACTGCAGGTGGTCTGTCAGGTTGATAGACACTTCAGGCAGAGATATGTCACAGCTGCTCTTCTTCCACTGAGAGAACTCCTACACACATGCACACACACACATTAATGTTACTATTAAGTTTCTGTTCACCAGATTCTTCATCTGATGTTCCACCTTAAATACTGCAGCTCGTACAGACGCCAGAATGGAACCGCAGCACCGTTTAAGGTGGAACAGAAAATTCCCAAAACAAGCTGCTGAACTTCCAACATCTTTAACAGAATCCTGAACAACTTTAACTCTGCAGTCTGTACATTTCACTCCGGACACTTTCTCCAACACTCGGACAACATGGAGCAGCTTCAGCTCAGCGTTCAACACTGAAGAGACTGAAGAGACGAGCAGCTCCACCTTTATTAGTACCACATCCCCAACAGTGACTGTAAGTAGCAGCCATGCTGTGTGAGTGTATCACTGTGTGCTGGTTGAAGCAGATCATCTTAAACTGAAAGTTTCACAGAGACAACTTTAATCTACTTTGTGTTTGATGTCCAGATGAAAGAGAGTAGCTAGTGTAGGTAACGTTACTACTAGCAGCTCCAAGTAACTAGCATAGGTAACTAAATAGTATGTGGGCGGAGCTTATTTACACAGAGGCTCATTTTATTTGGTCTGTGTTGCTTCTGTGTGATCATCACCACTGTAAACCAGCTAATCAGAGCAGAGCTCATTAATTATTCACTAACAGTGTCCTAACAGTGTTTATTGTGTATCACTGCAAATACTAATGTGGCCTGGAGGATCCAGTACCTGCAGGAAGTCGACATCGTTCTTGTTCTTGGTGATTTTTTCCAGGTGTGCGTGTGTTCTTTTTAGCTCAGTGCAGCGCTGCTCCAGGTACTGCTGGACGCTCTGGGCCTGAGTGACCGTGTGCTGCTGGTCGGCCTCCAGCACCTCGCTGAGCTCAGCTCGGACCTGCTCCACCGCAGCCTGCAGCTCAGAGAACTGCTGCTGCAGCATAGCACGCACATCCTGAACACATGCCTGAACACAAACACACATGTAGAGACTTGTAAGCAGCAGGAATGTAGGTCAGCAGAGCTCCTCACTGTTCTACCTCGTACCTCTATAAACTCTGAAACTCACTTAAATAACGTGAAGGTGAACTACAGTGACTTTTCAAAATTCAGTGGTTGATTAAACCAGGATTTCCCACCATGGGCCATAAGTGGGCTGGAAAACACACTTGGGCCAACACGGGGGGGAAGCCAGAGGTCAGTACAAAACACAAAACACTCTCCCAACCTTTCAGCTATCTACCTCCGAGCTTGTGTTGCTCGAATTCTGCTTATTCCGACTGATTTCTGGTATAAAACCATTAAAACATTTACCATCACTGTGATTAATTCTCACTTGGTAACTTTATCTAGAACGGTTCTGTGCATCTTTACAGCTCCAGTCAGCATACTGGACACATTGCTATTGCATCCCAGATGGTTGCTAGGCTGCTGCTAGATAGTTCTGTGATAGTTGAGAAAATACAGTTCCTGAAGTTCTGGATTAGCAGATTATCTCTCATATAATCTCCTGAGAAACACTGACATTTCCAACGAGTCATCTGAAAAGGAGGCTTTATCTGGGACCGGCTGGGTGCTAAGGGCGGAGTCCCATTCCTGAACTCTGAACAAACGCATATCCCTCCTAAAGATGACAGGGCGTCTGTCACTCTTACACAGTGGTCAAAAATGTGTATGAATCAGCGGTTTGCTAACACTGCGCTGCTATAATTAGTAGTGACACCACAGAAACCTGCTGTACGATGTGACATCACTAAAGAATGTATGACACAACTGAGGCCCTTCAGAGGAGCAGCGAACGCGCCCAAGAGGCACAAGCCCTGTAACCCTGACTTCCTAAAGAGATTGATTTTTCAAAAATCCTGCATGATTATAGAGTTAAGATGTAAACTGCGTCATTCAGAGAGGTTCTGGGTGAAACTGTCTGTTCTAGATACAGTCAGAAGTGAGACGCTGTTTATGATAGTTTAAAGAAGATTTCAGTCTCAAACTCCATTCATGGTGGAGGGATACATGCAGGACGCTGTGAGGTTAAAATAGTCCCCAAAGAAAACCTAGTATTTTCAGATTTTCCACATTTTACCACCAACATCCATATAAACTCAGAAGACACGTGTAGCTTCACCGGTGGGTTTGATAGTCAATACATGTGTATACAGTATTGTAGACATAAAGACCCCTGGTTACCATCACTACTACTTAAAGAACAAAATTAAACAGTCCAACAAAGACAAAAAACAACAGTACCTCTACAGCCAGAATGTTGCCCTGCAGTTTGTTGACAGTGTTTTCTGCTGCTGTTACTGTGTTTGCCACCTCATTGTGCTTCTCCTGGAGCTCCTTCTGTGGAATTACAAAAGCACAAAAACCTGCTTTACTTTCCCAGAAGCAAGGATGCCAAAGGAAATGTCATTATGGATCTATTCCAGATAGAGTTCTTTTATCTATATTGTTTCACTTTAGTCAAGCAGGTTTTCAACACACATTAACATGAAAGCCCGTCAGTCACTGGTGGCCTCTACTGACCACATGCCAAACCCTCGCAGTGACATATACATTGCATGGTGTCACATTTAGTATCTTTGTTCCTAATCTATGGAGAATGTGTGCGCTGTGTAGGAGGGCCTGCATTCCTCAAGCAGGTCTACACAAGGCTGACAGCCCCAGGGAACTGGGTTAAAGAGCTTCCAAACACTGCAAAGAGATAACTTCTTTAGAAATCTGTGAAATCTCTCCACGCTTGTTCCTCCGTTAGTGGATTGGCTCTCCACAAACCTACTTTGTTTACAGTGTGTCAGTTCATCATACATACACAACACAGAGTTATTCCAGCATACCCTAAACAGCCCTTACAATGATCTCTACCTTAAACGCCAGTAAGACCCTGAATTATGCCCCAAACTCAAACAGACTCTGATCTCTACTACAAACCATATACGAAAATCTCAAATATCTGCTCTAAGTTTCCACTTTCAACTAAACCTTCTTCTACCCAATTCCCAACAAATCTCCATAAAATCCAATCAAATCCAATCATGCTGAGCTCTACACCAAACCCCAACATATCATCACCTTGATCTCTACACCAAAGCTCATCACCCTGATCTCTACATTAAACCCCAACACATCATCACCTTGATCTCTACACCAAAGCTCATCATCACCCTGATCTCAACACCAAAGCTCATCACCCTGATCTCTATACCAAACCTCCACACATCATCACCTTGATCTCTACACCAAAGCTCATCATCACCCTGATCTCAACACCAAAGCTCAACACATCATCACCCTGATCTCTACACCAAACCCCAACACATCATCACCCTGATCTCTACACGAAACCCCAACACATCATCACCCTGATCTCTACACCAAACTCCAACACATCATCACCCTGATCTCTGCACCAAACTCCAACACATCATCACCCTGATCTCTGCACCAAACTCCAACACATCATCACCCTGATCTCTACACCAAACTTCAACACATCATCACCCTGATCTCTGCACCAAACCCTCATTAGTTTGATCAGTAAAACATCTACAGCTGGCTGATTCATTCAGCTGCCATGAGTGTAGCTCATTCAGGGCTGTGAAGACTTGTTAGGTTTGCTAACTGATCAATAATCCTAATCAGTGAAACAGAAGAGAGTGTCTCTCTCCTGATAAGGAAAAACGGCAGAGAGGGAATTTAAAGGAGCTGACAGCAGCAGGTGTTCTGCCTTATCTTATAGCGCACAGGGAGAGGTGGTACCTCAATCTTGCGGCGAGCGCTGGTGATCGGCAGATTGTCGTGTCCCTGGTGTTCCTGTAATACACACTCCTGACACACACAGCAGGCGTCCACGCAGCAGTACAGATCAAGTGGGGAGTCATGGGTTTCACACATGCGAGTCTCGATGTCCCTCAGAGGCTCCACCAGCCGGTGGCTCTGGAACTTAGCGTTCTCCAGATGGGGCCTTAGGTGGGCCTCACAGTACGACACCAGGCAGGTCAGGCATGACTTCTTTGCCTGACGTGGGCTCTCAATGCATGAGTCACACACCACATCATCCTCTCCTGAAAGTAGGGATGAATAACATAGCCAATATTTCTTATTACCACATACTTTATTTCTATTATTTAGTACCAATTACTTCCTGAAGCTCAGGAATCACTTATCATCTTATTTTATTCAATAATAACATAAAATACGACAAAAATAGTTTTAACCACTAGTCAGACAATATTTTAGAAAGAACAAAACTTTTTTGGAAAGAACAAAACTCTCTGTCTTAAGATTTGGTCACCATTTTAAAAAATGTAAAGACTTCCAGATATTAATTTAGATTTTATTACAACATAATTTTTAATGCTATCTTGTTATTGTATTTTTTAATTGTATACATTTATGTGCTGCAAAACATATATTATTTTGGTTTTATATGAACTAACAACAGCATTTTAAAAGTTTAGAATCACTTTTTATGCTAATATATTCTATTTTATATGCAATTAAAACTTATCAAAGCTACATTATGTCAGATTTTTGTTGTTGCAACAGTAGTTCAGTAGGATTAAAAAAACTGAAAAGGCTAAAATATAGTGAGAGTATCGTACGTCTTTATATTTTAATGTTACATGCATAGAAGGTCTGGCTCAAAGATACCGATGATGGCAATCACAAATATTGTCTTTCTGCACTATCAAAAGAGGTTCTTTAGCACTTTGTTTGCAGTTACACATTTCCACCAGTGAGTTCTTCAAATCCGCAAATCTTACATAGTTCAACTTTACCTTCAATAGTAACACTAACATTTCTCTTCTTCTGAATGTTCTACTCAAAATGTTGCCCTTTATTTTACTCGTTCTGGTTACTAGTTGTTTTTTCTAAATGGTTTGTGCTGTTACTAGCGAATGGCTAGACTTCTTCTTTTTGGCTCGCTACCTAGTACATCATCGCCTGTCATTCCAAAACTGGAAAGGCCCTCACAGCAATTCACACCTCATCAGTTCAGTCAGTTACTTTCATCACATATTTGGTGGAACTGATCAAAGACATTGTTCACTGCAAGCACACATAGTATCAGAGACTGTAGTTGTTGGTGATATGATGCAACTTGAATAAGATGGAACATGTCTATGTTGTTAACATTATAAAAAATGACATCTGAAGACCACCTATCAGACCACCTATTAACAAGAATATGTCAATATTGATAAAATGTTCTTAAGGTTATCACTACCTGGAGGACCTTCTTCTCTCCCACCCGGATCTTCATGCGTCTCAGGCTCCTCCTGGATGTTTTTCTGGATCTCATGCTCTTCTTTTACACTCCCAGACTCTGCAAAGGGTTTTCCTTCTACTATTCCGTTCTCCTGAGACCTCATGGTGGCTTTGAGCTCCAGTGTGCAAGCCTGTCCCGATTCTGTTGGTCCTCCTGCTGACTACTGGAGAATGTGAGTGGAAGTGAATCCTTTTAAAGTAAAGCTGAGAACACACCACACACAGGTGTAGCCAGTAGGCGGGATCACTGGGTCTGGGAGGAGAGGAAGGTGTCGTGTTAACAAAGAGAGCCGAGCGGGCGCTGAAAAACAATCTCCCCTTTAGAAACTGATCAGCAGCCTGATACTCGGTCGCCGGTCACATTTAAAGCAGGTTCGTCCTGAAACCTCCACCAACCAAATAAGGGAGTGATTTGAATATGCACATTCACCTGGAGAGTCATGGAATGTCAACTAGGTTACATGAGTCAACGCTAAGGTTGTAGATTAAATTCACATCTATTTAAGTTTTAGCTATGAGGCTGATGTAGCTAACAAGTTATAGAAGCAAATACCCCATCATGCTAACTGCAGAATTAAACACTTTAGAGAGGTTCTGTGTGAATCTCTGTTCTAGATTCAGTTAGAGCTGTTCACAGTAGTGGTGAATGGAACCAGACGTCCATCTCTAAAAGCTCCCTCACAGAAAGTTATTACAGTAGATGGTTATAAATACACTGTCTGATGTCTAAGACGCTGTTTATGATAGTTTAGAGAAGATTTCAGTCTTAAACTCCATACATGGTGGAGGGATACATGCAGGACGCTCTGAGGTTAAAATAGTCCCCAAAGAAAAACTAGTATTTTCATATTTTCATCAACATCCATATAAACTCAGAAGAGACATGTAGATTCACTGGTGGGTTTCATAGTAAATAAAAAGTGTATACATTGAGACCCCTGGTTACCACCACCACCACTGTAAACACCATCACCACCACTGTAAACACCATCACCACCTCTGTAAACATCACCACCACTGTAAACACCATCCCCACCACTGTAAACACTATCACCACCACTGTAAACATCACCACCACCACTGTAAACACCATCACCACCACTGTAAACATCATCACCACTGTAAACACCATCCCCACCGCTATAAACATCACCACCACCACTATAAACACCATCACCACTGTAAACAACATCACCACTACTGTAAACATCATCACCACCACTGTAAACATCAACACCACCACTGTAAACATCATTACCACCACCGCTGTAAACATCATCACCGCCACTGTAAATATCATCATCACCGCTATAAACACCATCACCACTGATGTAAACATCATTAGCACCGATGTAAACATCATCACAGCACTGATTCTCATATGTCTTGGTTGCTGTTATTTATTGGATTTGTATACAGTAACTCTGGTGGTGGAAACATGAGGAAGGTAATCTGGTTCTGTGGACGACACAAGAACCTCCTCTCCACAAGCAGCCCAGCCACCTGGCCAAGCACTCACACCGGTTTCACATTTACACGCCTGACTCAAACTCATAATTACACAAGTGTTACGTAACTGTGAGAGACTTTAGGCTACTAGAACATTCTTGCGTCTCTTTGGAGAAACAAATATTTATTGAAAAAAGTATTATTCATGTCATGTTACGGCGATGACATCAGTCTATTTTTGAATATAACATTATTATATATTATATTATATATTAATATAATAATTTAAACCAGTTACTAAATAATTTATAGTAGATACTGAATGTTCATAGTACATACTGAGTAACTCATTGTATGTGCTGAATATTTCATAATAGTTACTGAGTAATTCATAGTAGTTATTGAATAATTTATAGTAGATACTGAATAATCTATAGTAGATACTAAATAATTTATACTACATACTAATTATTTAATAGTACATACTGAATAATTCACAGTAGATACTGAATAATTTATAGTATAATTTATACTGGATACTGAATCATTTATAGTAAGAAACTGAATAATTTATAGCAGATACTGAATAATTTATAGCAGATACTAAATAATTTATAGCAGATACTAAATCATTTATAGTAGTTCTTGAATAATTTATAGCAGATACTGAATAGTCTATAGTAGTTACTGAATAATTTATAGTAGATACTGAATAATTTATAGCAGATACAGAATAAGTTATAGTAGTTACTGAATAATGCATAGTAGATTTTAAATAAGTTATAGTAGTTACTGAATAATGCATAGTAGATTTTAAATAATTTATAGTAGTTACTGAATATTTTATACTAGACACTGAATATTTCATAGTACATACTGAGTAATTCACAGTAGATACTGAATAATTTATAGTATAATTTATACTGGATACTGAATAATTCATAATTCATAATAGTTACTGAGTAATTCATAGTAGTTATTGAATAATTTATAGTAGATACTGAATAATCTATAGCAGATACTAAATAATTTATAGCAGATACTAAATAATTTATAGTAGTTACTGAATAATTTATAGTAGATACTAAATAATTTATAGCAGATACTGAATAATTTTTAGCAGATACTAAATAATTTATAGTAGTTACTGAATAATTTATAGTAGATACTAAATAATTTATAGCAGATACTGAATAATTTTTAGCAGATACTAAATAATTTATAGCAGATACTGAATAATTTATAGTAGTTACTGAATAATTTATAGTAGTTACTGAATAATTTGTAGTAGATACTAAATAATTTATAGCTGATATTGTATATATATAAATGTATACCTGCAGTGTAATAGGTTGAGTGTTAATTGTAAATTTCTCGTGTTTGTCTTTGAGCCGTGTTAAAGCTGTGAATGAGACAGTGAGGTGTGAGATGTGTACTGCTGCCCGCTGCTGCTGTAAGACTGTTATAACTTTTATTACTACAATACCAGATTTTAAACCATCTTTAAGTATCAGTACCGTCAAAACATCAATCAACTACAAAGTACACATACAGCACAGTAAACACGTGAAAAGTGGGTGTAACTACATGAGTATGAACTGATCACAGTCACAGCTCATTGATGTAATGCTTGAGACAGGGAAGGCTTGCGGGTGCTAGTGGGGGGCCTGTAACACAAATATACCCAGACAGTAAAGATCTAAATGAAAATATGAGGAGTAAAATTATGTGTGTTTTCATTCAGATACTGAGTAAACATACTTAAGTACTCTATTCCAATAATACTCTTACCAGAATATACTAAAGTACTGAGTATTTTCAACTACTGGACTCAACATTCAATCACAGCATGTGAACATATTTTAGTGTTTTATTTGTAAACCAGTGTTAATGAATGTGAACAGACTGTATCTGCCCTGAAGCCCTTATTAATCAGAGAGCACCTGAGATAGGTGTAAGAGATAACAGCTGCCACACCCACCAACATCACTTCATCATCAGGTTTAATACACATACACTCCAACACATCTCTGCACAACTGTACTGATATTAGCACCACTTACTCTGCAGTCCTTCCACACGGATCACATACGCTGGTATCTTCTTACATGTACAGTCACTAATATATAAATGTATATTTATTATCTAATATACATCTAGTTGATCAAAACGTTAGAAATTGATATTTTTCTAATTCATTCATAATTGTTTGGTGTTAAATGGTTCAGATGTTGTTTACAATGGTGGTGATGATGTTTATAGTGGTAGTGATGGTGTTTATAGTGGTGATGTTGTTTACAGTGGGTGTGATGATGTTTATAGTGGTGGTGATGGTGTTTACAGTGGTGGTGATGGTGTTTACAGTGGTGGTGATGGTGTTTATAGTGGTGATGTTGTTTACAGTGGGTGTGATGATGTTTATAGTGGTGGTGATGGTGTTTATAGTGGTGGTGATGTTGTTTATAGTGGTGATGGTGTTTACAGTGGAGATGGTGTTCACAGTGGTGGTGATGGTGTTTATAGTGGTGGTGATGTTGTTTATAGTGGTGATGGTGTTTACAGTGGAGATGGTGTTTACAGTGTTAATGGTGTTTATAGTGGTGGTGATGTTGTTTATAGTAGTGGTAATGTCGGTGTTTGCTGTAGTGGTAATGTTGGTGTTTGCTGTAGTGGTAATGTTGGTGCTTGCTGTGGTGGTGATGGTGTTTATAGTGGTGGTGATGTTGTTTATAGTTGTGGTAATGTCGGTGTTTGCTGTATTGGTAATGTTGGTGCTTGCTGTGGTGGTAATGGTGTTTATAGTGGTGATGGTGTTTACAGTGGTGGTGATGGTGTTTACAGTGGTGGTGATGGTGTTTATAGTGGTGGTGATGTTGTTTATAGTGGTGATGGTGTTTACAGTGGAGATGGTGTTTACAGTGGTAATGGTGTTTATAGTGGTGGTGATGTTGTTTATAGTTGTGGTAATGTCGGTGTTTGCTGTAGTGGTAATGTCGGTGTTTGCTGTAGTGGTAATGTTGGTGTTTGCTGTAGTGGTAATGTTGGTGCTTGCTGTGGTGGTGATGGTGTTTATAGTGGTGTGCTTCTTTTGACCAGCAGAGGGCGGTGCTGTATCCTGACGACTTCTACCACTCGCTGGTCTAGTTTCAGAGACACCAGAAACGAGCAAGGGGTGTCAAGGGACTGAATCCTGAATGGTAGGTATCTGATCATATAGTCTATTAAAATGGGTTAGAGTTTGATCAGGTGTCTTGTTCAAATAATATAGAAAAATTTAGATACAGTATATCATTGCTGTTCAAAGAAAATCATTTCTATTTTTCCACATTTTGTAAACACGAAAGCTGATCTTTATATTCTGTAACAGTTTCATGATGACTTGAC
>CM038715.1:27513181-27730681 GCA_021613375.1 Megaleporinus macrocephalus | reverse complement strand
TAGAAGTGTACTCATTAGTGTAGTAGGTGAAGTATAGAAGTGTATTCATTAGTGTAGTAGGTGAAGTATAGAAGTGTACTCATTAGTGTAGTAGGTGAAGTATAGAAGTGTATTCATTAGTGTAGTAGGTGAAGTATAGAAGTGTATTCATTAGTGTAGTAGGTGAAGTATAGAAGTGTACTCATTAGTGTAGTAGGTGAAGTATAGAAGTGTATTCATTAGTGTAGTAGGTGAAGTATAGAAGTGTATTCATTAGTGTATTAGGTGAAGTATAGAAGTGTATTCATTAGTGTAGTAGGTGAAGTATAGAAGTGTATTCATTAGTGTAGTAGGTGAAGTATAGAAGTGTATTCATTAGTGTATTAGGTGAAGTATAGAAGTGTATTCATTAGTGCAGTAGGTGAAGTATAGAAGTGTACTCATTAGTGTGGTAGGTGAAGTATAGAAGTGTATTCATTAGTGTACTAGGTGAAATATAGAAGTGTATTCATTAGTGTAGTAGGTGAAGTATAGAAGTGTATTCATTAGTGTATTAGGTGAAGTATATAAGTGTATTCATTAGTGTAGTAGGTGAAGTATAGAAGTGTACTCATTAGTGTGGTAGGTGAAGTATAGAAGTGTATTCATTAGTGTACTAGGTGAAATATAGAAGTGTATTCATTAGTGTAGTAGGTGAAGTATAGAAGTGTACTCATTAGTGTAGTAGGTGAAGTATAGAAGTGTATTCATTAGTGTAGTAGGTGAAGTATAGAGGTGTATTCATTAGTGTAGTAGGTGAAGTATAGAAGTGTACTCATTAGTGTAGTAGGTGAAGTATAGAAGTGTATTCATTAGTGTACTAGGTGAAATATAGAAGTGTATTCATTAGTTTAGTAGGTGAAGTATAGAAGTGTACTCATTAGTGTAGTAGGTGAAGTATAGAAGTGTATTCATTAGTGTAGTAGGTGAAGTATAGAAGTGTACTCATTAGTGTAGTAGGTGAAGTATAGAAGTGTATTCATTAGTGCAGTAGGTGAAGTATAGAAGTGTACTCATTAGTGTAGTTGGTGAAGTATAGAAGTGTATTCTTTAGTGCAGTAGGTGAAGTATAGAAGTGTACTCATTAGTGTAGTTGGTGAAGTATAGAAGTGTATTCTTTAGTGCAGTAGGTGAAGTATAGAAGTGTACTCATTAGTGTAGTAGGTGAAGTATAGAAGTGTACTCATTAGTGTAGTAGGTGAAGTATAGAAGTGTACTCATTAGTGTAGTAGGTGAAGTATAGAAGTGTATTCATTAGTGTAGTAGGTGAAGTATAGAAGTGTATTCTTTAGTGCAGTAGGTGAAGTATAGAAGTGTACTCATTAGTGTAGTAGGTGAAGTATAGAAGTGTATTCTTTAGTGCAGTAGGTGAAGTATAGAAGTGTACTCATTAGTGTAGTAGGTGAAGTATAGAAGTGTACTCATTAGTGTAGTTGGTGAAATATAGAAGTGTATTCTTTAGTGCAGTAGGTGAAGTATAGAAGTGTACTCATTAGTATAGTAGGTGAAGTATAGAAGTGTACTCATTAGTGTAGTAGGTGAAGTATAGAAGTGTAATCATTAGTGTAGTAGGTGAAGTATAGAAGTGTACTCATTAGTATAGTAGGTGAAGTATAGAAGTGTACTCATTAGTGTAGTAGGTGAAGTATAGAAGTGTACTAATTAGTATAGTAGGTGAAGTATAGAAGTGTATTCTTTAGTGCAGTAGGTGAAGTATAGAAGTGTATTCATTAGTGTAGTAGGTGAAGTATAGAAGTGTATTCATTAGTGTAGTAGGTGAAGTATAGAAGTGTAATCATTAGTGTAGTAGGTGAAGTATAGAAGTGTACTCATTAGTATAGTAGGTGAAGTATAGAAGTGTACTCATTAGTGTAGTAGGTGAAGTATAGAAGTGTACTAATTAGTATAGTAGGTGAAGTATAGAAGTGTATTCTTTAGTGCAGTAGGTGAAGTATAGAAGTGTACTCATTAGTGTAGTAGGTGAAGTATAGAAGTGTACTCATTAGTGTAGTAGGTGAAGTATAGAAGTGTACTCATTAGTATAGTAGGTGAAGTATAGAAGTGTACTCATTAGTGTAGTAGGTGAAGTATAGAAGTGTACTAATTAGTATAGTAGGTGAAGTATAGAAGTGTATTCTTTAGTGCAGTAGGTGAAGTATAGAAGTGTATTCATTAGTGTAGTAGGTGAAGTATAGAAGTGTATTCATTAGTGTAGTAGGTGTAGTATAGAAGTGTACTCATTAGTGTAGTAGGTGAAGTATAGAAGTGTATTCTTTAGTGCAGTAGGTGAAGTATAGAAGTGTATTCATTAGTGTAGTAGGTGAAGTATAGAAGTGTACTCATTAGTGTAGTAGGTGAAGTATAGAAGTGTATTCATTAGTGTAGTAGGTGAAGTATAGAAGTGTACTCATTAGTGTAGTAGGTGAAGTATAGAAGTGTACTCATTAGTGTAGTAGGTGAAGTATAGAAGTGTATTCATTAGTGTAGTAGGTGTAGTATAGAAGTGTACTCATTAGTGTAGTAGGTGAAGTATAGAAGTGTATTCTTTAGTGCAGTAGGTGAAGTATAGAAGTGTATTCATTAGTGTAGTAGGTGAAGTATAGAAGTGTACTCATTAGTGTAGTAGGTGAAGTATAGAAGTGTATTCATTAGTGTAGTAGGTGAAGTATAGAAGTGTACTCATTAGTGTAGTAGGTGAAGTATAGAAGTGTATTCATTAGTGTAGTAGGTGAAGTATAGAAGTGTACTCATTAGTGTAGTAGGTGAAGTATAGAAGTGTACTCATTAGTGTAGTAGGTGAAGTATAGAAGTGTATTCATTAGTGTAGTAGGTGAAGTATAGAAGTGTATTCTTTAGTGCAGTAGGTGAAGGCTATGTAGATCCCGAGCGTATTTAGGACTTTATGCCTGAACACTGTATAAAAACAAATGTGTGTGTTTGTGTACCTTTAGGCACATGTTGTCAGAGAGCGAGGGGAACAGGTGATGCTCTACATGGCAGTTGATGAGCGAGTGTCCGAACGTCCAGTCCAGCAGTGGGTTCCTTGGCAGGTTCAGGACTCCGTGGCTCATCTGGTAGATACGCTTGGGTCTCCGAGTGGGAGAAAACATGGGCAGCCCAATGTGCTGCACACAAATAAACAAAACAACAAACAATATCTGATGATATTAGCAGTTCAGAGAACAGTGAAAGTCAATCAAGCAGCTGGTGCCGTGTTACCTGCCAGATATAAAGTCACAGTTTTAGCTTTTTGTTGAAATTATTTGTCTATAAAAAGTCAATTTGTACAATGTGGCAGATAGTTTTGTTTTAAGACATCAAATCTATAATAAACCTACTGACCTTGGCATTGCAACAAGAAGGTCACTTGCGGTCTATGTTTCTATACACTAGATTTTCTTCATGAATGCATGTCAAAATAAAAGTCCTGTTTTTGGTCAGGAAGTAAGAACTAATCAGCTCTCCATTATGACAGATTGTGCTTGGACCCTGATTATTGGAAAATCACAGTATTCGAACAATTTACAGACGTCAACATGTTGGATATTATTTTAGATAAACCTGACACTCTTGTTTGCTTATAATTATAGTTTATACACAGTTAAATAATTTACACACAACATATGCAACTGGAACATTACTTTAGTTGTAATTACCTTAGGTCTTCACCTTTCATCTTCACCATTCATCATCACCCATCATCATTCATCATTTTCATCAGTCATTACTGATCATCACTCATCATCATCAATCATCACTCATCATCACTGATCATCACTGATCATCATAATCATCACTCATCATTATCAATCATCACTCATCATTCATCACATCATTCATCATCATTGATCAGGTAGTTTTGTCAGAAGGTGATGATTTTGTATGTATGGTAGTTTTAATACAGTTTCAGTCCGTATAGCTTCTGATTCCCAAACGTCTGGATTCTGAGATGGAACTCTCTCTGATCAGAATGTTACAGCAACTTTAATGAGGCATTTTAAGGAAAAAGTTTTATTTAAATATGAAGAAAATCCTGTAATCTGTTCAGTAAGCTAAAATAAACTGGGACCTCACCGGGGGGCCGCGAGGGGGAAGTGAAACACACACACACACAAACACAGAGAACAGTCAACCCTTTTACAGACACACACACATATACACACAGAAAGTAAACAAACACAAAACTGCAGAAAGGGAAGGGCTTCCTACATTCCACACAGCTTCAAATGAGACCTCATAGTGACACAAATACACAAATACTTCACAGTATCAGCACAAACTGACACAAATACCACACGGGATCAGCGCAAAATACAATACGTCTCAGGCTGAGAAAACCCGGCGTGGATTGTTCTTTTCTAAATGAACTCTGTGAACCAAAGCCAAGGTTAACCTTCCCCTGAACACAGAGAGCGAGCGGAGAACAAAGCGGCTTTAAGAGCTAAGAGAGAAAGAGGGTGGGCGAGAGAGAGAGGAGGGGGGCGAGAGAATAGGGTGGGCGAGAGAGAGAGAAAGAGAGAGAGGGAGCAAGAGAAAGAGGGAGGGCGAAAGAGAAAGAGGGAGGGCGAAAGAGAAAGAGGGAGGGCGAAAGTGAAAGAAAGAGAGAGAGAGAGAGACATGGAGACTTGTTGGGATCTGGCCTAGCCATATTATATTATTACTTATCTTAAATGCTGCTTTATGGAAAGCAGGTAAAAATCCAGTGTCCATGTGGCCCCATATGGGTTTGCCTAGACTATGGGTTTCACGTGGACTTGTAGTGGAGAAACATGGACCCCCGTTGGGTCATATCTTTGGACCCCAGTTGGGTTATAACTCTGGGCCTCGGTTGGTTTATAACTCTGGGCCCCAGTTGGGTTATAACTTTGGGCCTCAGTTGTGTAATAACTTTAGACCTCTCAGTTGGGTTATAAATTTAGACCCCAGTTGGTTTGTAACTTTGGACCTCAGTTGGGTTATAACTTCGGGCCCCAGTTGATTTATAACTTTGAGCCCCAGTTAAGCTACTGTTATAGGCACCATTGGGGTCACGATTGGACCCATATGGACTCAATGGACAAATCTTTGTGGGTCCTAACTGGGTTGCCTAAAAGGGACTGATCAGCAACCCATCTTTAACACATGGACATGTTGTCCAGGTAACTAGTGATACAGGTGTGTTTGGGTGTACGCTGCTCACCTGGAAGATGTTGACGTGGATGTATGGCAGGGAAAACATGGCTCTGCTCAGCAGCATCACCAGCAGAGCTGAACTGCACTCCAGCCCAGATACGCAGCGCAGCAGTGCATACTGAGAATACACACCAACACACACACACACCACTGTACGCACTGCTGCCCACAGAGGCTGACCCTTCAACTGACCTACAACACAGAGCACAACAAGGGGGTAATGTCACGTGATGAAATTAAATGTTTTAAACATGTTAATTATGCTTGTGAGCTGGTTGGTGTGTACACATTCAAGCAATTTGAGTTAGACCAGCCAGGAAATCTCTCTGCAGCGTGGCAGGTTTAGCTAGTATGTAATCATTTATTATTAGTTTTCTGTTTATTTTTTTTTAATTAATTAATTAATTAATTAATTAATTTATTTATTTATTTATGTGTATTCTGCAGGTCGTGTACAACCCATGGGAAGAATGGGATTCTGGTCTGTTCTCCTAAATACCGCATCGCTTCAGTTCAGATGTACTGCTGACGTGTCAACGTGACTACTAAAACTGATTTGTGTTTGATGTCCAGATGAAAGAGAGTAGCTAGTGTAGGTAACGTTACTACTAGCAGCTCCAAGTAACTAACATAGCTAACTAAATAGTATGTAAGCGGAGCTTATTTACACTGTGGCTCATTTTATATAGTCTGTGTTACTTCTGTGTGATCATCACGGTCTCACTGTAAACCAGCCAATATTCTAAAACCACGTCAAAGACTGTAAATGGGTGTAAAACCAAATACACACATACCTATGTAAAACATCAGATAACAATTTAAATACTGAATACACTATATGAATACTGAATGAACACTGAATATATACTGAATGAACACTGAATAAACACTAAATTAACACTGAATAAATGCTGAATATATACTAAATGAACACTGAATAAACACTAAATTAACACTGAATAAATGCTGAATATATACTGAATGAACACTGAATAAACACTAAATTAACACTGAATAAATGCTGAATATATACTGAATAAACACTGAATGAATACCATATTGACTATGGTAGTGCCAGAGATAGATCCTAAACTTTCCCTTTTTCTCTCTCTCACTCACCCTCTCTCTCTCTTTTTCTCTCACCCTCTCCCTCTCTCTCTTTCTCGCTCACCCTCTCCCTCTCTCTCTCTCTCGCACTCACCCTCTCTCACTCTCTCTGTCTCTCTCACCCTCTCTCTCTCTTTCTCTCTCTCTCTCTTGCTCGCTCACCATACTGACTATGGTGGTGCCAGAGATGGATTCTGAAGCTCTTACTCTCTCTCTCTTTTTCTCTCTCACCCTCTCACTCTCTCTCTGTCTCACTCGCTCTCTCTCTCTTTGTCTCCCTCTCCCTCTCTTTCTCTCTCTCGCTCACCCTCTCTCTCTTTGTCTCACTCACCCTCTCTCTCTGTCTTGCTTACCCTCTCTCTCTTTCTCTCTGTCTCCCTCACCCTTTTTCTCTCTCTCTCTCTCTCTCTCTCTCTCTCTCACCCATGGCGACTACAGGTGTGATGACAGGTACAGCGAGTGGGGCGATAAACAGGTACACGGTGCGGGGCAGAAAGGGGACCTTCCACGTGCTGGAGTCTCCCAGACCGACGACATTAGTGTGAGCGTGATGCATCTTCACATGAGCCTTCACTCCGGCTCTGGCAGTGAACGATCCACACACCTGAAAGGACACGCACACCCAAAAAACTAAAATCACTCTTTAACTTCATTAACTTGAATGGTTAACCAACTTTTGTTACCACAGAACAGCTCCTGTTCAGCACTCTGATTGGCTGGAGCCTGTAAAAGGTGCTGTAAAGTACTATAAGTATTATAAAGCACTAAGTACTATATTTACTGAATTCAGCATTAGTGCACCATATGATAAAATCATTGTGCTGTTTGTATATTAATAATATATGCTTGTTATGTTAATTGCCAACCAGCCATAGATGTCTGTTGACATGACTACTTGGCAGATTAATTGTTCTTTTTGATTATTAATAACAGCAAATAGATTTATAGAATATAGGCACTATATTATGAAAAACGGTGTACATACGTTTGTGTATCTGAGGCTCCTACGGGCCCACAAACATGAAATTACACCAACCAGTCAGAAATTAGACCCCCTAGGGGCTCATTAGAATAACACCACCCCTATCTGAGTAGCTCCGCCAACTGCTGTTAGCATGATTTGGAAGCTTAGAGCTAATCCCAGGAACTGCTCTATTGTTGCTGCACCACAGTGTATAAATGTCAGCATCGCAGTTACAGTTGCCTATCTACATACTATCTACGTCCAGATATCTTGTGCTTTAGCTTCACCTCGATGAAGAAGACCGCCCAGAACTGCCCCCACGCTGCCGATTCGCTCAGAGCTCCGTGACTGGACAGGTGTGTCCCCTTCACTGTTATCACAGCATGAGCCACGCCCATCATCAGCAGACCCAGCAGGAACCACAGAACCTGAGAGGAACCCAACAGCAAGAACGCTGAGAGAGAGCGAGAGAGAGGGTGGAAGAGAGAGAAGAGAACGAGACAGAGAGAAAGAGAAAATGACAAAGAGAGAAAGACAGCGAGAGAGACAGAGAGAGAGACAGAGAGAAGAGAGAGAGAGAAGAGAGAGATAGAGAGAGAGAAGATATATACAGAGAGTATAGAGGCAGAGTAGAAATGAAAGAGAGAGAAGGGAATGAGTATAAACACAGAGATAGACAGAAAGAGAAGAGAAGAGCGAGAGAAAAGAAGGAGAGAACAGAGAGAACAATCATTTCATGACAAACTGACCAGTAAAATTGAGACTCACTCCGGAGTCACTCCACATTCCTATATCCTCCATCTACAACACACTCTCTCAGTTTGTCTCTCTAACAGAGACCCTTCAGATCCTGCACAGCTCCACTGCTCTTCTCTGAGTCTTTCAGATACTGGTGCTGTGTTTACAGAAATAAAAACTGTTCACTTCATTTCAGTACTAAATTCATATTCAAAGGGGAAATCCACTAACTTTTTAAAATGTGTTTAGAATTCAGGCACTAAGATGTAAACAGAGTCTTTCAGAGGGTCTGGTGTGAAACTCTCAGTGGTGGTGAATGGAACCAGACGTCGGAGGATTCTAAACTACACTCTAATAAAATACATGGTCCTTTAGTACAGAGAACAGTTCTATTGAGAAGTGTGAGTTACTGAAATGGTTCTTGTGGTTGTGAAATGGTTCTTTAGATTGACTTCACATTAGGGCTGGGCGATAAAACGATAACGATAATTATCGCGAAATAACGTTTCCTCGACAGAACTATAAGCCGTAGTCGATAGAAAGTCGACAGAATTAAGTTCCGTCCGTGTTTTGAAAGACAACCAGAACAGCCATTGAGAATGAGAATAGCGCCGCTCCAAACCAATCGTGTTTGGTTGAAGCACACAGCGCAGAGTGTAGACGTAGCGGCAGTTTAACCCGCGTGCTAGTAATCAGGTTACTGCAGGCGTCACAGACGAGCAGCCAGAATGAAATAAGAAAAGATGATGACAGAAAACGTTACTACTACTGAAAGAAACATGTAAGATGTTAATAATCTTAAAATAATCTGCTAAAATAAGAACAACTAGTAAACAGGTGCTGTCTTTGCTGCTGTGTTTGCGCTTCAAGTGCTGGTGTGTAGCAGCTGTACAGTTGTGTTGTGCAGAGCTGACAGAGCACCACACTGTTGTGTTTCTGTGTAAAACACTCCCACAACTTTAGATTCACGCGAGTGATTGTTTGTAACTGCAGCTCGCGCTCCGGATAAATCCATGCTTTCAGTGGGCGCGGCCACCTTTGCGACACATCAACGCACGTTATGCTAATTGACGTAATTTCGTAATCAATAAAGATAAACTGTATGTACACTGTATGAGTTCGAGTGAGAACACTGAGGCAAACTTGACTTTATAATCAAAAAACCCGAGCAGGGAAAAATTATTTTCTACCGATAACAGAATCGCTAAACCGACTCCCCATTTGAGCCGCTACAAGTCCTTTCCTCAGCAACAGCCTGCTTAACACAGTGTCTGTGTGTGAATACTGTTCATACTAATACTGCCCCATATACACAACATTACGCAACTGTATTAAACACACACACACACACACATATATATATATATATATATATGTGTGTGTGTGTGTGTGTGTGTGTGTGTGTGTGTGTGTGTGGTTAATACAGTTGTGTAATGTCCTATAGTACATTTGTCTATTTGTCTGAACATAACATAACATTTTGATATCTTCATATCTCACCTAAAGTAAAAAGGAAATAGTGATTTGATTTATATTGTGATATATATCGGACTGATATGAAAAAAAATATCGTGATAAGATTTTTTCCCATATCGCCCAGCCCTACTTTACATAGAACCTTTTTAAAATAAGGTTCCATATAGCACAAAAAAGGTTTCTCTACTGTTACCATGTAAAGCTTTCTTGTGCATAGAACACATACATAACAAATCAAAATAGAACAAATCCCACTTTTTCCATGGAGGAGGAATTTGAATAAATGAAAAAGCAGCTAGCTCTTACAGCGCCTTTTTATTGGGTATAAGTTCAAGTATATGTTGGTTAACAGATAAGATAGGTTAACAGAAAACACTTCACTTAAACATGTTTAATTAAAAAAAAGGAGCAATAAGTTGAAATTAAAATAATTTAAAATTAAAATAGCATTTTCTTCCCTACAGAGAGGGGCTCTATTGTTAGATTTATATTAAACTCTTAAGTAGCTTCACTACACACATATTCAGTAGCTACTTACAGCATCAAACGCCTCCTATAAGCAGTGCACTGGCTTCTTAACTTTATTAATAACTGTATCATTGTTTATGAACGTGAGAATTTCCATCTCTGTACAATAACATTAACACAATTTAACGTATATCACGCCTATTCTTTCTGTTATACTTTACATTATACACAACTCTTAGTTATTATACAGAGTTTAAATAACTTTGTTAGACTATCCTCTACCTGTCCCTTCAGTAGACACTGCCTCCTGCAGTAGTGTAGGACGGGATTTGCTGCTCTGACGCTACAAAAACATCCCACTCATGAGTTCGGCTAATAATATATCACACTATGTCTAAATTATGTTTATTATTTTCAGCTTGAAACTGGATATTTGTTATTAATGGTGTGTTTTGGGCTCTACAAAATAAACTACGCTAAGTTGCGCTATAGCCTGACGTTGTATAACGTTACACAAACAAAACAAACTCATTTCCATATCTCTGTGTACCGGCTGCACCTGGGGGTCTGTCCTCCGGAAAACAGGTCTGCTAATTTCGCACATGTGGCCGCATTATCTCCCAACACCTTTCTTTATTTTAACCTGGCCTTTATGGCTCCCCCTGGTCTCTTTCTGCGCTCCGCCACTACCGACTGACGCTTGGCGCTCTTCTGTTGATATGTTTCATTTTGCCGCTCCAGAAAAGATCGACTCGTGGGCGAAACCAACTTAAACATTTTGGGGGAGGAATTTCCTCAGATGGTAGAACCCACTTAATCTACCGCGATGTAGATGCTGTGCTGTCAGATGAATGGATGGATGAATACATAGTTGAATGGAGAATGAATGCAAGAAGAAGATTAGAGAAGTGACAAATAAGTGTCAAAATTATTTTTCCCACCCAACCGGCCCAAACTCGAGATTGACATGAGCCGGCCCATCGGGAATCCTCCTGACTCTCCCGATTAGCCACTCCGGTAGTGATGGCCAGATAAAGCCTCCCTCCAGATGGTTCAAAGAAAGGTTCATAACTCGAAGCTTCATGTGCACACAAGCCCCCCCTGCTGGCCAAAACTATTATTGTCATTTCAGCTATTTGCGATGGCCTCTTGCAACGTGGTCAGCATGGTATATACATAAAACACCTTAATTTAATTATTTTCTGTGATTAATTCATTTGTTTATCAGATCTGTGTTTGATTGTGTGGGTCTGTTATTTAAAAAAACTTTCAGTATGATTTCAGTCAGTAAATAAATCCAATGTGAGATTTTGATGTTAAAACTGTTGCAGTGGTTTTAAAAGACGGGACAGGGATCGTGGGGTGATGATGACTTTAATTTTTAATAAGAAACTAAATCACGCCAATACTCGAACCACGTCCTGAACCAGCGAGGCTTCAAACGTCATCAGTGACGTCACTCACCCTTAACGAAGCAAGCCTCGATACGCACTTCATAAACGACCTCCTGGATTTCTCGACACAAGCTTTGAAGCCTCTGTATCATTTGCCCATCACTACATTCCGGGCCTGGTTTAAAAAGACGAAAGGAAGAAACACCTGCTTCACCCTCCCGGCTGGAGACTCGGGATACTACTGGATACGAAACTGGACATCAAGTAATAAGTCTAGAAACACAGGAATACCGAGTAGAGAACAGGTTCATGTGATTTTCCTGCCACACTTTAACCCGGAGCGCCTGCAGCTGCTTTACTGGTTTAAAAGTGCTTCAGTGGGTTTGAATGAGGGTAAAAGTGGACCTGCCCAAAGGACTGGGGGGTGGTGGGGAGGAACCAGCGGGTCAGCCGGTCTCCATGGCTACCACAGAAACCAGAGCTGCTAGGCAAGTTGGACGTTGACTCTGGTCAGAAGGCTCGGGTGTCACAGATGGACTTTGGCTGATCAGGTTGAAAGTCTCTCTTTTAGTTCTGTCCTGGAGGTATGACCGGGTTCAGTGGGCCTAGTACTGGGACACGTGAGCCCCTGGGGGTTAAATAACACTGGGGTTTAGTCAGACATTTAATCTTCATCTCATTCCGTTAACTGACCACGCAATTACACAATGCAGACCAGAGGTGTTGGTAAGGTGTCGTATTTGGGTGGGCAACAAAAACAAACGTTACTTTCCATACATATAGGGGATTTAAGTACAGCTCTAGCTTAAATTTGAGAAGGTGGGACAAATGGATTTACCCCCCAAGTGTGTGTGTGTGTGTGTATGTGGGTGTTTCACATCACCCCAAGTGTGTGTGTTCTTGTAGTGTGTGTGTCTGTGTGTATGTGGTGTTTCACTGCCCCTTGGTGTGTGTGTTCATTAGCGGGCCCCAAATATGTGACAGACAAAGACAGCTGTGGTCGAGACCAGCCTGCACTAAAGCTTCTCCCAGTTTGTCCATTGAGGCGCTCGGTACAGCTGCTTAAACCCAGCTGGGATGCGGTGTCTGTATTTAAGTCAGGACTGGACACGGCAGAGCTGCAGGACAGTGTGTCTAGATTTAGTGGAGGACAGACGTTTTTGAATCCCGACACAGTAATGCACATACACACTAGGGGGCAGTGAAACACCCACAAACACACACACTAGTAAACACACACCAGGGGGCAGTGAAACACGCACATACACTTACACACACACTAGTGAACACAAACACACTAGGGGGCAGTAAAAACCTACAAACACACACACTAGTGAACACACACACTAGGGGGCAGTGAAACACCTACTAACACACACACACACACACTAGGGGGACAGTGAAACACCCACACACACACACTAGTAAACACATACACTAGGAACCAGTGACTTACTTGCACCTCTTTAGGTACAAATTGGTACTACAGTGACTCACTATCGCCTCTTCAGGTACAAATTAATACTACAGTGACTCGCTATCACCCCTTAGGTACAAATTGGTACTACAGTGGCTCACTTGCATCTCTTCAGGTACAAATTAATACTACAGTGACTTGCTATCACCCCTTTAGGTACTAATTAGTACTACAGTGACTCACTATCACCTCTTAAGGTAAAAAGTAGTACTGCAGTGACTCACTATCACCTCTTCAGATAAAAAGTAGTCGTACAGTGAGTCACTGACAAGTTTGTAACTCAACACTACTTATTACTTATTTTAGTTAATTTAATAACATTTAAACAAAAAAAATATTACACATTGTGTAGTGTAGTGATTTTAATATCAGTTGTCAGAAATTCCACATTTTGGGGATTTCTGTTATTTCTAATATCTATTGAATTTTTACAGTCTCAGTGGGAATCATGACTGGCTTTCCTGCATTTGCTAGTTTTCTGGTCTTTTTACCTCAAGCTAGTGCTCTAAATATGCCAGGATGACCTTTACAATGACCTGTGAAGGTGCCCAGACCAGTAATACATTAAAACAGCTGCATGTAAAATAAAAAAAACACAGCCTCACAGTGTGACAGCATAGTGGAAGCTTGTGAAACCAGAGCTGGCTTTTCTGCTGAAACAGCAGCGTGTTTGATATACAGGTAATAATAAATGTTATTTTTGACGTTTAAGCCTGGTTCTCTACCAGGAACCCTCAGCTAGTCTTTCTCCAACTGGTCCTCAGGGACCAGGGATCGTAAAGGTGTCTTACCTGCTGGCAGGCTGATAAACGCAGTGGCCAGAATGCTGCAGTCGATTCCTCTCCTCTCCCACCAGCTGCTCTCCTTCACCACTTTCTGCACCAGCCGGGTCAGTTCCATCATCAGCGTCTCTCTGTCCTCCTCTCCTCTCTGCACCGGCTGCTCTATCCCTCTCTCCCTCTCTCTCCACTGCTCCGGGACCGTCTGCATGCTGCTGTTGTCCTTCATACACACACACACACACACACGTGCACAAACACACACACACACAAACGTAAGACCTTCACACGCTGACCTGATGGCTAGACATGCTTAAGACTGAGGCACAATGGAAATAGATCTCTTTCTCTCTAAGCATCTCTTGCTCTCTCTCCCTTCTCTCTCTTTAAAAGCCTGCTACTGCTCCCTCCCTCCCTCCCTCCCTCTTGCTCTCTGGTTCCCACAGCTACGCGCAGAGACTAGGTTCTGTTTGTCTCTCCTCCTGACTTCTGCATGCACCGCCCCTCCCTCACTCCATCCAACCTCCCTCCCACCCTCCCTCCTGACCTCACGCCCTCCATTCCTCCCTCCCTTCCTTTGCCCATCCCTTACCTCACTCTCTCCCCTCCTCTTTTACTGGCCTGACAGTGCAATTTGGTAAGGAAGGAGAAGGAAAGAAAAAGATTTCAGAAAAGATGCAGAAAGTCTGTCCAGATAATTACTGCCACTGCTATTCATCCATTTGTCTTCCAGATCTAAACTGGAGATGGTTAAGATTTACAGAGACGCGGGCGCTCAGGTCGTATATTAACTCATTTCAAAAAAGCTGCTGAAGCCCAGCGATTCTCCACACAGTTCTCCTTAGAGGGCAAGTATCTTCACTGTCCTCTAGTAGGCATGTTTACTAGTGTGTGTTTCACTGCCCCTAGTATGAGTGTTTACTAGTGTGCGTGTGTATACGGGTGTTTCACTGCCCCCTTGTGTGTGTGTGTTTACTAGTGTGTGTGTTTGTTGGGGTTTCACTGCCCTCTAGTGTATGTTCAGTAATGTGTATGTGGGTGTTTCATTGCCCCTATTGTGAGTGTTCGCTAGTGGGTATGTGTGTATGTGGAAGTTTCACTGCCCCCAGTATGTGGTCACTAACGTGTGCATATGTAGGTGTTTCTCTGCCCCGTAGTGTGCATTGTCCAGTTTCCTAGTGTATGTGTTCACTAGTGTGTGTATGTATGTGGGTGTTACACTGCCCCCTAGTGTGAGTGTTCACTAGTGTGTGTGTGTGTGTGTGTGTTTCACCTCCCCCTAGTGTGCTGTGTCCAGTTTACTAGTGTGTGTTTACTAGTGTGTGTATGTGGGTGTTTCACTGCCCCCCAAATTCTGATGAGAAAGAAAACTGATGTGTTCTTATATGAATTTCTGCTCCAGCCGTTGCCCACTAGCATCCAGCCAGACATCTGCTTCAACCTAAGCTTCAGGTCTCATTTACCATCAGCTAATCAGGAACATACGGTGTGAGGGGATTTGGATCACCCGCATACACACTAGGGGGCAGTGAAATACACACACACACTACGGAGCAGTGAAACACACACACACACTGGGGCAGTGAAATACCCACATACACACACGTTAGGGGGCAGTGAAACACACACACACACATACTAGGGGGCAGTGAAACACACACACACACATTAGGGGGCAGTGAAGCACCTACATACACACACACAAGAGGGCAGTGAAACACACACACACACACACTAGGGGGCAGTGAAACACACACACACACACTAGGGGGCAGTGAAACACACACACACACACACACACACACACACACACACTAGGGGGCAGTGAAACACATACACACACACACACACACACACACACACACACACTATGGGGCAGTGAAACACACACACACACAATAGGGGCAGTGAAACACCCACATATATACACACACACTCACACACACACACTCTAGGGGGCAGTGAAACACATGCACACTAGAGGGCAGACATAAATAAAGACTAAACACACATGCAAACACACCGGGGGCAGTGAAACACACAGAAACCGGGGGCAGTGAAACACCCACATACACACACACACACACACACATACACACACACACACACACACTAGGGGGCAGCACTTGGATTGACACTTTTTGAGTTATAGTTTGAGTGTTCTTGTGTTTATATACATGAGTTTATCCATTAGCTCATAGATACCAGATGTGTGGACTGGAGTCACATGCCTTGGACTCGAGTCACTAAACTGATGACTTGTGACTTGACAACATCACTAAAGACTTGCGATTTGACTTAGACTTTACCTTTACTGACTTAGACTTGGAATCGGACTTGAGCTTTAAGACTTGAAAAGACTTGCTTATGGCGTCACATCAATGTCAAAACTCGAGTGTGCAAAAACACGAGGTGAAAGATTTAAAGCTGCACGTTTTAACATTCGGTGCACGTAAATATCACTCGTAGGCGTAAATGTGAAACTCGCGAGCACAGAAAGAGGAACCGCACGTGCAATTTTCATAAACACGCTCAAGCTGTCTCTTTTCCTCCTTTAATGCTTTATTTACTCTCGCTACTTGATACTTTTCCTAGTGCAATACCGTCTCTGAGTGCGAGAGAGATTTTTGCGTTTTCAGAGGGGGTGCTTTTGACAGTTTGTGGGCGGGACATGAGCCGAACGCTATTAGCTGATGGCATCTGGTTTTGTGTATGACTGCTCACTTCGACACACCTCTCAAACTACAGCAAACATGGTGGACGGCAAACATATGTTCCTGATTAGCTGATGGTAAATGAGATAGATAAATCTCTGTTTTTTATCTCCCATATTGATTTAATAGTTTTATCACTTCTTATCAGCACATATTCACTCGTTCAGTTAGGCTCATATATTTGGCGGATATTCGCGTCTAACTAACAGCCTCCTAAATCTCTGAAAATACATTTTGTAAGTGGTGGTGAAGCAGAGAACAAACTACATTTCCCCACAGTTCCCCATCTCTCCATTTCTCCCAGTAGTTTCTATCTAAATAGGGGAAGCAACGCTGAAGACGATAAGGGACTGTCTATAAAGTGCGGTACTGTTCAATAACGTACAACATTCAGAGTAATGAGGAATCTGTATGTGTTATTTGATACTAGAAACTGAAATACACAGATTATGTCAAAATCCACTATTGCAGAGCTGTAGTAAACATTGCAGACATACATACAGACTAAACCACAACCTCCTAAAACTTTACTGAGACACACATGAGCCTGCTGTAAAATAAAATCATGTGTAGGTTATTAAAACACATCTTACAAACATACTACAATCGTTACTTTGGTATGATATGCTTTGGTTGATATAGTTATTTATTAAAAGTAATGAATTGCTATTATATTATAATTATTATTGTAGTTACATACGTCCGTTTGATGTGCAGACTTCAAATTGATTGTGTTGTTGAACAGAGACTGAATGTACTGCAACCTTTAGTGTTCAGTCCAGGTCCCACCTCCAAACTGTCAAAACCACCCCCTCTGCAAACTCGAGCACAAAAATTTCTCTTGTGCGCAGAGAACAGCCGACGGTATTGCAATTTGCATTAAAGGAGGAAAAAAATGCGTGTGTGGTTCGTCTTTCTGTGCTCATGGGTGAAACATTTATGTTCGCAAAATGTTAAAACGTGCAGCTTTATATCTTTCACCTCAAGTTTTTCACATTAATATGAGGCCATAATCACCACCCTATTTTTACATACTAAATAAGGAAAACTTAATCAAATAACTGGACCAGTGTTGAATTTGTGCGGAGACGAGGAGCAACATTCTCCTGAAAATAATCCCGTTCAACTACAAAGATTATGCTGTAGTAAATAAAAAAGAACTGCAACATGCAGGACATGTGGAGTCAAGATCACAGATGGAGCTGCAACCACTTCAAACTTTGTTCAACTTTTGAGGCACAAAGAACAAGAAGTCTCTGCTATGTATATTTCAGATATAGCAGTTAGCTAGTTAATAAGAAACGAAGCTCTCTCCCTCTGTTCATCCCTCCTAGATATTCCACCGTTCACTGTGAACTTTACTGAAATATTAAAGCATTTAGGAAGCTCTGCATCTCAGACAGGAAGTGTTCAAGTAGTGCAGAACAGTACAAACACTGATCAGTCCATGCAGAGCTACTGCAGAGTCACACATGCTGTTAGAACTGAAAGACCCGGTTCAGATATTAATGCCTATGGGTTTAGCATGTGACGTCATTAAAATTCCTAATACTTCCACAGAGTGCAGTGTTTCTCAGCCTTGGCCTTCAAGGCCCACTGCCTGCACATTTTAGTGTTTTTTCTGCTATTCAGTAATGGACTGGTAATGAAGTGATTAGTGATTAGAAATGCTTGAAATGATCTAATTTCATATGCAAGTTATTTTTATTATAATACAAACTTTAAAAACGTTAATTTTATATTAATGTTAGTTTAATATACTACTAATCAACTGCATCAGTTGTGTTAAATACTAAAATGACGTTACATCTGATGTCTTGACTACGACACTAAGTTTAAGACTTGGGACTTAACTTGAGACTTTCTTGTATTGACTTGGGACTTGACTCAAGACTCACTTGTATTGACTTGGGACTTGACTCGAGACTCACTTGTATTGACTTGGGACTTGACTCGAGACTCACTTGTATTGACTTGGAACTTGACTTGGGACTTGATTGTCAAGACTTGAGAGATTTGGTCCCATGTCTGATAGTTAGTGTTATAATATTAGGAGTATGTCTATCTGACGTCGTAGTGAATTACAGATCCTATTTGTTCAGCAGGTATAAACATTATGTGCTTTTTCTGCCTCTTTTATTGAAACAGGTTATTTACTGACAGTAGTGTTTCAGCACAGCGCTTCTCTGTAACTCGAGCCTTATTAGGTCGTGTTGAAGCTGGCAGGTTTTTAGTAGGGTTAATTTTGTAGAGACTCGTCTCTGACATGCATCCTAGAGACTCAATGCCGAACATACACACTAGAGACTCAAGTTTTTATTTGACTTGAATCACAGACACTCCAAACTCAACTACAACTGAAAGTTATGCTAAAATTTCCTCCATGCATGACCATGACTACCGCACCCCCTCCATCAACATCTTTGGCTTTATCCCACTAGTCAGGGTCACAGGTTAGTACTACTGTCTTATTCCACAGGATGGCAGCACTGGTTTCGGTCAGTGGAGTCACTGCTCAGTATTTTCTGGGGCCCATTAGATTAGTGTTCCTCAACCCAGGTCTTGCACTTTCCCTGCTGTAGCCTCACAATAGTGGGCCCCAAGAAACACCAAGCAAGAACTTAGCTTTGAGCTCTGACTCAAGTGTCTTGGCATCTGGAATAGATCAAAGATGTAGAACCATCAGGTGATCACCAGCGAAAGTACTCAGAAACACTACTGACCCTATGCCAGTGTTCATTGCTTTATTGAGAATTATTTTCACAACAGTTTGTGGGTTGTGGACTATAAAACCTTCCGATACAGACTTTCCCACAATGAAGGAGGAGCTACTATAAACCTTATGAAGTTCTGCTTTTCACTCGACTGATAACATTCAGAGTATCACTGCTCTGCAGACACACACAACTTCTGAACTATCCAAAGCTCTGCTGCTTTGATCTCACACGAGGCTGAAGTTCCACCTTAAACAGTGCAGCAGGACGTTCTCACACAGTGGACCAGAGTGACCCTCCGCTGCCAGGTCTGTTTAATGGGGCAGACGCAGTAGTTTTGGGTCTTTGTTCTGAGCTTGGTTACCGTTAGTGACCATACTAGGAGTGACCTCACTAGTCAAACTAACTGGACTTTGGGGGTCAAACAAGCTCGGGCCCAGTACGGATCACCAAGTAGGAGTCCAGACTCACACAGAGAAGGCAGTAAACTGGGTTTGTTCTTGTGTTGTTGTTGTATAAGATTGTCTATCCATGTGTAACAAGGGTGAGTGAGGGGCTCCCTGCAGCCTCAGAGCAGACGAGTCTACTCACCTGGGCCTTTTACACCAAACAGGTGTCTCAATGATGACAGCTCATCAGACTCTCAGGGTAGGGGTGACCTCTAGTGGACACCAGTGCAATAGCAGTGCTAGTCTTAGCATTGAGAGTCTGAGCAGGTGTTCCACAGCTGTCTAAATACCCAGCTTTAATTATTGTAATTAGTTTATATGCAGATACTCTTACAGTCCATGCATTCTAGAACTATTCTAGAATATTCTACTTTATTCTATTTTGCTCTATTGTAATAAATTCTACTGTATTCTACCCAACTATATTCTACTCTATTTGATTCTGCTCTACTGTGCTGTATTATACTCTATTCTACTGTATTCTACTCCTTTCTACTCTCCTCTACTATATTCTATTCTACTCTGTTCTACTCTGCTCTACTATATTCTACTCTACTCTATTCTGCTCTGCTCTACTATATTCTACTCTACTCTGTTCTACTCTGCTCTACTATATTCTACTCTATTCTACTCTGCTCTACTATATTCTACTCTACTCTGTTCTACTCTGCTCTACTATATTCTACTCTATTCTACTCTGCTCTACTATGTTCTACTCTACTCTATTCTGCTTTACTGTACTATATTCTACTCTATTCTATTCTGCTGTACTGTACTATATTCTACTCTATTCTATTCTGCTGTACTGTACTATATTCTACTCTATTCTATTCTGCTGTACTGTACTATATTCTATTCTACTATATTGTACTTTATTTCACTCTAACACACACACACACACACACACACACACAGATCAGCTATAACATTAAAACACACCTCCCTGTATCTCCACTCACTGTCCAGTGTATCAGCTCCAGACTACACATTGTAGTTCATCTGATTCTCTGTATACTTTGTTACTCTGTTCTTTAATGATCAGAACAGAGTACTGTTCACCCCCCCCCCCACCCCCCCCACCACAGAGCAGGTACTATTAGTGATGGGTCATTCTCGGCACTGCAGTTACACTGATGTGCTGGTGTGAGTGGATCATGCACAGCAGGATCAGTGTGGAGCTTATTGAACACCTACACATCCTTTCAGACCCATAGTGTTGGGGTGTCTTCTCACAGTGGAAGGATGGAGAGACTCTCCCTCTTCATCCAGGTGGGTTATCTTACATTTGATCTCTTCAGCATCTTCACAGTAATTTTGGTTTCAATGCTGTTTTGAGTGGGAAGTTAAGAAATGACTGGACTTCAGCAGAGTGTATGTCCTGACACTGTATAAAAACAAGCCTGTGTGTGTATACATGATGGTCAGCGTGCAGAATGCTCAGTGAGAGGTTCATAATGAAAACACAAAGAGTTCAAACGCTTCTCCAGGACCAGTTAATCCAGCAGCCTTTCTGTCTGACCGGCAAGCTTCCCGTCCTTTGACCAGTATGAAACCTCTTCTTTCTCTCTACCTCTCTCTCTCCTCCTCTCTGTCTATCTCTCACTCCCTCTCCCTCTCTCCTATCTCTCTCTCCCTCTCTCTCTTTCCTATCTCTCTCTCCCTCCTCTTTCTCTCCCTCTCTTTCCCTCTCCCCTCTCTGTCTATCTCTCTCCCCCTCTTCCTCTCTCCTATCTCTCTCTCTTTCCTATCTCTCTCTCTCCTCTTTCTCTCCCTCTCTTTCCCTCTCCCTATCTCTGTCTCTCTCCCTTTTTCCTCTTCTTATCGCTCTCTCTCTCCTATCTCTCTTGCCCCCTCTCTCTCTCCCTCTCCCTATCTCTCTCCTATCTCTCTCCCTCCTCTTTCTCTCCCTCTCTCTCTCCTGTCTTTCTCTCCCTCTCTTTCCCTCTCCCTATCTCTGTTACTCTCCCTTTTTTCCCTCTTCTTATCTCCCTCTCTCTCTCCCACCTCTCTTACTCTCTCATGAACTCATTCAACCGTCTTATTTACTGAGCTTCTCTCCTCCCTCTCTCTATCCCTCTCCCTCGTGCCTTCTCTCTCTCTGCCTCTGACGGTCAGCCAGCTCTGCTCGTCGGCTCTACCAGCTGCTCACAGGTTTCTGGTTTAAGGCCTCTTTCCGGCTCTTCCTGTTGGAGAGAACATGAACGGAAGTCTGCAGAACGGTTCGTGCTTTGATGGAGATTTCATCGACGGAGATGGAGACTTCATGTTTACGTCGGAGTCGGTGGGAGAGGGACATCCAGGTCAGACAAACCACTTACAACTCCATCCAGCTGGTGCTGCAGAGTGGAGACCACATTTACATTCACAGACCTTTTAAAGCAGAACACAGTGTCTTTCAGTCTTCTCTGGGTTATAGTTCATACCTAAACAGCACACTGAGTAACATCACAGTTCAGGATAGAAACAATGAGTAAGTCTCTGTGTTAATGATTCTCTATGGTAATGATTCTCTGTGGTAGTGATTGTCTGTGTTAGTGAGTCTCTGTGTTAAGTGAGTATGTGTGAGTCTCTGTGTGAGTATTTGTGTGAGTGAGTCTCTGTGTTAGTGAGTATTTGTGTGAGTCTCTGTGTATTTGTGTGAGTGAGTCTCTGTGTTAGTGAGTATTTGTGTGAGCGAGTCTCTGTGAGTGAGTCTCTGTGTTAATGATTCTTTTTTAGTGAGCCTCTGTGTGAGTGATTCTCTGTGTGAGTGAATCTCTGTATAAGTGAGTATGTGTTAGTAAGTCTCTGTGTTAGTGAGTCTCTGTATGCATGAGGTCTATGTGTTAGTGATTCTCAGTGTTAGTGATTCTCTGTATAAGTAAATATATGTGGTAGTGATTATCTGCGTTAGTGAGTCTCTGTGTTAGTGAGTATCTGTGTTAGGGATTCTCTGTGTTAATGAGTCTCTGTATTAGTGATTCTTTGTGGTAGTGAGCCTCTGTGTTAGTGATTCTCAGTGTTAGTGTTTGTCTGTGGTAGTGAGCCTCTGTGTTAGTGATTCTCAGTATTAGTGATTCTCTGTGTGAGTGAATCTCTGTTAGTGATAATCTGTGTTACTGATTCTCAGTGTTAGTGATTCTCAGTATTAGTGATTCTCTGTGTAAGTGATTCTCTGTGAGTGAGTCTCTGTGTGAGTGAGTCTCTGTTAGTGATTATCTGTGTTACTGATTCTCAGTGTTAGTGCGTCTCTGTTAAGTTTTAAATTTAAGTTTGCACACAATGAAATTTGACCTCCGCATTTAACCCATCCTTGCAGTGAAACACCCGCATACACACACACACACACTAGTGAACATACCCACTAGGGGGCAGTGAGCACCCGGAACAATGGGCAGCCCGGAAGCAGTTGGGGGTTAGGTGCTTTGCTCAAGGCACTTCAGTTGTGTCATTCAGTCGTGAAGATCAAACTGGCGACCTTCCTACCTCCTTATATCTACACTCTCTATTTTATCAGCTCAGTTCAAATGAATATGTTTTCTTGATTTTTGACCATGTTTTATGTATTATTGTGTGTTAAACTCAGTAAATAAACAGTGACCGTTTAGTGTGTATTAGTGTGTCTTTGTAGAGTCCAAGATTTTTTCCAAGCTATTTTGGAGCATTTTTAATGCAATTTCACACAATCTAAAGGACAATACATTTCAAATTAAGTATAAAGCTGACAAATGCAAAACATTTAGATTAAATTTTCTCTGTGTGGTGAAAATTCCACATTTAACCCCTAAGGTACCTCGGCGGTTGCTAAGATGCTTTGCTGTGGCACCCCAAATAGTTGCTAAGGTGTGCTAAGGTTACTAAAGCATTGCTAGTTTATGTCATCCTGAGTGGTTGCTAATGTGTGTTAAGGTTGCTAAAGTGTTGCTAGGCTATGCCATCCTGAGTGGTTGCTAATGTGTGCTAAGGTTGCTAAAGTGTTGCTAGGCTATGCCATCCTGAGTAGTTGCTAATGTGTGCTAAGGTTGCTAAAGTGATGCTAGGCTATGCCATCCTGAGTGGTTGCTAATGTGTGTTAAGGTTGCTAAAGTGTTGCTAGGCTATGCCATCCTGAGTGGTTGCTAATGTGTGTTAAGGTTGCTAAAGTGTTGCTAGGCTATGCCATCCTGAGTGGTTGCTAATGTGTGTTAAGGTTGCTAAAGTGGTGCTAGGCTATGCCATCCTGAGTGGTTGCTAATGTGTGTTAAGGTTGCTAAAGTGGTGCTAGGCTATGCCATCCTGAGTGGTTGCTAATGTGTGTTAAGGTTGCTAAAGTGTTGCTAGGCTATGCCATCCTGAGTGGTTGCTAATGTGTGCTAAGGTTGCTAAAGTGTTGCTAGGCTATGCCATCCTGAGTAGTTGCTAATGTGTGCTAAGGTTGCTAAAGTGATGCTAGGCTATGCCATCCTGAGTGGTTGCTAATGTGTGTTAAGGTTGCTAAAGTGTTGCTAGGCTATGCCATCCTGAGTGGTTGCTAATGTGTGTTAAGGTTGCTAAAGTGGTGCTAGGCTATGCCATCCTGAGTGGTTGCTAATGTGTGTTAAGGTTGCTAAAGTGGTGCTAGGCTATGCCATCCTGAGTGGTTGCTAATGTGTGTTAAGGTTGCTAAAGTGGTGCTAGGCTATGCCATCCTGAGTGGTTGCTAATGTGTGTTAAGGTTGCTAAAGTGGTGCTAGGCTATGCCATCCTGAGTGGTTGCTAATGTGTTGCAGAGCCACTGCTTTATTTTCCCAGGTGGCTGAAAAGGTGTGGCTGTTGTGTATATGTGTCCATGAGTGTCTGTTTGTGTCTCTTTGTCTATTAGTGTCTATGTGTGTCTCTTGGTGTCTATCAGTGTCTGTGTGTGTCTGTGAGTGTCTGTGGGTGTCTATAAGTGTCTTTGTGTGTCTGTGGGTGTCTATGAGTGTCTATGTGTGTCTGTGAGTGTCTATGAGTGTCTATGTTTGTCTGTGGGTTTCTATGAGTCTGTGTGTGTCTGTGGGTGTCTATGAGTGTCTATGTGTGTCTGTGGGTTTCTGTGAGTCTGTGTGTGTCTGTGGGTGTCTATGAGTGTCTGTGGGTGTCTATGAGTGTCTATGTGTGTCTATGTGTGTCTATGAGTGTCTATCAGTGTCTATGTGTGTCTGTGGGTGTCTATGAGTGTCTATGTGTGTCTGTGGGTGTCTGAGTGTCTATGTGTGTCTGTGGGTGTCTTTGAGTGTCTATGTGTGTCTGTGGGGGTCAATGAGTGTCTGTGTGTGTCTGTGGGTGTCTATCAGTGTCCATGTGTGTCTGTGGGTGTCTGAGTGTCTATGTGTGTCTGTGGGTGTCTTTGAGTGTCTATGTGTGTCTGTGGGGGTCAATGAGTGTCTGTGTGTGTCTGTGGGTGTCTATTATTGTCTATGATTGTCTATGATTGTCTATGTGTGTCTGTGTATGTCTATGATTGTCTGAGTATCTGTGTGTCTATGTGTGTTAATGTGTGTTTGTGTGTGTGTATGAGCATATGTGTATTTGTGTCTATGAATATCTATGTGTGTCCAAGTGCCTCCGTATGTGTGTGTGTATGTGTGTGTGTGTGTGTGTGTGTGTGTGTGTGTGTGTGTGTGTGTGTGTGTATCAGACGTTTTTTGTGGCAGTTTGACTTAAACATTACTAACACCGTTCAGTTCTGATAGGTTAAAATTCTTTGTTTGAATGAACGCTGTGTAAAAACTGTACATGCACTCAGTCCCAAAAGCACCAGCTCACAATTCCTGCATGTAAAGCCGACTGCATAATGCTGACATGCGACACCTACAGTAACTGTACACACCAGCAGTCCCACATGCTATGTGCTACTGTAGGAGCTCATGTACCACTAAGCTATGGACTCCCTGCATGTGGGGATCATCTGGTCAGGAACAGCGTGCAACGTTCCAAAGGGAAGCAGATCATCTAATATTTCACGCAATTCCTACAAGCAAAGGTCACACCCAGGAAAGGGAATCCTCTACTCTGCACGGTCAGGCAACACTGAGGACAGTGGACTCATGTGGTCAAATATGAGCTAGACGGATAATTTCAGTATGTACAGACTGAATGAAATCAAATAATTACAGCCATGTTCCAACATCTAGTGTAAAACCTTACTAGACGAGTAGAGACTATTACTGCAGCAAAGTGGGGAGTATACATAACTGCCATTGTAAACATCACCACCACTGTAACCATCACCACCACTGCAAACAACATCACCACCACTGCAAACAACATCACCACCACTGCAAACACCATCACCACCACTGTAACCATCACCACCACTGCAAACAACATCACCACCACTGTAACCATCACCACCACTGCAAACAACATCACCACCACTGCAAACACCATCACCACCACTGCAAACACCATCACCACCACTGCAAACACCATCACCACCACTGCAAACACCATCACCACCACTGCAAACACCATTACCACTACTGTAAACACCATCACCACCACCACCATAAACACCATCGCCACCACCACTGCAAACACCATCACCACCACTGTAAACACAATCACCACCACCACCATAAACATCATCGCCACTACACCGTAAACACCATCACCACCACTGTAAACACCACCACCACCACTATAAACAACATCATCACCACTGCAAACACCATCACCACCACTGCAAACACCATCACCACCACTGAAAACACTATTACCACCACTGAAAACACCATCACCACCACTGTAAACACCATCACCACCACTGCAAACACCATTACCACTACTGTAAACACCATCACCACCACTGTAAACACAATCACCACCACCACCGTAAACACCACCACCACCACCACCACCGTAAACACCATCACCACCACTGTAAACACCACCACCACCACCACCACCGTAAACACCATCACCACCACTGTAAACACCACCACCACCACCACCACCACCACCACCGTAAACACTATCACCACCACTATAAACACCATCACCACCACTGTAAACACAATCACCACCACCACCATAAACACCATCGCCACTACACCGTAAACACCATCACCACCACTGTAAACACCACCACCACCACTATAAACAACATCATCACCACTGCAAACACCATCACCACCACTGCAAACACCATCACCGCCACTGAAAACACTATCACCACCACTGAAAACACCATCACCACTACTGTAAACACCATCACCACCACCACCGTAAACACCATCGCCACCACCACTGCAAACACCATCACCACCACTGTAAACACAATCACCACCACCACCATAAACACCATCGCCACTACACCGTAAACACCATCACCACCACTGTAAACACCACCACCACCACTATAAACAACATCATCACCACTGCAAACACCATCACCACCACTGAAAACACTATCACCACCACTGAAAACACCATCACCACCACTGTAAACACCATCACCACCACTGCAAACACCATTACCACTACTGTAAACACCATCACCACCACTGTAAACACAATCACCACCACCACCGTAAACACCACCACCACCACCGTAAACACCATCACCACCACCACCACCGTAAACACCACCACCACCACCACCACCGTAAACACTATCACCACCACTATAAACATCAACATCAAACACCATCTGAACCACTTCGTTCCAAAAACACTCTCAGCTATCATATATAAGTTTCAACCGTCTATGGAATTTCCCATTAATGCCCTTAATTTCAAGAGAAAAGCCGAATCAGTTGGTGTCAATTTCGAGAAACAGTAACGCTCATATTTCAAGCTGTGAATATGTAATGATTAAACTAATTAAAATAATTTAGCTACTGAAACTAATTACTCCAGCTACTCACTAAACATCTTGTGCAGATCTGACAGACTACGACTTTATAATTGGAATGTTTCTTTTGTTTTGCAGATAAGATTTGTGATCAGATCAGTGATGCGGTGCTGGATGCTCACCTGAAGCAGGATCCAGATGCTAAAGTCGCCTGCGGTAACTGACACAGCACTGATGAGCCACAAACACACACTAAAATTTTCATAACTAAATCAGTTAACCTACATCACAGGTGGTCCAGGACCCCATCCACAGTATTTTAATGCTTTAGTGCATGCAGCTTAGCCCAGGAGGGCTTGGTTAATGAGCTAAATAGCTGGGTCAGTTAAACTAGAGCAGGAAACTACGGTTCTTCACACACAGTGGGGAGCTCTCAGGACCTTCTAGGACTTCAGAGAACATCTAAATATTCCAGGACATTAAAAAACTACATATCTATAATTTTGTGTTTGATTTGATTTAATGTAATTATCTTGCTGATTGTATTTAAACTACAAATGTATTTGTTATGCTCTTATTTTGGTGAGCAAAGCGTTAAAATATTGAAAAGCTTTATAAACAATTGTCCAGTCAGCACTCTTTCCTCCACAGCATTGGACGGGACTTCAGGAGCTGAACTAAAGTCCTTAAACACTAGATTAATCACCAACATTACTGAAGTGACAGAGGTTTTATTTATAACCGGGTGGGACGGAAAAGCTTAATCTTGTCCTCATAGAAGTTGTATATATGTCAGCTATAATCCAATCAAATTTCAGGTAGTTGTTAAGAATATAAACATCTTTTAAATATACATGCAAATTCAAATGAATGAATGATTAAAAAAGAAAGTCGACAGTCAAATCATCATCGACTAACTGCTAATGACATCACTAATAAAACCACACAAGAAGGTATTGCTTTGCAACATATAGTAGAGCGTGATGTGTTCTTTCCAACAAGCCTGCATTGTTATCCCTCTGGGAGCCAGAGATCCAGATATATTGCAATATTGCAAATTTGCATCCTACTTGGACGCACGTCTGCCAAGATGCTTATCAAATTTAGAGTGCGGTAATTCAGTAAAAATAAGAGTAACTAACTTGATACTTGATGCAGGACTATAGAGTGTTGTTCTCCCTCCCCAACCACACACAACTTTTTATTGTAGGCTTCAAGAAACTAGAGGTTATAATGTTGAATGTCTGATATTTGAAGCACTGCAGATCAGCAGAGAAATATTAGAACAAAGTCAAACTTGACAGATCAGCGGATTGTGATGTGTCCTTTCCAACAAGCCCTGAATTACAACTCTATTGCTGAACCCCAGACCCTGTAATGACCAGGCAACTTACATGTTCTTAGACAGCTATGTTATTAGTGTGATAATCACATGATCAGCAAGGTCAACTTTGAAGGGCCATTGCTGAGCAGGAAAGTCCACTAGTCTGTGCCACCTCTACTACATACTAGCTTAAACTCGTGTCATGAGTTTTGTTGAATATGGTATGTGCCAACAGTCCTAACCTGCAAGGCAGAGGTCACCAATCAACAAAGGGCCGGTGTATCAGCAGATCAAGTCAAGTCAAGTGGGTTTTATTGTCATTTCAACTATATACAGAGTACACAGTGAAACGAAACAACGTTCCTCCAGGACCATGGTGCAACATAGACAGTGCATACAAGACACAAGTGCAACACGAACAAACAAGTGCGGACAGACAACACAACAGAGTACAGACAGAGAATAATAAATAATTGCTGGTAGTGTGCAAATTGTGCAATGTGTAATAAATAGAGTCCAGTGAGGTAGTAAAGTTATCAGTGCAATGCTTTGTGCAAAAAAAAAAAAAATCTTTATTACAAAACAAGAAGAAGCCACCAGATTCCATTCCGTAAGGCAGCTGGTGTCAGACCGTTGATAAGTTCTATGAGATGCTCATGCTTCACTAGGACGAAGTCCTGCAGCCACGCCGCCCCTTTGTGGATGAGGTTGGTGCCGCCTGGTCTAACCAAAATGAACGTGTGTGTGTGTTTCAAAGAGACGGTGTGTAAGACGGGCATGGTCCTGCTGTGTGGAGAGATCACGTCTCGCGCTAACGTGGACTACCAGAAGATCGTGAGAGACACCATTCGACACATTGGATATGATGACTCAAACAAAGGTGTGTATATGGGTTACCTGTAAAACTAGACCTGCTGTATCAGGTTGCTCCTCATTACTTCCTCATGAGCTCCATAGTTTGTCTTATTTCTTTCAATTGCTTTTCTGAGCTGAGTCTCTGCTGATGGACTATGTTCTGATGTTTCTGGAATGTGCTGCACTTACTTTACTACAGGAGGCTATTTTAGTGTTTCCACTGTAAGGTTATGATGATGATGAGGCTGAAAGGTGCTCTATTTCTCAGGGTTTGACTATAAGACGTGTAACGTTCTGGTGGCTCTAGAGCAGCAGTCTCCTGACATCGCTCAGGGAGTTCATGTAGACAGACCAGAGACGGAAATCGGAGCAGGAGACCAGGTACCATCGCAACCTCATGAGAAGTTTTCTGTGCAATGAAAACATTATTTGCTGCTCCAGAAACTGGGGCTGGAATACTGGGTGGTAGGACTGAAGCAGGGAGAAGATGTGGTGGTCTGTTAGGATAAACAGTAGGTAGACATAGGAATTTATAGAGGGAGGGGCTTCAGGCATGCTCGTCCCTCTGATTGTCATCCTCTAGACACCTCTAGAAAAAGCTAATTTTTAATTTAGAACTATTTGACACTTCTGTTTCCACACAGCAGAATTCGACCTCACACTTACACACACTAGTGAACACACACACTAGGGGCAGTGGAACACCCACATATACACACACTAGTGAACACACACACTAGGGGGCAGTGAAACACCTATTTACACACACTAGTAAACACACGTACTAGGGGCAGTGAAACACCCACATACACACACACTAGTGAACACACACACACTAGGGGCAGTGAAACACCCACATATACACACACTATTGAACACACACACTAGGGGCAGTGAAACACCCACATATACACATACTATTGAACACACACACTAGGGGCAGTGAAACACCCACATATACACACACTATTGAACACACACACTAGGGGCAGTGAAACACCCACAAATACACACACTAGTGAACACACACACTAGGGGCAGTGAAACACCCACATATACACACACTATTGAACACACACACTAGGGGCAGTGAAACACCCACATATACACACACTATTGAACACACACACTAGGGGCAGTGAAACACCCACATATACACGCACTAGTGAACACACACACTAGGGGCAGTGAAACACCCACGTATAGACACACTATTGAACACACACAGTAGAGGTCAGTGAAACACTCACATACACACACTAGTGAATACACACACTAGGGGACAGTGAAACCCCCACATATACACACACTAGGGGACAGTGAAACACCCACATACCCCTGACTGCCGGTTTGTCTCTGTTCAGGGTTTGATGTTCGGCTACGCTACAGACGAGACAGAGGAGTGTATGCCTCTCACCATCATGCTGGCACACAAACTCAACGCCAAGATGGCTGAACTTAGGCGTAACGGTGCTATTCCCTGGCTCCGGCCCGATTCCAAGACACAGGTGGGGCATCTCAGCAGTGTGGTCCAGCAGTCACAACGGGCACGACGGTGTCGTCTATGAAATCACGGCACTCATCTTGTTTTAAATCACATATGAAAAAGCAGAGCTATGACGAAAATAATTAATCAGATAATTAATCCCATTCGACTTTCATTGCAGCAGCGGAATGGCCACTAGGGCTCCTCAGAGAGAGGTTACAGGAATAGATTGGTGCTTATTGATGAGATATAAGTGTTTAATTGCATTTAGTTACATTGACAGCCTCGTAGCTTAAAGCTGCAGACTTTAGACGTTCACCTGTGTTTGGTGTTTTTTTCACTGAACTAAGAAACAAAATCTTCATTTACATATTACACATACACTTGTTACAGGAATCAGCCTGGACAGCACTGCTAGAAGAGCTCAGAGTCCTGCTAGCGCAGCTGAATCAGATCAGAGCTATTTTAGGCTTACTACAGATCACTGACCTAACAAGGATAACGTGGCACGAGACAAGTTAATCCCCCCGCAGTGGTAAATATGGCACTGCAGCACGAGAAAGAACCTAATCACCTTCCAGTGGACAACTGGGGTTTGAATATTATTCAGCAGTGCAGAACCGCACCTGAACAGCAAAGTACTTATTTACAACCTCCCTGTATCTCCACTCACTGTCCAGTGTATCAGCTCCACTGACCATATAGGAGCTACACTTACAGACTGTAGTTTATCTGATATATATAATATACTTTATTACCCTGTTTTTTAATGATCAGGACCTCCACAGGACCACCACATAACAGGTACTATTAGGGAGGTGGGTCATTCTCAGCACTGCAGTGACACGGATGTGGTGGTGGTGTGTTAGTGTGTGTTGTGCTGGTGTGAGTGGATCAGACACAGCAGTGCTGCTGGAGTGTTTAAACACTCACTGTCCTCTCTATTAGACACTCCTACTACTTGCTGGTCCACCTTGTAGATGTAAAGTCAGAGACAATAGCTCATCTGCTGCTGCACAGTTTGTGTTTACTAGACACTGTTGTCTGGATAGTTTTGGTTGGTGGACAATTCCCAGTCCAGCCGTGACACTGAGGTGTTTAAACACTCCAGCAGCAGCACTGCTGTGTCTGATCCACTCACACTCTCTCTCTCGCTCTAGGTGACAGTGCACTACTCCCAGGATAACGGAGCGTTGATTCCTCGTAGAGTTCACACCATCGTAATTTCAGTCCAGCACGATGACTATGTGTCTCTGGATGAGCAGAGAGAGGTGCTGAAGGAAAAGGTCATCAAGGCCGTCGTCCCGGCCAAATATCTGGACAGGAAGACCATCTACCACCTTCAGCCCAGCGGCCGCTTCGTCATTGGAGGTCCTCAGGTAGGTCCACAATCCAAGACTTTACACTGGAGAGGGATTAGTGTTTCTGGGGCAGATATTGATCACCTTTATCACTATCAGTCAGCACCGATTTATTCAGATACATTCAAAATAGAACTCTGTTTGAAATCTGGATGGCAAAGCTTTAGAGACTGCACAGGTAGAGGCAATCTCTGACTGAGGCAGTCTCTGACCCAAGTCTTTGTGGAAGTGGGAGTGAGCTGAAACAGTCCCATCCTATCTTAATGCTGGTACATCTGGATGACACAGTGATGCAGTCGAGCATGTAGCAGACTCGACTACAAGTGTAATAATGTGTTTTGTTGACTTTTTAAGTAAAGATAATTAAACAAAAACTATACTATACTATACTATACTATACTATACTATACACCTTTACCTGACCTTCCCGACAGGGTGATGCGGGTGTGACTGGGCGTAAGATCATTGTGGACACATACGGAGGCTGGGGGGCTCATGGAGGTGGGGCGTTCTCTGGGAAGGATTATACCAAGGTGGACCGCTCAGCTGCCTATGCTGCCCGCTGGGTGGCCAAATCGCTGGTGAAGGCCAAGCTGTGCCGCAGAATACTGGTCCAGGTGAGACGCCATCAGGTCACAGTGAAAAGTTCTGTGTTATCATTACGCAGCTCTGTGCTACAGCTTTATCTTCAACACTCAGCTTCATGTTCTTTACACTCGTACACACTGGAATATCACTGGGCTCTTCCTCAGGTGTCGTACGCCATCGGAGTAGCGCAGCCCCTCTCCATCTCACTCTTCACCTACGGCTCTTCTCAGAAAAACGAGAAGGAGCTTCTGCAGATCGTCAAGAAGAACTTTGACCTGAGGCCCGGGGTCATTGTCAGGTGAGTTTCATCTATCTATCTATCTATCTATCTATCTATCTATCTATCTATCTGTCTGTCTGTCTGTCTGTCTGTCTGTCTGTTTATCTATCTATCTATCTATCTATCTATCTATCTATCTATCTATCTATCTATCTATCTATCTATCTATCTATCTATCTATCTTTCTGTCTGTCTGTCTGTCTATATATCTGTCTGTTTATTTATCTATCTATCCGTATGTCTGTCTATCTGTCTATCACTCTGTACTTTGTTTACAGAGAGCTGGATTTGAAGAGGCCGATCTATCAGAACACAGCGTGTTACGGACACTTCGGCAGAAAAGAATTTCCCTGGGAAATAGCCAAGAACCTCAACTTTTAGTGATTCTGTGTTTTACTGTGTGTGTGTGTGTGTGTGTGTGTGTGTATCATATATTCTTATTGAATGTTCTCAGCGGTGCACGTGCAGGTGTGATTGCGTCTCTCGTGTATGTGATTTAAGACAGCAGTGATGTCGGCAGCTGTCCCCACATATACAGTGTAAGTGTAATCTGATGGTGATATGAAAGAGGCAGCTGTGTGTATGTGTGTGTGTGTGTGTGTGTGTGTGTGTGTGTGTGTGTGTGTGTGTGTGTAATGTGAAAAATAAACCCCAGAAATCCTGGTCATGAGTTGGGCGTGTGAGGTGATCTCACTGTTATATAGTTTGATGCCAAATACAGTCAATCAAACTGGCAGCTACACATATCAGCTACATTAGTACAGTTAACACAGCTGCAGGAAAACTCACACAGAGACACGCCCACAGGATTAATACAGGGTCTAAGGGGTGGGGGGGAGGCAAACCAAGATGAGAGTTAAAAGTCTGAAAGAGAGCGAAACTGGGCCAAGTCAGAGTACAAATACCATGACTAGGACACCTGGACACCTGTGACCACCTACCAGGACCTTATTGAATCCCTCAGTCCGTCTGTGTATATGTGAGGACCGAAAGAAGTGCTAAAAGTTACTATGTTGGAGATTCATAATGAGAAATGAAGCAGGTATCTGCAAATCATAGATTCACTGGGATTGGAACTGCCTGTAATAGTATTTGTACTCATCCTAGTCTTGTCGATAGTATTTGTACTTGGCATTTCAGAGTACAAATACTACCTCAGAGGGTCGCGGTTTATGAAATTGTTGATGTAAAGGACAATCCCAAAAATGAAAAACAATAAAACTCAATAAGGGCCTGGTAGGTGGTCACAGGTATCTGGAGACATGCTGACTGCATCCCACAACCCATCCAGTTGGTCCCATGGATGCTCAACTGGGTGCAAGTCTGGGGAATTAGGGGTCCAGGGTAGTACTTGGAAGTCTTGTTCAGCTCTTCAACCAATGTGGTACATTTCTAGCCATGTGACGTGTCCCATTGTCTTGCTGGAAGATCCCATCCGCCCCAGAGAAGACAATTAGCATGTATGGTGTACGTGATCTGCAAGGATGGATTTAGACCCAAATCGGGTGAAAGTGTCTTCCACCACACCAAAACATTCCCCAGACTAGAACGCTGACACCTACAGCTTATGTTCTTCCAGCAACAGTATATATATATATATATATATATATATATATATATATATATATATATATATATATATATATATATATATATATATATATATATATATATTTCAGCATCTGGCATATTAGAACTAAAAAGTTTAAAGTAAAGATTGAATTATTAATCGCTTCTCTGATTGAACACAGAGGAGATGTGTATGATCTCTAAGGATCTCCACTGAAGCTAACGTCTCGCTATAGAAGGAGTGACCAGTCAGCCAACATGGGACCCCCAAATATCAGTATTACAGACCCTGTTGTTTATTTCTGTTTGGGTTAGCTGTCTAGCCTTTAGTGTGCTAACTGGCAAGATTTCAGTGTATATACTCAGCACATCTGGAAAAACCCATTTAACACTCTGCTTGTTGCAAAACGTTATTGTAGTGTTAAGTAACTGTGATTATTTACACCCTCAGTAATACCGCTAATAAAGGAAGGTGGTGATGGGAATTCCAGGTTAATCTTCCTCTCATCCTCATCTTCTCTATATTACACTCTGTCCCACGGAAACTTTGTCTTTCTGTCCAGTTACTTATGGATTCCTGAAATAAAGAGACAGCTTTTGAAAATCTTTGAGCCGATTTTCTTAACGTTCCTTCACATCAACAACATCAAAGCAAAAAGTGTCGAACTCTAATTAAACTGTCGTTTTTCTGTAAAATAAACACAGCTTTTCTGAACATAATTCACAACACAAATGTATTTATTATACACTATGAAGATTATTAGAAACAGGAAAGGCTTATTCTGTGTTTGGATAAGCAGTCTGAACATTATCTCATGTGTTAAACTTTTTTGATTCTCATCAGAAACTGTTCATAACATCCTGCTGGATTAGTTTCTCCACCGTCCGTCAGAACATTCAACAGTTACTGCGTTTGGCTCACACTGGGCTTTTAACAGTAATCCAGGTTGGTTAGCCAGCCACCTTCAGCCTTTTAACACTGGCTACTACTGTATATCCTTAAAAGGAAAAGAAAGACAAGTATCTCCAAAATGGCAACTTCACAGGAGAAGACAAAAACATTCTTTACTTTCAATGGAAGCCAATGGAACCAGAATGTTTTCCAAGTTAGCATTTCTATTGGTCCATTTAATGCAACCTTTTTACACAGTGTAAACAGCAGCTGCGGCGTTCAAATAATGTAGAAAAACAAAAACTGGTATTATGCTTTTCTCTGGACAGCAGTGATGTACACTCACCAAGTGCTTTACTAAGAACAGCCCCGATTTATCATGACATTGACGCCACAAGATGTTTGTAATCATTTTACTGATATTCCAGTTCCTGCAGATGATTCAGGCGTTCATCCTGGAGTTCTACTGGAGAACATAAAACCAGTTTGAGCTTCTGCTTTGTGACATGGTGCATTATTATCATGGAAGCAAGTGTTAGTAGTTGGTCAGCTGTGGTCGTGAAGGGACACATATGTTCAGCAATGATGCTCAAACAGGCTGTGGTCATTCAAGTGATGACTGACCGGTATTAGTGGCCCAACAATTTCTCCACTCCATCATACAACCTCAACCAGCCTGGACTGGTTGGGTCCATGGGATTTATATGGTTGGTTATTGTGACCCTACTGTCTGTGTTCCTGAGCAGAAATCCAGATTTATCACGTTCTTCCAACTGTCCAGGTCCTGTGTCCACTGCAGCCTCAGCTTTCTCACCTGACGTGGTCTTTAGCTGCTATAGTGCCTCAGGTTAGACCTGTTGTGGGTTCTGAGATGCTTTTCTGCACCACAATCATACAGAGTGGATATGTGAGTTAGTGTAGCCTTTCAGCTGGAAGCAGTCTGTTCTCCCCTGACCTTTCTCATCTGTGGGTCAGCAGAACCGCAGCTCTACAGGTGCCGCATGTGAAGATCCCGAGGGTCCGCAGATACAGAAACACTCAAACCAACCTGTCTGTCACCAACAACTGGTCAGAAGCACTGAGATCACATGTTTCCTCCATTCTGATGGTTGATGTGAACATTACCTGAAGCTGTTGGACTGTATCGCCAAGATTTTATGCACTGCTGCCACATGACTGGTTGACCAGATAATTGCATTAATGAGTAGGTGAACAGGTGTAAAGTACTCAGTGAGTGTACATACACTCTCTGATCTAAGGTCCTGTAATGATCCTGAGTGAGAGGTTAAGCACTCTCTAGTTTAGCGTCGTTCTGGGAGAGATGTGGTGCTGCTTCTTTCTGGATCAGAACCAACAAAGTGTCTGTAGATATGAAGCGGAACTCAAGGACGAACGAGCCGTAGAAGAGCAGGATAACGATGACGAAGAGCCACTCGCAGACGGCGGAGGCGTGTTGCAGGGCAAAACTCTCCTGGGCGAAAAACACCCCACCTAGAAACGAGGACGTTAAGGATAATCAATGGCATTTTTTTACACATACAAAACTATAAAACCATCTCGCTGTAAACCAGCCAATCAGAGCAGAGCTCATCTAGTTACTCATGAGCTTAACAAAAAAGGGAAACAGTGTTTAATTGTACAACCAGAGAGTAAATGTGTATCTGGGCCACCAAAACACACATACCTTCTATCTAGAACAGAGTAAATAAAATACTGAATAAAATACTAAACAGACACATTATATGGCATCATAACATCAAAGGCACACTTCATAATTCAGACCTATCTGATAACTTTTAAGTGGAATCTTTTGAAAGCCACTGTATAAAATATGTGTCTGCAGTTTTCAGCCCACCAGAGGGAGCTATAGCACACAAACTGCTCCAGCAGTAGAGGATACAGAGGACAAGTGTGACTAAAGCCAGCAGACTGAGAGCCCCTCTGAGGTGGACAGTGTGGAGGTCTCTCTGCGTTTTGGCCAGTCGGTACGTCAGGACTGTCTGCACACACGTGAAGAGCAGGCTGGTGGGAAACGTCAAACCTGCACCCACGTAATGAAAAACCTTCGCAAAGTCAACCTGCAACACAGAGAGCAGCGTCACTCACTCAGCTGGAGGAGTTAAATAGATCCAAACATAATCAAAACAACCCGAATTAGTTTTATATATAACACATACCTGAACCAATACAATACACTGCTACACAGTACAATTTGATAAACCACAATAAGCTTCAATACAATACAAATCATACGCTTGGTTAAAATACAATATATATAATTATAGGCTTTGTTAAATTTTTTATAAATATACACTCTGAGAAAACAATAGCACATCAATAAGTTGTTGTTGGAGTGAAACTGTATGTGAGTAAACGTAGTGATGTTGTATTTTGGGATAGAGTATTAGAGTGAGAGGAGAAGTTTATTGAGGATAAACTGTTCAGTTGAAAGGCTCTTGTTCTTTATTGGTCCTTTAGTCTGGACACAAGATAAGATCCGGCTGGAGACATACAGGCTCCGTATGACGTCCTGCAGAACATTTACCCACAGATGTTGCAGCTGAACCTGTAGATCCTGAACACTCACAGCTATTGAAGCTAGAAAACTGCTCCTACACCATAAATCACAGTAAACTCCTCCTACACTGTCAATCACAGTAAACTCCTCCTACACTGTCAACCACAGTTAACTCCTCCTACACTGTCAATCACAGTAAACTCCTCCTACACTGTCAATCACAGTAAACTCCTCCTACACTGTCAACCACAGTAAACTCCTCCTACACTGTCAATCACAGTAAACTCCTCCTACACTGTCAACCACAGTTAACTCCTCCTACACTGTCAATCACAGTAAACTCCTCCTACACTGTCAATCACAGTAAACTCCTCCTACACTGTCAACCACAGTTAACTCCTCCTACACTGTCAATCACAGTAAACTCCTCCTACACTGTCAACCACAGTAAACTCCTCCTACACTGTCAATCACAGTAAACTCCTCCTAGACTGTCAACCACAGTTAACTCCTCCTACACTGTCAATCACAGTAAACTCCTCCTACACTGTCAACCACAGTAAACTCCTCCTACACTGTCAACCACAGTTAACTCCTCCTACACTGTCAACCACAGTTAACTCCTCCTACACTGTCAGTCACAGTTAACTCCTCCTACACTGTCAGTCACAGTAAACTCCTCCTACACTGTCAATCACAGTAAACTCCTCCTACACTGTCAGTCACAGTAAACTCCTCCTACACTGTCAACCACAGTTAACTCCTCCTACACTGTCAGTCACAGTAAACTCCTCCTACACTGTCAATCACAGTTAACTCCTCCTATACTGTCAACCCCAGTTAACTCCTCCTACACTGTCAACCACAGTTAACTCCTCCTACACTGTCAGTCACAGTGAACTCCTCCTACACTGTCAATCACAGTAAACTCCTCCTACACTGTCAGTCACAGTAAACTCCTCCTACACTGTCAACCACAGTTAACTCCTCCTACACTGTCAGTCACAGTAAACTCCTCCTACACTGTCAATCACAGTAAACTCCTCCTACACTGTCAATCACAGTAAACTCCTCCTACACTGTCAGTCAGTCACAGTAAACTCCTCCTACACGGACAATCACAGTAAACTCCTCCTACACTGTCAGTCACAGTAAACTCCTCCTACACAGACAATCATAGTAAACTCCTCCTACACTGTCAGTCAATCACAGTAAACTCCTCCTACACTGTCAATCACAGTAAACTCCTCCTACACTGTCAATCACAGTAAACTCCTCCTACACTGTCAATTACAGTAAACTCCTCCTACACTGTCAGTCACAGTAAACTCCTCCTACACTGTCAGTCAGTCACAGTAAACTCCTCCTACACTGTCAATCACAGTAAACTCCTCCTACACGGACAATCACAGTAAACTCCTCCTACACGGACAATCACAGTAAACTCCTCCTACACGGACAATTACAGTAAACTCCTCCTACACTGTCAATTACAGTAAACTCCTCCTACACTGTCAGTCACAGTAAACTCCTCCTACACTGTCAGTCAGTCACAGTAAACTCCTCCTACACTGTCAGTCAGTCACAGTAAACTCCTCCTACACTGTCAATCACAGTAAACTCCTCCTACACTGTCAATCACAGTAAACTCCTCCTACACTGTCAGTTACAGTAAACTCCTCCTACACTGTCAGTCAGTCACAGTAAACTCCTCCTACACTGTCAATCACAGTAAACTCCTCCTACACGGAAAATCACAGTAAACTCCTCCTACACTGTCAGTCACAGTAAACTCCTCCTACACGGACAATCATAGTAAACTCCTCCTACACTGTCAATCACAGTAAACTCCTCCTACACTGTCAATCACAGTAAACTCCTCCTACACTGTAAGTCAGTCACAGTAAACTCCTCCTACACTGTCAATCACAGTAAACTCCTCCTACACGGACAATTACAGTAAACTCCTCCTACACTGTCAGTCACAGTAAACTCCTCCTACACGGACAATCACAGTAAACTCCTCCTACACGGACAATTACAGTAAACTCCTCCTACACTGTCAATCACAGTAAACTCCTCCTACACTGTCAGTCCCAGTAAACTCCCCCTACACGGACAATCACAGTAAACTCCTCCTACACGGACAATCACAGTAAACTCCTCCTACACTGTCAGTCACAGTAAACTACTTCTTCACTGTCAATCACAGTAAACTCCTCCTACACTGACAATCACAGGAAACTCCTCCTACACTGTCAGTCACAGTAAACTCCTCCTACACGGACAATCATAGTGAACTCCTCCTACACTGACAATCACAGTAAACTCCTCCTACACAGACAATCATAGTAAACTCCTCCTACAAAGACAATCATAGTAAACTCCTTCTAAACTGTCAGTCACAGTAATCTCCTCCTACACGGACAATCACAGTAAACTCCTCCTACACTGTCAGTCACAGTTAACTCCTCCTACACGGACAATCACAGTAAACTCCTCCTACACAGACAATCATAGTAAACTCCTCCTACACGGACAATCACAGTAAACTCCTCCTACACTGTCAGTCACAGTTAACTCCTCCTACACGGACAATCACAGTAAACTCCTCCTACACTGTCAATCACAGTAAACTCCTCCTACACGGACAATCACAGTAAACTCCTCCTACACTGTCAATCACAGTAAACTTCTCCTACACTGTCAGTCAGTCACAGTAAATTCCTCCTACACGGACAATCACAGTAAACTCCTCCTACACGGACAATCATAGTAAACTCCTCCTACACTGTCAATCACAGTAAACTCCTCCTACACGGACAATCACAGTAAACTCCTCCTACACGGACAATCACAGTAAACTCCTCCTACACTGTCAATTACAGTAAACTCCTCCTACACTGTCAATCACAGTAAACTCCTCCTACACGGAAAATTACAGTAAACTCCTCCTACACTGTCAATCACAGTAAACTCCTCCTACACTGTCAATCACAGTAAACTCCTCCTACACTGTCAGTCACAGTAAACTCCTCCTACACGGACAATCACAGTAAACTCCTCCTACACTGTCAGTCAGTCACAGTAAACTCCTCCTACACAGACAATCACAGTAAACTCCTCCTACACTGTCAGTCACAGTAAACTCCTCCTACACTGTCAATCACAGTAAACTCCTCCTACACGGACAATTACAGTAAACTCCTCCTACACTGTCAATCACAGTAAACTCCTCCTACACTGTCAATCACAGTAAACTCCTCCTACACTGTCAGTCACAGTAAACTCCTCCTACACGGACAATCACAGTAAACTCCTCCTACACTGTCAGTCAGTCACAGTAAACTCCTCCTACACTGTCAGTCACAGTAAACTCCTCCTACACTGTCAGTCAGTCACAGTAAACTCCTCCTACACTGACAATCACAGTAAACTCCTCCTACACTGTCAGTCACAGTAATCTCCTCCTACACGGACAATCACAGTAAACTCCTCCTACACTGTCAGTCACAGTAAACTCCTCCTACACTGTCAATCACAGTAAACTCCTCCTACACAGACAATTACAGTAAACTCCTCCTACACGGACAATCACAGTAAACTCCTCCTACACTGTCAATCACAGTAAACTCCTCCTACACGGACAATTACAGTAAACTCCTCCTACACTGTCAGTCACAGTAAACTCCTCCTACACTGTCAGTCACAGTAAACTCCTCCTACACTGTCAATCACAGTAAACTCCTCCTACACTGTCAATCACAGTAAACTCCTCCTACACTGTCAGTCACAGTAAACTCCTCCTACACTGTCAGTCACAGTAAACTCCTCCTACACGGACAATCATAGTAAACTCCTCCTACACTGTCAATCACAGTAAACTCCTCCTACACTGTCAGTCACAGTAAACTCCTCCTACACGGACAATCACAGTAAACTCCTCCTACACGGACAATCACAGTAAACTCCTCCTACACTGTCAATTACAGTAAACTCCTCCTACACTGTCAATTACAGTAAACTCCTCTTACACTGTCAGTCACAGTAAACTCCTCCTACACTGTCAGTCAGTCACAGTAAACTCCTCCTACACTGTCAATCACAGTAAACTCCTCCTACACTGTCAATCACAGTAAACTCCTCCTACACTGTCAGTCACAGTAAACTCCTCCTACACTGTCAGTCAGTCACAGTAAACTCCTCCTACACTGTCAATCACAGTAAACTCCTCCTACACGGAAAATCACAGTAAACTCCTCCTACACTGTCAGTCACAGTAAACTCCTCCTACACGGACAATCATAGTAAACTCCTCCTACACTGTCAATCACAGTAAACTCCTCCTACACTGTCAATCACAGTAAACTCCTCCTACACTGTAAGTCAGTCACAGTAAACTCCTCCTACACTGTCAATCACAGTAAACTCCTCCTACACGGACAATTACAGTAAACTCCTCCTACACTGTCAGTCACAGTAAACTCCTCCTACACGGACAATCACAGTAAACTCCTCCTACACGGACAATTACAGTAAACTCCTCCTACACTGTCAGTCCCAGTAAACTCCCCCTACACGGACAATCACAGTAAACTCCTCCTACACGGACAATCACAGTAAACTCCTCCTACACTGTCAGTCACAGTAAACTACTTCTTCACTGTCAATCACAGTAAACTCCTCCTACACTGACAATCACAGGAAACTCCTCCTACACTGTCAGTCACAGTAAACTCCTCCTACACAGACAATCATAGTAAACTCCTCCTACAAAGACAATCATAGTAAACTCCTTCTACACTGTCAGTCACAGTAATCTCCTCCTACACGGACAATCACAGTAAACTCCTCCTACACTGTCAATCACAGTAAACTCCTCCTACACGGACAATCACAGTAAACTCCTCCTACACTGTCAATCACAGTAAACTTCTCCTACACTGTCAGTCAGTCACAGTAAATTCCTCCTACACGGACAATCACAGTAAACTCCTCCTACACGGACAATCATAGTAAACTCCTCCTACACTGTCAATCACAGTAAACTCCTCCTACACGGACAATCACAGTAAACTCCTCCTACACGGACAATCACAGTAAACTCCTCCTACACTGTCAATTACAGTAAACTCCTCCTACACTGTCAATCACAGTAAACTCCTCCTACACGGACAATTACAGTAAACTCCTCCTACACTGTCAATCACAGTAAACTCCTCCTACACTGTCAATCACAGTAAACTCCTCCTACACTGTCAGTCACAGTAAACTCCTCCTACACGGACAATCACAGTAAACTCCTCCTACACTGTCAGTCAGTCACAGTAAACTCCTCCTACACAGACAATCACAGTAAACTCCTCCTACACTGTCAGTCACAGTAAACTCCTCCTACACTGTCAATCACAGTAAACTCCTCCTACACGGACAATTACAGTAAACTCCTCCTACACTGTCAATCACAGTAAACTCCTCCTACACTGTCAATCACAGTAAACTCCTCCTACACTGTCAGTCACAGTAAACTCCTCCTACACGGACAATCACAGTAAACTCCTCCTACACTGTCAGTCAGTCACAGTAAACTCCTCCTACACTGTCAGTCACAGTAAACTCCTCCTACACTGTCAGTCAGTCACAGTAAACTCCTCCTACACTGAAAATCACAGTAAACTCCTCCTACACTGTCAGTCACAGTAATCTCCTCCTACACGGACAATCACAGTAAACTCCTCCTACACTGTCAGTCACAGTAAACTCCTCCTACACTGTCAATCACAGTAAACTCCTCCTACACAGACAATTACAGTAAACTCCTCCTACACGGACAATCACAGTAAACTCCTCCTACACTGTCAATCACAGTAAACTCCTCCTACACGGACAATTACAGTAAACTCCTCCTACACTGTCAGTCACAGTAAACTCCTCCTACACTGTCAGTCACAGTAAACTCCTCCTACACTGTCAATCACAGTAAACTCCTCCTACACTGTCAATTACAGTAAACTCCTCCTACACTGTCAGTCACAGTAAACTCCTCCTACACTGTCAGTCAGTCACAGTAAACTCCTCCTACACTGTCAATCACAGTAAACTCCTTCTACACGGACAATCACAGTAAACTCCTCCTACACTGTCAGTCACAGTAAACTCCTCCTACACGGACAATCATAGTAAACTCCTCCTACACTGTCAATCACAGTAAACTCCTCCTACACTGTAAGTCAGTCACAGTAAACTCCTCCTACACTGTCAATCAGAGTAAACTCCTCCTACACGGAAAATTACAGTAAACTCCTCCTACACTGTCAATCACAGTAAACTCCTCCTACACTGTCAATCACAGTAAACTCCTCCTACACTGTCAGTCACAGTAAACTCCTCCTACACGGACAATTACAGTAAACTCCTCCTACACTGTCAGTCACAGTAAACTCCTCCTACACGGACAATCATAGTAAACTCCTCCTACACTGTCAATCACAGTAAACTCCTCCTACACTGTCAGTCACAGTAAACTCCTCCTACACGGACAATCACAGTAAACTCCTCCTACACGGACAATTACAGTAAACTCCTCCTACACTGTCAATTACAGTAAACTCCTCTTACACTGTCAGTCACAGTAAACTCCTCCTACACTGTCAGTCAGTCACAGTAAACTCCTCCTACACTGTCAATCACAGTAAACTCCTCCTACACTGTCAATCACAGTAAACTCCTCCTACACTGTCAATTACAGTAAACTCCTCCTACACTGTCAGTCACAGTAAACTCCTCCTACACTGTCAGTCAGTCACAGTAAACTCCTCCTACACTGTCAATCACAGTAAACTCCTCCTACACGGAAAATCACAGTAAACTCCTCCTACACTGTCAGTCACAGTAAACTCCTCCTACACGGACAATCATAGTAAACTCCTCCTACACTGTCAATCACAGTAAACTCCTCCTACACTGTCAATCACAGTAAACTCCTCCTACACTGTAAGTCAGTCACAGTAAACTCCTCCTACACTGTCAATCACAGTAAACTCCTCCTACACGGACAATTACAGTAAACTCCTCCTACACTGTCAGTCACAGTAAACTCCTCCTACACGGACAATCACAGTAAACTCCTCCTACACGGACAATTACAGTAAACTCCTCCTACACTGTCAGTCCCAGTAAACTCCCCCTACACGGACAATCACAGTAAACTCCTCCTACACGGACAATCACAGTAAACTCCTCCTACACTGTCAGTCACAGTAAACTACTTCTTCACTGTCAATCACAGTAAAACTCCTCCTACACTGACAATCACAGGAAACTCCTCCTACACTGTCAGTCACAGTAAACTCCTCCTACACGGACAATCATAGTGAACTCCTCCTACACTGACAATCACAGTAAACTCCTCCTACACAGACAATCATAGTAAACTCCTCCTACAAAGACAATCATAGTAAACTCCTTCTACACTGTCAGTCACAGTAATCTCCTCCTACACGGACAATCACAGTAAACTCCTCCTACACTGTCAGTCACAGTTAACTCCTCCTACACGGACAATCACAGTAAACTCCTCCTACACAGACAATCATAGTAAACTCCTCCTACACGGACAATCACAGTAAACTCCTCCTACACTGTCAGTCACAGTTAACTCCTCCTACACGGACAATCACAGTAAACTCCTCCTACACTGTCAATCACAGTAAACTCCTCCTACACGGACAATCACAGTAAACTCCTCCTACACTGTCAATCACAGTAAACTTCTCCTACACTGTCAGTCAGTCACAGTAAATTCCTCCTACACGGACAATCACAGTAAACTCCTCCTACACGGACAATCATAGTAAACTCCTCCTACACTGTCAATCACAGTAAACTCCTCCTACGCGGACAATCACAGTAAACTCCTCCTACACGGACAATCACAGTAAACTCCTCCTACACTGTCAATTACAGTAAACTCCTCCTACACTGTCAATCACAGTAAACTCCTCCTACACGGACAATTACAGTAAACTCCTCCTACACTGTCAATCACAGTAAACTCCTCCTACACTGTCAATCACAGTAAACTCCTCCTACACTGTCAGTCACAGTAAACTCCTCCTACACGGACAATCACAGTAAACTCCTCCTACACTGTCAGTCAGTCACAGTAAACTCCTCCTACACAGACAATCACAGTAACTCCTCCTACACTGTCAGTCACAGTAAACTCCTCCTACACTGTCAATCACAGTAAACTCCTCCTACACGGACAATTACAGTAAACTCCTCCTACACTGTCAATCACAGTAAACTCCTCCTACACTGTCAATCACAGTAAACTCCTCCTACACGGACAATCACAGTAAACTCCTCCTACACTGTCAGTCACAGTAAACTCCTCCTACACTGTCAGTCACAGTAAACTCTTCCTACACTGTCAGTCAGTCACAGTAAACTCCTCCTACACGGACAATCACAGTAAACTCCTCCTACACTGTCAGTCAGTCACAGTAAACTCCTCCTACACTGTCAGTCACAGTAAACTCTTCCTACACTGTCAGTCAGTCACAGTAAACTCCTCCTACACGGACAATCACAGTAAACTCCTCCTACACTGTCAGTCAGTCACAGTAAACTCCTCCTACACTGTCAGTCACAGTAAACTCTTCCTACACTGTCAGTCAGTCACAGTAAACTCCTCCTACACGGACAATCACAGTAAACTCCTCCTACACTGTCAGTCAGTCACAGTAAACTCCTCCTACACGGACAATCACAGTAAACTCCTCCTACACTGTCAGTCACAGTAATCTCCTCCTACACGGACAATCACAGTAAACTCCTCCTACACTGTCAGTCAGTCACAGTAAACTCCTCCTACACTGTCAGTCACAGTAAACTCTTCCTACACTGTCAGTCAGTCACAGTAAACTCCTCCTACACGGACAATCACAGTAAACTCCTCCTACACTGTCAGTCAGTCACAGTAAACTCCTCCTACACGGACAATCACAGTAAACTCCTCCTACACTGTCAGTCACAGTAATCTCCTCCTACACGGACAATCACAGTAAACTCCTCCTACACTGTCAGTCACAGTAAACTCCTCCTACACTGTCAATCACAGTAAACTCCTCCTACACAGACAATTACAGTAAACTCCTCCTACACGGACAATCACAGTAAACTCCTCCTACACTGTCAATCACAGTAAACTCCTCCTACACGGACAATTACAGTAAACTCCTCCTACACTGTCAGTCACAGTAAACTCCTCCTACACTGTCAGTCACAGTAAACTCCTCCTACACCGTCAATCACAGTAAAACTCCTCCTACACTGTCAATCACAGTAAACTCCTCCTACACGGACAATCATAGTAAACTCCTCCTACACTGTCAATCACAGTAAACTCCTCCTACACGGACAATCACAGTAAAACTCCTCCTACACTGTCAGTCACAGTAAACTCCTTCTTCACTGTCAATCACAGTAAACTCCTCCTACACGGACAATCACAGTAAACTCCTCCTACACTGTCAATCACAGTAAACTCCTCCTACACGGACAATCACAGTAAACTCCTCCTACACTGTCAATTACAGTAAACTCCTCCTACACTGTCAGTCACAGTAAACTCCTCCTACACTGTCAGTCAGTCACAGTAAACTCCTCCTACACGGACAATCACAGTAAACTCCTCCTACACTGTCAGTCACAGTAAACTCCTCCTACACTGTCAATCACAGTAAACTCCTCCTACACGGACAATCACAGTAAACTCCTCCTACACTGTCAGTCACAGTAAACTCCTTCTTCACTGTCAATCACAGTAAACTCCTCCTACACGGACAATCACAGTAAACTCCTCCTACACCGACAATAACAGGAAACTCTCCTACACTTTCAGTCACAGTAAACTCCTCCTACACGGACAATCATAGTAAACTCCTCCTACACTGACAATCACAGTAAACTCCTCCTACACAGACAATTACAGTAAACTCCTCCTACAAAGACAAGCATAGTAAACTCCTTCTACACTGTCAGTCACAGTAAACTCCTTCTACACTGTCAGTCACAGTAAACTCCTCCTACACGGACAATCACAGTAAACTCCTCCTACACTGTCAGTCACAGTTAACTCCTCCTACACGGACAATCATAGTAAACTCCTCCTACACGGACAATCATAGTAAACTCCTCCTACACTGTCAATCACAGTAAACTCCTCCTACACTGTCAACCACAGTTAACTCCTCCTACACTGTCAATCACAGTAAACTCCTCCTACACTGTAAGTCAGTCACAGTAAACTCCTCCTACACTGTCAATCAGAGTAAACTCCTCCTACACGGAAAAATTACAGTAAACTCCTCCTACACTGTCAATCACAGTAAACTCCTCCTACACTGTCAATCACAGTAAACTCCTCCTACACTGTCAGTCACAGTAAACTCCTCCTACACGGACAATTACAGTAAACTCCTCCTACACTGTCAGTCACAGTAAACTCCTCCTACACGGACAATCATAGTAAACTCCTCCTACACTGTCAATCACAGTAAACTCCTCCTACACTGTCAGTCACAGTAAACTCCTCCTACACGGACAATCACAGTAAACTCCTCCTACACGGACAATTACAGTAAACTCCTCCTACACTGTCAATTACAGTAAACTCCTCTTACACTGTCAGTCACAGTAAACTCCTCCTACACTGTCAGTCAGTCACAGTAAACTCCTCCTACACTGTCAATCACAGTAAACTCCTCCTACACTGTCAATCACAGTAAACTCCTCCTACACTGTCAATTACAGTAAACTCCTCCTACACTGTCAGTCACAGTAAACTCCTCCTACACTGTCAGTCAGTCACAGTAAACTCCTCCTACAAAGACAAGCATAGTAAACTCCTTCTACACTGTCAGTCACAGTAAACTCCTTCTACACTGTCAGTCACAGTAAACTCCTCCTACACGGACAATCACAGTAAACTCCTCCTACACTGTCAGTCACAGTTAACTCCTCCTACACGGACAATCATAGTAAACTCCTCCTACACGGACAATCATAGTAAACTCCTCCTACACTGTCAATCACAGTAAACTCCTCCTACACTGTCAACCACAGTTAACTCCTCCTACACTGTCAATCACAGTAAACTCCTCCTACACTGTAAGTCAGTCACAGTAAACTCCTCCTACACTGTCAATCAGAGTAAACTCCTCCTACACGGAAAATTACAGTAAACTCCTCCTACACTGTCAATCACAGTAAACTCCTCCTACACTGTCAATCACAGTAAACTCCTCCTACACTGTCAGTCACAGTAAACTCCTCCTACACGGACAATTACAGTAAACTCCTCCTACACTGTCAGTCACAGTAAACTCCTCCTACACGGACAATCATAGTAAACTCCTCCTACACTGTCAATCACAGTAAACTCCTCCTACACTGTCAGTCACAGTAAACTCCTCCTACACGGACAATCACAGTAAACTCCTCCTACACGGGACAATTACAGTAAACTCCTCCTACACTGTCAATTACAGTAAACTCCTCTTACACTGTCAGTCACAGTAAACTCCTCCTACACTGTCAGTCAGTCACAGTAAACTCCTCCTACACTGTCAATCACAGTAAACTCCTCCTACACTGTCAATTACAGTAAACTCCTCCTACACTGTCAGTCACAGTAAACTCCTCCTACACTGTCAGTCAGTCACAGTAAACTCCTCCTACACTGTCAATCACAGTAAACTCCTCCTACACGGAAAATCACAGTAAACTCCTCCTACACTGTCAGTCACAGTAAACTCCTCCTACACGGACAATCATAGTAAACTCCTCCTACACTGTCAATCACAGTAAACTCCTCCTACACTGTCAATCACAGTAAACTCCTCCTACACTGTAAGTCAGTCACAGTAAACTCCTCCCACACTGTCAATCACAGTAAACTCCTCCTACACGGACAATTACAGTAAACTCCTCCTACACTGTCAGTCACAGTAAACTCCTCCTACACGGACAATCACAGTAAACTCCTCCTACACGGACAATTACAGTAAACTCCTCCTACACTGTCAGTCCCAGTAAACTCCCCCTACACGGACAATCACAGTAAACTCCTCCTACACGGACAATCACAGTAAACTCCTCCTACACTGTCAGTCACAGTAAACTACTTCTTCACTGTCAATCACAGTAAACTCCTCCTACACTGACAATCACAGGAAACTCCTCCTACACTGTCAGTCACAGTAAACTCCTCCTACACGGACAATCATAGTGAACTCCTCCTACACTGACAATCACAGTAAACTCCTCCTACACAGACAATCATAGTAAACTCCTCCTACAAAGACAATCATAGTAAACTCCTTCTACACTGTCAGTCACAGTAATCTCCTCCTACACGGACAATCACAGTAAACTCCTCCTACACTGTCAGTCACAGTTAACTCCTCCTACACGGACAATCACAGTAAACTCCTCCTACACAGACAATCATAGTAAACTCCTCCTACACGGACAATCACAGTAAACTCCTCCTACACTGTCAGTCACAGTTAACTCCTCCTACACGGACAATCACAGTAAACTCCTCCTACACTGTCAATCACAGTAAACTCCTCCTACACGGACAATCACAGTAAACTCCTCCTACACTGTCAATCACAGTAAACTTCTCCTACACTGTCAGTCAGTCACAGTAAATTCCTCCTACACGGACAATCACAGTAAACTCCTCCTACACGGACAATCATAGTAAACTCCTCCTACACTGTCAATCACAGTAAACTCCTCCTACGCGGACAATCACAGTAAACTCCTCCTACACGGACAATCACAGTAAACTCCTCCTACACTGTCAATTACAGTAAACTCCTCCTACACTGTCAATCACAGTAAACTCCTCCTACACGGACAATTACAGTAAACTCCTCCTACACTGTCAATCACAGTAAACTCCTCCTACACTGTCAATCACAGTAAACTCCTCCTACACTGTCAGTCACAGTAAACTCCTCCTACACGGACAATCACAGTAAACTCCTCCTACACTGTCAGTCAGTCACAGTAAACTCCTCCTACACAGACAATCACAGTAAACTCCTCCTACACTGTCAGTCACAGTAAAACTCCTCCTACACTGTCAATCACAGTAAACTCCTCCTACACGGACAATTACAGTAAACTCCTCCTACACTGTCAATCACAGTAAACTCCTCCTACACTGTCAATCACAGTAAACTCCTCCTACACGGACAATCACAGTAAACTCCTCCTACACTGTCAGTCAGTCACAGTAAACTCCTCCTACACTGTCAGTCACAGTAAACTCTTCCTACACTGTCAGTCAGTCACAGTAAACTCCTCCTACACGGACAATCACAGTAAACTCCTCCTACACTGTCAGTCAGTCACAGTAAACTCCTCCTACACTGTCAGTCACAGTAAACTCTTCCTACACTGTCAGTCAGTCACAGTAAACTCCTCCTACACGGACAATCACAGTAAACTCCTCCTACACTGTCAGTCAGTCACAGTAAACTCCTCCTACACTGTCAGTCACAGTAAACTCTTCCTACACTGTCAGTCAGTCACAGTAAACTCCTCCTACACGGACAATCACAGTAAACTCCTCCTACACTGTCAGTCAGTCACAGTAAACTCCTCCTACACGGACAATCACAGTAAACTCCTCCTACACTGTCAGTCACAGTAATCTCCTCCTACACGGACAATCACAGTAAACTCCTCCTACACTGTCAGTCCTACACTCCTCCTACACTGTCAGTCACAGTAAACTCCTCCTACACTGTCAATCACAGTAAACTCCTCCTACACAGACAATTACAGTAAACTCCTCCTACACGGACAATCACAGTAAACTCCTCCTACACTGTCAATCACAGTAAACTCCTCCTACACGGACAATTACAGTAAACTCCTCCTACACTGTCAGTCACAGTAAACTCCTCCTACACTGTCAGTCACAGTAAACTCCTCCTACACCGTCAATCACAGTAAACTCCTCCTACACTGTCAATCACAGTAAACTCCTCCTACACGGACAATCATAGTAAACTCCTCCTACACTGTCAATCACAGTAAACTCCTCCTACACGGACAATCACAGTAAACTCCTCCTACACTGTCAGTCACAGTAAACTCCTTCTTCACTGTCAATCACAGTAAACTCCTCCTACACGGACAATCACAGTAAACTCCTCCTACACTGTCAATCACAGTAAACTCCTCCTACACGGACAATCACAGTAAACTCCTCCTACACTGTCAATTACAGTAAACTCCTCCTACACTGTCAGTCACAGTAAACTCCTCCTACACTGTCAGTCAGTCACAGTAAACTCCTCCTACACGGACAATCACAGTAAACTCCTCCTACACTGTCAGTCACAGTAAACTCCTCCTACACTGTCAATCACAGTAAACTCCTCCTACACGGACAATCACAGTAAACTCCTCCTACACTGTCAGTCACAGTAAACTCCTTCTTCACTGTCAATCACAGTAAACTCCTCCTACACGGACAATCACAGTAAACTCCTCCTACACCGACAATAACAGGAAACTCCTCCTACACTTTCAGTCACAGTAAACTCCTCCTACACGGACAATCATAGTAAACTCCTCCTACACTGACAATCACAGTAAACTCCTCCTACACAGACAATTACAGTAAACTCCTCCTACAAAGACAAGCATAGTAAACTCCTTCTACACTGTCAGTCACAGTAAACTCCTTCTACACTGTCAGTCACAGTAAACTCCTCCTACACGGACAATCACAGTAAACTCCTCCTACACTGTCAGTCACAGTTAACTCCTCCTACACGGACAATCATAGTAAACTCCTCCTACACGGACAATCATAGTAAACTCCTCCTACACTGTCAATCACAGTAAACTCCTCCTACACTGTCAACCACAGTTAACTCCTCCTACACTGTCAATCACAGTAAACTCCTCCTACACTGTAAGTCAGTCACAGTAAACTCCTCCTACACTGTCAATCAGAGTAAACTCCTCCTACACGGAAAATTACAGTAAACTCCTCCTACACTGTCAATCACAGTAAACTCCTCCTACACTGTCAATCACAGTAAACTCCTCCTACACTGTCAGTCACAGTAAACTCCTCCTACACGGACAATTACAGTAAACTCCTCCTACACTGTCAGTCACAGTAAACTCCTCCTACACGGACAATCATAGTAAACTCCTCCTACACTGTCAATCACAGTAAACTCCTCCTACACTGTCAGTCACAGTAAACTCCTCCTACACGGACAATCACAGTAAACTCCTCCTACACGGACAATTACAGTAAACTCCTCCTACACTGTCAATTACAGTAAACTCCTCTTACACTGTCAGTCACAGTAAACTCCTCCTACACTGTCAGTCAGTCACAGTAAACTCCTCCTACACTGTCAATCACAGTAAACTCCTCCTACACTGTCAATCACAGTAAACTCCTCCTACACTGTCAATTACAGTAAACTCCTCCTACACTGTCAGTCACAGTAAACTCCTCCTACACTGTCAGTCAGTCACAGTAAACTCCTCCTACACTGTCAATCACAGTAAACTCCTCCTACACGGAAAATCACAGTAAACTCCTCCTACACTGTCAGTCACAGTAAACTCCTCCTACACGGACAATCATAGTAAACTCCTCCTACACTGTCAATCACAGTAAACTCCTCCTACACTGTCAATCACAGTAAACTCCTCCTACACTGTAAGTCAGTCACAGTAAACTCCTCCTACACTGTCAATCACAGTAAACTCCTCCTACACGGACAATTACAGTAAACTCCTCCTACACTGTCAGTCACAGTAAACTCCTCCTACACGGACAATCACAGTAAACTCCTCCTACACGGACAATTACAGTAAACTCCTCCTACACTGTCAGTCCCAGTAAACTCCCCCTACACGGACAATCACAGTAAACTCCTCCTACACGGACAATCACAGTAAACTCCTCCTACACTGTCAGTCACAGTAAACTACTTCTTCACTGTCAATCACAGTAAACTCCTCCTACACTGACAATCACAGGAAACTCCTCCTACACTGTCAGTCACAGTAAACTCCTCCTACACGGACAATCATAGTGAACTCCTCCTACACTGACAATCACAGTAAACTCCTCCTACACAGACAATCATAGTAAACTCCTCCTACAAAGACAATCATAGTAAACTCCTTCTACACTGTCAGTCACAGTAATCTCCTCCTACACGGACAATCACAGTAAACTCCTCCTACACTGTCAGTCACAGTTAACTCCTCCTACACGGACAATCACAGTAAACTCCTCCTACACAGACAATCATAGTAAACTCCTCCTACACGGACAATCACAGTAAACTCCTCCTACACTGTCAGTCACAGTTAACTCCTCCTACACGGACAATCACAGTAAACTCCTCCTACACTGTCAATCACAGTAAACTCCTCCTACACGGACAATCACAGTAAACTCCTCCTACACTGTCAATCACAGTAAACTTCTCCTACACTGTCAGTCAGTCACAGTAAATTCCTCCTACACGGACAATCACAGTAAACTCCTCCTACACGGACAATCATAGTAAACTCCTCCTACACTGTCAATCACAGTAAACTCCTCCTACGCGGACAATCACAGTAAACTCCTCCTACACGGACAATCACAGTAAACTCCTCCTACACTGTCAATTACAGTAAACTCCTCCTACACTGTCAATCACAGTAAACTCCTCCTACACGGACAATTACAGTAAACTCCTCCTACACTGTCAATCACAGTAAACTCCTCCTACACTGTCAGTCACAGTAAACTCCTCCTACACGGACAATCACAGTAAACTCCTCCTACACTGTCAGTCAGTCACAGTAAACTCCTCCTACACAGACAATCACAGTAAACTCCTCCTACACTGTCAGTCACAGTAAACTCCTCCTACACTGTCAATCACAGTAAACTCCTCCTACACGGACAATTACAGTAAACTCCTCCTACACTGTCAATCACAGTAAACTCCTCCTACACTGTCAATCACAGTAAACTCCTCCTACACGGACAATCACAGTAAACTCCTCCTACACTGTCAGTCAGTCACAGTAAACTCCTCCTACACTGTCAGTCACAGTAAACTCTTCCTACACTGTCAGTCAGTCACAGTAAACTCCTCCTACACGGACAATCACAGTAAACTCCTCCTACACTGTCAGTCAGTCACAGTAAACTCCTCCTACACTGTCAGTCACAGTAAACTCTTCCTACACTGTCAGTCAGTCACAGTAAACTCCTCCTACACGGACAATCACAGTAAACTCCTCCTACACTGTCAGTCAGTCACAGTAAACTCCTCCTACACTGTCAGTCACAGTAAACTCTTCCTACACTGTCAGTCAGTCACAGTAAACTCCTCCTACACGGACAATCACAGTAAACTCCTCCTACACTGTCAGTCAGTCACAGTAAACTCCTCCTACACGGACAATCACAGTAAACTCCTCCTACACTGTCAGTCAGTCACAGTAAACTCCTCCTACACGGACAATCACAGTAAACTCCTCCTACACTGTCAGTCACAGTAATCTCCTCCTACACGGACAATCACAGTAAACTCCTCCTACACTGTCAGTCACAGTAAACTCCTCCTACACTGTCAATCACAGTAAACTCCTCCTACACAGACAATTACAGTAAACTCCTCCTACACGGACAATCACAGTAAACTCCTCCTACACTGTCAATCACAGTAAACTCCTCCTACACGGACAATTACAGTAAACTCCTCCTACACTGTCAGTCACAGTAAACTCCTCCTACACTGTCAGTCACAGTAAACTCCTCCTACACCGTCAATCACAGTAAACTCCTCCTACACTGTCAATCACAGTAAACTCCTCCTACACGGACAATCATAGTAAACTCCTCCTACACTGTCAATCACAGTAAACTCCTCCTACACGGACAATCACAGTAAACTCCTCCTACACTGTCAGTCACAGTAAACTCCTTCTTCACTGTCAATCACAGTAAACTCCTCCTACACGGACAATCACAGTAAACTCCTCCTACACTGTCAATCACAGTAAACTCCTCCTACACGGACAATCACAGTAAACTCCTCCTACACTGTCAATTACAGTAAACTCCTCCTACACTGTCAGTCACAGTAAACTCCTCCTACACTGTCAGTCAGTCACAGTAAACTCCTCCTACACGGACAATCACAGTAAACTCCTCCTACACTGTCAGTCACAGTAAACTCCTCCTACACTGTCAATCACAGTAAACTCCTCCTACACGGACAATCACAGTAAACTCCTCCTACACTGTCAGTCACAGTAAACTCCTTCTTCACTGTCAATCACAGTAAACTCCTCCTACACGGACAATCACAGTAAACTCCTCCTACACCGACAATAACAGGAAACTCCTCCTACACTTTCAGTCACAGTAAACTCCTCCTACACGGACAATCATAGTAAACTCCTCCTACACTGACAATCACAGTAAACTCCTCCTACACAGACAATTACAGTAAACTCCTCCTACAAAGACAAGCATAGTAAACTCCTTCTACACTGTCAGTCACAGTAAACTCCTTCTACACTGTCAGTCACAGTAAACTCCTCCTACACGGACAATCACAGTAAACTCCTCCTACACTGTCAGTCACAGTTAACTCCTCCTACACGGACAATCATAGTAAACTCCTCCTACACGGACAATCATAGTAAACTCCTCCTACACTGTCAGTCACAGTTAACTCCTCCTACACGGACAATCATAGTAAACTCTTCCTACACTGTCAGTCACAGTTAACTCCTCCTACACTGTCAGTCACAATAAACTCCTCCTACACGGACAATCACAGTAAACTCCTCCTACACGGACAATCACAGTAAACTCCTCCTACACTGTCAATCATAATAAACTCCTCCTACACTGTCAATCACAGTAAACTCCTCCTACACTGTCAGTCAGTCACAGTAAACTCCTCCTACACGGACAATCACAGTAAACTCCTCCTACACTGTCAATCACAGTAAACTCCTCCTACACAGACAATCATAGTAAACTCCTCCTACACTGTCAGTCACAGTAAACTCCTCCTACACGGACAATCACAGTAAACTCCTCCTACACGGACAATCACAGTAAACTCCTCCTACACTGTCAATCATAATAAACTCCTCCTACACTGTCAATCACAGTAAACTCCTCCTACACTGTCAGTCAGTCACAGTAAACTCCTCCTACACGGACAATCACAGTAAACTCCTCCTACACTGTCAATCACAGTAAACTCCTCCTACACGGACAATCACAGTAAACTCCTCCTACACTGTCAGTCACAGTAAACCCCTTCTTCACTGTCAATCACAGTAAACTCCTCCTACACTGTCAGTCACAGTAAACTCCTCCTACACGGACAATCACAGTAAACTCCTCCTACACTGTCAGTCAATCACAGTAAACTCCTCCTACACTGTCAGTCAATCACAGTAAACTCCTCCTACACGGACAATCACAGTAAACTCCTCCTACACTGTCAGTCACAGTAAACTCCTCCTACACTGTCAGTCAGTCACAGTAAACTCCTCCTACACTGTCAGTCACAGTAAACTCCTCCTACACTGTCAATCACAGTAAACTCCTCCTACACGGACAATTACAGTAAACTCCTCCTACACTGTCAGTCACAGTAAACTCCTCCTACACGGACAATCATAGTAAACTCCTCCTACACTGTCAATCACAGTAAACTCCTCCTACACTGTCAGTCAGTCACAGTAAACTCCTCCTACACTGTCATTCACAGTAAACTCCTCCTGCACTGTCAATCACAGTAAACTCCTCCTACACGGACAATCACAGTAAACTCCTCCTACACTGTCAGTCACAGTAAACTCCTCCTACACTGTCAGTCACAATAAACTCCTCCTACACTGTCAGCTAATCATAATTAACTCCTACTCTAACAACTCTGCAAGTAATGGAATACACTTCTTCTGGATACAGGAGATACGAGAGAGAACACTGCTCCTCGGTAGTGGAGTCTGTGAACCTGGTGACCTCCATGGACAGAGCTCTGGCTTCCTTTCAACAACTGTTTATAATAAACATTCCACTGCAGACGCCTTGCTGGCTGTGTAGGGAATAGCCGGAGGAGCAGGAGGAATGGGTTTGGAGCAGCACCACAGCGCTCAGAACCAGCAGGAACGCAACACCTGGAGAGTTCTGAGACCAAGCCCAGCAGTCTGAATGTTTGTGGGGACTTCTACAGAACAGTTAGAGTGACCGTTAAAACAGGTGGACGCTGAAGACTGAGGATTTGCCCTGCTGTGTTTTGAGTCCCAGTGAGAGAACATGTAAAATCTACAGGAGGGTTTAAAACCTGAGCCGGAGGTATTGTGACAACAAACAGTGAAGCAGATTACGTTTCCTGCCCCTACAGACTCCTATTAAATACATGGAGCTTCTCAAGCTTTGCAAATCATCCTCATCAGCTTGAGACGGCACACAATGATAGTTTGGGAAGAAATACAATTTTCACTGTCCTCAGTACATAGTTGATCAGCCATGGTCAGTCTGGTGTCTGAAGTTCACTTCTTTAGGTTTGTACTATGTGGTTATTTTGAGTTATGTGGCTAATGGAAAGTATAGCTGTGAATTAGCATCATGCATGACTAACGTTGGCATTGCTACACTTTTGATGTCGGCCACTCATCGTTAAAGTTCTTGCACGAGTGGACCCACATAGATTGCAGAGGAGGTGGTACAAGAAACTGTCAATCATGTCTACAACAGATCTGCAATGATGATGCTGGTGGTTTTGCACTCTATAAAGAAAAAGAAAAGAAACAGCTTCCCTTGGGGTCTCGAAGAGGACTGTACGGTTAGTCAGTCCTTCAAAGAGAACATGAGATAACAAAGGTGTTAGGAATAGTTTTACTTTCACAGATGTGGTTTAAATCGTTGTTGAACTGTTATTGTGCTGTGATTAGCTCTTATTAGCATGTTGGTAACGTTTTTGTAGCTGCTGTTAAATTGGAGTGGACGTTCTTGTGATATCAGTGATCTGTGGCTCGTTGTTTCTCCTGACAGTCAACATCATGGAATTGCCTCTGTCCCCCTATTGTTCAACATCAAGCAGCATCACTTCTCTCTCTTCTTCACTTTTACATATGGCCACCAGAGGGTGCTCTGTGCTCCTATTGGTTAACGTCAAGGAACTCGCTCTGTCCTCCTATTAGTCTGCGTCAAGGAACTCACTCTGTCCTACTATTGCTCAATGTTAGGGAACTCACCCTGTCCTCCTGTTGGTCAGCTTCAAGGAACTCACCCTGTCCTCCTATTGGTCAACATCAAGGAACTAATTCTGTCCTCATATTGGTCAAAGTCAAAGAACTCATCCTGTCCTCCTATTGGTCAATGTCAAGGAACTCACTCTGTTCTCCTATTGGTCAACGTCGAGAAACTCACTCTGTGCTCCTATTGGTTAAAGTCAAGGAACTCATCCTGTCCTCCTACTGGTCAATGTCAAGTAACTCACCCTGTCCTCCCATTGGATGATGTTAAGGAACTCACTCTGCCCTCCTATTGGTCGATGTTAAGGAATTCACTCTGTCCTCCTATTGGTCGATGTTAAGGAATTCACTCTGTCCTCCTATTGGTCAACGTCAAGGAATTCACTCTGACCTCCTATTGGTCAACGTCAAGGAACTCACTCTGTCCTACTATTGCTCAACGTTAGGGAACTCATCCTGTCCTCCTGTTGGTCAACGTCAAGGAATTAACTCTGACCTCCTATTGGTCAACATCAAGGAACTAATTCTGTCCTCATATTGGTCAAAGTCAAAGAACTCATCCTGTCCTCCTATTGGTCAATGTCAAGGAACTCACTCTGTTCTCTTATTGGTCAACATCAAGAAACTCACTCTGTGCTCCTATTGGTTAAAGTCAAGGAACTCATCCTGTCCTCCTACTGGTCAATGTCAAGTAACTCACCCTGTCCTCCCATTGGATGATGTTAAGGAATTCACTCTGCCCTTCTATTGGTCGATGTTAAGGAATTCACTCTATCCTCCTGTTGGTCGATGTTAAGGAACTCACTCTATCCTCCTGTTGGTCATCATAAACACTACACAACCTGCCCCTCGTTCCCAGTGCTCATATTCAGGTCAGACATTGGAAATTTATAGGATACAACAAAATTGTGTCAATATTGGACTAAATGTGTGTAGTTTGATCCCAGCGTTGCTCATCAATCACACTGAGTAGCTTGTCTATGTGGTTTCTGGTGTGATGGAAAGCAGAGGAAGCAGATGGTGTCCATGAACTGCGGGACTCATATCTTGGCAATTTTTGTGCTGGTAGGATTGTACACGCACCCAGTGAACTGACTTCTTGTTGTTTATGTGATCGTTTGTTAGTTTAAGGTGTGTATGTGTTTGTATGTGTACAAAACATTATTTTCAGATTTTTCATCATCAACATCCATATAAACTCAGGAGACATATGTAGATTCACTGGTGGGTTTGATAGTAAATACAATGTGTATATTTGTGTTGTAGACATGGAAACCCCTGGTTCCCATCACCACCACTGTAAACACCATCACCACCACTGTAAACATCACCACCACTGTAAACACAACCACCACTGTAAACATTATCACCACCACTGTAAACACCACCACCACTGTAAACATCACCACCACGGTAAACACAACCACCACTGTAAACATCACCACCACCACTGTAAACATCACCACCACTGTAAACACAACCACCACTGTAAACATCACCACCACCACTGTAAACATCACCACCACTGTAAACACAACCACCACTGTAAACATCAGCATCACCACTGTAAACATCTCCACCACTGTAAACACAACCACCACTGTACACATCACCACCACCACTGTAAACATCACCACCACCACTGTACACATCACCACCACCACTGTAAACATCACCACCACCACTGTAAACATCACCACCACCACTGTAAACATCACCACCACCAAGGTAAACAACATCTGAACAGTTTCACAGCAAACTCACTCTGAATCTCTCTGTGTACACTCACACCCTGTTATGTAGAAATTAGCTAAAAGAAACCAGGATTGAAGTGAACTGTCACTTTAATGTTACTCAGTTGCAGCATCACTGTCCTAGAAGAAAGCAGCTGAACTGCATTCGAACAATTCTGCATGACTGGCATAAAACTGGTATAATTATCGGTACATCGTGGTTCCCCAGGTACATGTGGGCATCCAAACTCTTGCAGAATCTGAGAAAGAACCAGAATTTTCTGCATAACCGTGACTGGACCACACCTCCATGGGGATTGAGAAAGAGGGATCAAAAAGTAGAGCATGGCTTTGATTTACACACAATCGGCGGATGCAGTGCGAGCAGACTGGACGTAGATAGCTGTAGCGAGTCCTGGTGTGCAAGAATTTGTTTTGCTGGACATGATCAAAGCAGAGATTAAGCAACAGTAATAAACGCAATACAAGCCGGGCCCTGGAGCAGGGGCGTATGTGTTCCATCAAACCTGCAATAAACTGTAACAGCAGGTACGTCTTACGCCGTGAAAGCAAACATAGCACGTTTGTGGCGTATCCATGTAAAGGGTTTTGGAAGTGTCTAGTGTGAGAGAACCAGAACTAGTGTGGATGTAGGTGTGTCACTGCCCCTAGTGTGTGTGTATGTGGATGTTTCACTGCCCCCTAGTGTGTGTATTCACTAGAGTGTGAATGCAGGTGTGTCACTGCCCCTAGGATATTTGTTCACTATTGTGTGGATGTGGGAGGTTCACTGCGCCCTAGTGTGTGTGTATGCGTGTGTTTCACCTCCCCCCAGGTGTGTGTTCACTATAGTGTGTAAATGTGGGTGTGTCATTGCCTGTCATTGCGTGTGGTATTAGTATGTGTATGTGGGTGTCTTACTGCCCCCTAGTGTGTGTGTTTATTAGTGTGTGTATGTGGGTGTGTCACTGCCCCCTAATGTGTGTTTATTAGTGTATGTATGTGGGTGTTTTACTGCCCCCTAGTGTGTGTGTTCATTGGTGTGTGTATGTGTGTGTTTCACTGCCCCCTAATGTGTGTTTATTAGTGTGTGTATGTGGGTGTCTTACTGCCCCCTAGTGTGTGTGTTCATTAGTGTGTGTATGTGGGTGTGTCACTGCCCCTAATGTGTGTTTATTAGTGTATGTATGTGGGTGTTTTACTGCCCCCTAGTGTGTGTGTTCATTAGTGTGTGTATGTGTATCTTTCACTGCCCCCTAGTGTGTGTTTATTAGTGTGTGTATGTGTGTGTTTCACTGCCCTCTCGTGTGTGTGTTCATTAGTATATGGATGTGGGTGTATCACTGCTACCTAGTTTATGTGTTTACTAGTGTGTGTGTGATGTGGGTGTTTCACTGCCCCCTAGCGTGTGTGTGTGTGTGTGTTTCACTGCTGAATTTTTTTTTTATTATACAACAGCCTCTTATTGCTTTGGTAATGCAATGTTGATTAGCAACAACAGTTCCTTCAAACTAGTTTTTGTTAACTTGTTAACACTTGAACTCTCAGGACCCAGTTAACTGGTAAATTCTCTCTTTCGGGTTATCTTACCTGGAAGTTACCTACTACAGTGAGCCCTGCAGCACAAAGCCAGCCACTGCACAGACCCAGCATGTTCAACAGACTGTTCTCCTGCATGTGTATCACCTGAGCGTAGCGGAGCAGACCAATCAGCATCACTGGAACACAGTTAGAGACAAATCAGACGCTTTCATTGATCACCCTCTTTCAATCACTGTCAGTCATCAGTGGCAGTACAAGGTAGGTGTTTCTAATAAAGTGGCCAGTTAGTGTAGTTTGTTGCTAGTTGTTGTATTTGATGTGAAGATTTGAGGAGAGCGAAAGACGTCTCAGCTTTATAACCTGTTACATTGTTTCATCTATAAAACACCAGGAATTCCATCAGAACACACACTGATCCGTCGTAAAAGTGTATCAGCTCCACTGACCATATAGGAGCTACACTTACAGACTGTGGTTCATCTGATTCTCTGTATACTTTGTTACTCTGTTCTTTAATGATCAGGACCCCCACAGGACCACCACAGAGCAGGTTCTATTAGGGAGGTGGATCATTCTCAGCACTGCAGTCACACTGACGTGGTGGTGGTATGTTTGTGTGTGTTGTGCAGGTGTGAGTGGATCAGGTACAGCGGTGCTGCTGCTGGAGTGTTTAAACACCTCAATGTCACTGCTGGACTGAGAATCGTCCACCAACCAAAACTATCCAGACAACAGTGTCCTGTGGGCGGCGTCCTGTGTCCACTGATGAAGAACTAGAGGAACACAAACTGTGCAGCAGCAGATGAGCTACTGTCTCTGACTTTACATCTACAAGGTGGACCAGCAAGTAGTAGGAGTGTCTAACAGAGTGGACAGTGAGAGGACACAGTGTTTAAACACTCCAGCAGCACTGCTGTGTCTGATCCACTCACACCAGCACAACACACACTAACACAGTGCTGAGAATGACCCACCTCCCTAATAGTAGCTGCTCTGTGGTGGTCCTGTGGGGGTCCTGATCATTAAAGAACAGAGTAATAAAGTATACAGAGAATCAGATGAACTACAGTCTGTAAGTGTAGCTCCTGTATGGTCAGTGGAGCTGATACACTGGACAGTGAGTGGAGATACAGGGAGGTGTTCCACTGGTGTTTTACTGGGACTCTGGATTCGGCTATTTTCCGACTCTCTCTCTCTAATCCTCCTTGGAAAACTTCTATTTTCCGCTGTTTCTCTTGTCTGCTCAGCTGTCTTCACTGGCATGCCGACAAGCTGCCAGTGATAAAAGACAGTAATACACTTACTACTGAGTGCTGATTGGTTAGTTTTACTGCTACTGAGTACTGATTGGTTAGTTTTACTGCTACTGAGTACTGATTGTTTAAAATTACTGCTACTGAGTGCTGATTGGTTAGTTGTACTGCTACTGAGTACTGATTGTTTAAAATAACTGCTACTGAGTGCTGATTGGTTAGTTGTACTGCTACTGAGTACTGATTGTTTAGAATTACTGCTACTGAGTGCTGATTGGTTAGTTGTACTGCTACTGAGTACTGATTGTTTAGAATTACTGCTAGTGAGTGCTGATTGGTTAGTTGTACTGCTACTTAGTACTGATTGTTTAGAATTACTGCTACTGTGTGCTGATTGGTTAGTTGTACTGCTACTGAGTACTGATTGTTTAGAATTACTGCTACTGAGGGCTGATTGGTTAGTTGTACTGCTACTGAGTACTGATTGTTTAGAATTACTGCTACTGAGTGCTGATTGGTTAGTTGTACTGCTACTGAGTACTGATTGTTTAGAATTACTGCTACTGAGTGCTGATTGGTTAGTTTTACTGCTACTGAGTACTGATTGTTTAGAATTACTGCTCCTGAGTGCTGATTGGTTAGTTTTACTGCTACTGAGTACCGATTAGTTTGCTTTACTGTTACTGAGTGCTGATTAGTTTGCTTTACTGCTACTGAGTGATGATAAGTTAGCTTTACTGCTACAGAAAGTTGATTGGTTATCATCACTGTTACTGAGCGCTGATTGGTGGGTATTACTGCTACTGAGTGATGATTAATCAGCATTACTGCTACTGAGTGCTGATTGGTTAACATTACTGCTACTGAGTCCTGATTGGTTAACATTACTGCTACTGAGTGCTGATTGGTTAGAATTACTGCTACTAAGTGCTGATTGGTTTGAGTGATGATAAACCCATAAGTTGTAATGTTTAGCCAATGAGCACAATGTCACTGACTACTTTGAAGTCTCCACAGGCCACATTTTATATTTTATATATTTCCTCCAGCATGTTACATTAACAGCTATTGTATATTAAAACGTGCAGAAGTGTGAAAGTCAACAAAATGTGAAATTTTTGCAGGCAACAGAACTCAATTTGTCACCTGAGAAGAGACGTGTGGAAAACAAACTCTTCCCATTACACGACTATGGCAGGATTAAAGGATTATATATGGATAATAAACCGACGCCACTCACCCATAAAGGATCCGGTACTGCAGAGGAGACTGAACCAGCAACTCTCTGGAGGCAAAGCACCACATTTACTGCAGAAACAGAGCGAGAGAGAATCTGTAACTGATTTGGCATTAAAGTAACAACTTGAGTATATTTTAATCAGCTGAATGTTAAATCTACTGGACTAGAACAGTTTCCCTCCCTGCATCATCCAGATATCACTGTCATGGGTGTGGTAGTGGGGGGAAAAGAGGACATGACAACCCAGGGCCCGAGTAGGGAGAGGGGCCCATAAAATCCTGATTTTTTTTTTGCTCACGTTCCTTGTGTACTGGCATGGATAGGGGCCCACTGACATTGAGAGTGTACAGGGCCCAGAATTTGCTGCTATGCTTCTGATCACTGTACACATGAACCTCAGGGACAAACAGACCTGCAGGAAACAGATAACTGAGTGTGAGTATGAGTGGTAGTGTAGTCAGGTTGCAGAGTGACTGAGTGTGAGTATGAGTGGTAGTGTAGTCAGGTTGTAGATAACTGAGTGTGAGTATGAGTGGTAGTGTAGTCAGGTTGCAGAGTGACTAAGTGTGAGTATGAGTGGTAGTGTAAGCAGGTTGCAGAGTGACTGAGTGTGAGTATGAGTGGTAGTGTAGTCAGGTTGCAGAGTGACTGAGTGTGAGTATGAGTGGTAGTGTAGTCAGGTTGCAGAGTGACTGAGTGTGAGTATGGGTGGTAGTGTAGTCAGGTTGTAGATAACTGAGTGTGAGTATGAGTGGTAGTGTAGTCAGGTTGCAGAGTGACTGAGTGTGAGTATGAGTGGTAGTGTAGTCAGGTTGTAGATAACTGAGTGTGAGTATGAGTGGTAGTGTAGTCAGGTTGCAGAGTGACTAAGTGTGAGTATGAGTGGTAGTGTAGTCAGGTTGCAGAGTGACTGAGTGTGAGTATGAGTGGTAGTGTAGTCAGGTTGCAGAGTGACTGAGTGTGAGTATGGGTGGTAGTGTAGTCAGGTTGTAGATAACTGAGTGTGAGTATGAGTGGTAGTGTAGTCAGGTTGCAGAGTGACTGAGTGTGAGTATGGGTGGTAGTGTAGTCAGGTTGTAGATAACTGAGTGTGAGTATGAGTGGTAGTGTAGTCAGGTTGCAGAGTGACTGAGTGTGAGTATGAGTGGTAATGTAGTCAGGTTGTAGATAACTGAGTGTGAGTATGAGTGGTAGTGTAGTCAGGTTGTAGAGTGACTGAGTGTGAGTATGAGTGGTAATGTAGTCAGGTTGCAGAGTGACTGAGTGTGAGTATGGGTGGTAGTGTAGTCAGGTTGTAGATAACTGAGTGTGAGTATGAGTGGTAGTGTAGTCAGGTTGTAGATAACTGAGTGTGAGTATGAGTGGTAGTGTAAGCAGGTTGCAGAGTGACTGAGTGTGAGTATGAGTGGTAGTGTAGTCAGGTTGCAGAGTGACTGAGTGTGAGTATGAGGGGTAGTGTAGTCAGGTTGCAGAGTGACTGAGTGTGAGTATGAGTGGTAGTGTAGTCAGGTTGCAGAGTGACAGTGTGAGTATGGGTGGTAGTGTAGTCAGGTTGTAGATAACTGAGTGTGAGTATGAGTGGTAGTGTAGTCAGGTTGTAGATAACTGAGTGTGAGTATGAGTGGTAGTGTAAGCAGGTTGTAGAGTGACTGAGTGTGAGTATGAGTGGTAGTGTAGTCAGGTTGCAGAGTGACTGAGTGTGAGTATGAGTGGTAGTGTAGTCAGGTTGCAGAGTGACTGAGTGTGAGTGGTAGTGTAGTCAGGTTGCAGAGTGACTGAGTGTGAGTATGAGTGGTAGTGTAGTCAGGTTGCAGAGTGACTGAGTGTGAGTATGAGTGGTAGTGTAGTCAGGTTGCAGAGTGACTGAGTGTGAGTGGTAGTGTAGTCAGGTTGCAGAGTGACTGAGTGTGAGTATGGGTGGTAGTGTAGTCAGGTTGTAGATAACTGAGTGTGAGTATGAGTGGTAGTGTAGTCAGGTTGCAGAGTGACTGAGTGTGAGTATGAGTGGTAGTGTAGTCAGGTTGCAGAGTGACTGAGTGTGAGTGGTAGTGTAGTCAGGTTGCAGAGTGACTGAGTGTGAGTATGGGTGGTAGTGTAGTCAGGTTGTAGATAACTGAGTGTGAGTATGAGTGGTAGTGTAGTCAGGTTGCAGAGTGACTGAGTGTGAGTATGGGTGGTAGTGTAGTCAGGTTGTAGATAACTGAGTGTGAGTATGAGTGGTGGTGTAAGCAGGTTGTAGAGTGACTGAGTGTGAGTATGAGTTGTAGTGTAGTCAGGTTGCAGAGTGACTGAGTGTGAATAAGAGTAGTAGTGTAAGCAGGTTGTAGAGTGACTGAGTGTGAGTATAAGTGAGAGAACCCGGAGGAGTGACTGAGCGAGTGCAGTAACAGACTGATGAACGGGGAGCAGTGTTTATATTCCTGTCCCGCGCAGAGACTCTGCAGATCTAAGAGACGGACTGGACGATAAAACACTCTCGGTCAGCGTTTAGGGAACGACTGGTATTCCAGAGATGTTACACATTTCAGTGCTTGTGCTTTCACTCTAAAGAGTTTCAGTCTGTGGGCGGAGCCTTAGTTTAGCCACGCCCCTGCATTTTAGAGCAGATAATGAGCTGAATCATTGTCCCTCATGGCCACATGGGGTGCGTCTGAAATCGTGTACTTGATCAGTACGTACTCAGTTGGAGCTAGAGTGCTCTGCCTGTCTGTTAAAGCAGTACGCTCTGTCAGTGTGCGAGTGTTTGGTATCCACGCAACCTCGGACGCACTACTTACCAACAGCCTGTGACGCAGGACGTCAGACCATCACGGTAAAGGTCCCGGTATTTATTTAAAAGCTCCGTTTACTGACGGGTTTAGAGACTGTTCGTGACAGCGCTCTGCGTGTTTGTCTAAATATCTACTCACGTGGTGTCGAGCTGTAGCTCAGAGAAGCAGGAGGACGAAACAGGAGGAGTTTAATCATTGTTTATCTCAGAGGCAGCGCTAACTCCTGTAGCAGCAGTTCACTAGCCGTAGCTACATACACACGGCCGGCGTACCATTTCACCACGCTTCCTCCTCTTTGAATTCCTCCGCGGCTCCGATGGAATTCTGGGATGGGACAGCGTGCTGGGGCTGCATACTTAAAAATGTCTGCCGGTGCAGTACGTCATCCGGGGACTTTTCACGTACTGCTCTACGAGCACTACCTATTCGGACACCCTAGTCACTCTCGCACACTGCTTTTGCGTACTGTTCAGTATGGAAGTATGCGATTTCGGACGCACCCATGGTGTAATTTAGTATTTGCCTGTTTCTGACATGCAGCATTATATCCCAGTGTTTGAAAGTAAATGTGTCCTGAAGTGCTTGTGTTCTGTTGTTTATGATTATATACAGAATCATTTTCTATTTGTTTTATTGTACTAAATTTGATGTTTGACACCTGTACCAACACAAATTCCTTGTACACCTTGTACCTGGTGATTCTGACTCATCAGTGTGGAACAGCAAGTATTGTCTCTACTAGAACACAGATGTTCTGCAGGTAGGTGAAGTCTTTGTGTTTGCAAATCATGTTATTAATAATGAGAATCAACCTCTTCGCGTACATACTGAACAGGTTCAAGAGGTGAATTTGCTTACTGTCACAAATGATCATGAATTAGAAGTTTCTCATTCTTCCTCCTGCCTCCTGAATTTTCTTACCGCTCAGCAGTCAGGAGCAGCAAAAACGTCTGTCTGAGCTCTAAACAGCTCAGGATTAGGCTGCAAGGCTCGGACTGCCCTGTCAGTTAGGTGTGAGTACAGTGAGAGTACGTACCAGCCTCTCCTGGCTCAGAGTGGATGAAAACACCCAAATGGACCTGTCTGTACATTACGTAAAACATCAACACTGTACACTACCAGGCACTACCAGGGCTCATCTAAAAAAAAAAAAAACCTGGACGGATACAGTACGCAGATCTAAATTTACTATGTGAAGTAAGTTATCAAATACAATCACTGAATTAATCAGCAAGACCAGATTAATAATATGTTAAGAAGACACTTTAATTATAATATTAACATCAATTAACTGATCTTAACAGCCAATGTTTATCCATTTTAGTCCAATTTTTTATTCTTTATGTCCTGTATAAGTTTCATGATAAACAGACCAATATATATATATAATTTACTCTAAGTGCTTCAAGCATATATATATATATATATATATATATATATATATATATATATATATATATATATATATGGCAGTGCATGTTCTCCCCATGCTTGAGTGATTTTCCTCCGGGTACTCCGGTTTCCTTCCACAGTCCACAGTTAGGTTGATTGCTCACTCTAAACTGCCTGTAGGTGTGAGTGTGTGCGTGAGTGTGTGTTGGCCATGGGATGGACTGGTGACCTGTCCGTGGTGTACCCTGCCTTCGCCCGATGACGCTGGGATTGGCTCCTGACTAGCGGGATAAAGTGGAAGATAATGGATGGAGGGATTTATGGCAGTGGTTCTGAGTTCGGATTAATCTATCACTACTAAACGGTGGGTAGTGCTATGATTGCTTTGAAATGATCAATCATTGTTTTTAATAAAATAAACATAATTGAGGGTCACTCAAGGTGTGAAAAAGAGGGGCTTCAGCAACTCCTAACAAACTTCTTGGTCCTTTATAGCTGAACAGCTGCAAAAATGCCTGATATTTCTTTACAATATGGTGCCACATGATGGTAAGTCAGAGAACCAATGAAGAGTCCAAAGAGACTGGACTGAACTGTTCCTTGAAGTTAAAGTGAAGTGAGGAAACATTACATCAGTTAAAGTGAGGAAGAGTCATTCCAGAGGAAGAATTGGTAAAACGTTTTGTAGCCATTGAAACATCAATTTGACAAGTGAGCAGCTAGCCAACGCTGGACTAACGTGACCACATGGGACATAGGGGTCACTCAAAGTTAAAAGATTTTGTGTTTTAGCTCTGACTTTGAACCCGCTCAGTTGTGTGATGCGGAACTTCTTTTGTGATTTTGTTTTTCACAGGGCGGAGTTCCTCTGCGTGTGGGTGGGCTGGGCTGGGGGGAGCTCGTCTATTGTCTGTGTGTTGATAAGCTGTATGATGTTATGTAATAATAAAATGACTGGAAATGTGGTCGTGCAAGAGCGATGTGTACCGTACTGACCTGATGAGCGGGATATTATCCAGCGTGCAGCAGAGAAAAGGTCCAGTCTGCATCACCAGGCGCACCTCGCATGACACGTTATACACCCTGCAGGAAAAATCCACGTACACACATGTGAACATGACAAACACAAACCTCACTGAGATCTTAGATCTGCAGATACTGATATTGACCTTCTGCACATTCCCCATGTAAAATACAGGGAGAGGATTTCTAGACTATATATATTCTAGACTTTATACCCAGTTTACTCAGTTTAGTCAAAACCACTACCATCTGCTTTCATACCAAGCTATAAGGGCTTTAGCTAGAAGTGTTCATCTGCAGCTAACGGAACATCACTGTACAGCTCAGCATGTTACACCACCTTCACCCACCTGTGTACAGGTAAACTGTAACACTACCCTCACCTACCCGTGTACAGGTAAACTGTAACACTACCTTCACCTACCTGTGTACAGGTAAACTGTAACACTACCCTCACCTACCTGTGTACAGGTAAACTGTAACACTACCCTCACCTACCCGTGTACAGGTAAACTGTAACACTACCTTCACCTACCTGTGTACAGATAAACTGTAACACTACCTTCACCTACCTGTGTACAGATAAACTGTAACACTACCCTCACCTACCTGTGTACAGGTAAACTGTAACCCTACCCTCACCTACCCATGTACAGGTAAACTGTAACACCACCTTCACCTACCTGTGTACAGGTAAACTGTACCACTACCTTCACCTAACTGTGTACAGGTGAACAGTAACACTACCTTCACCTACCTGTGTACAGGTAAGCTGTACCACTACTTTCACCTACCTGTGTACAGGTGAACAGTAACACTACCTTCACCTACCTGTGTACAGGTGAACAGTAACACTACCTTCACCTACCTGTGTACAGGTAAACTGTAACACTACCTTCACCTACCTGTGTACAGGTAAACTGTAACACCACCTTCACCTACCTGTGTACAGGTAAACTGTAACACTACCTTCACCTACCTGTGTACAGATAAACTGTAACACTACCCTCACCTACCTGTGTACAGGTAAACTGTACCACTACCATCACCTACCTGTGTACAGGTGAACAGTAACACTACCTTCACCTACCTGTGTACAGATAAACTGTAACACTACCCTCACCTACCTGTGTACAGATAAACTGTAACACTACCCTCACCTACCTGTGTACAGATAAACTGTAACACTACCTTCACCTACCTGTGTACAGATAAACTGTAACACTACCCTCACCTACCTGTGTACAGGTAAACTGTAACACTACCCTCACCTACCGAGGTACAGGTAAACTGTAACACCACCTTCACCTACCTGTGTACAGGTAAACTGTACCACTACCTTCACCTACCTGTGTACAGGTAAGCTGTACCACTACCTTCACCTACCTGTGTACAGGTGAACAGTAACACTACCTTCATCTACCTGTGTACAGGTAAGCTGTACCACTACCTTCACCTACCTGTGTACAGGTGAACAGTAACACTACCATCACCTACCTGTGTACAGGTAAACTGTAACACTACCTGTCCAGTCAGACACAAAGTAAGTGTGCATTAAAATCTGTAGGAAAATGATATTTTTAATAATAATTTTCTGCAAACTTTGTGTTTACTTCTCTTTCATTTTTAAGTCTATTATTTGGTTGTTATCTGGTTGCCTTGGTTTTAAATAAATGTCAAATTAAACCTCAATTAGTTCCACAAAATAATGATCCACAAAATGAACACTGAAAACCTGCAGACATACTCGCCCTCTTTGTTTCATCATCATTATCAGCTATTGATTAAGAAGATAGGCCAGTAAACTGGACAACAGCCACACCGGAGCTCAAAGGTCTGTGGTTGTGTCCATGTGGAGTGTAAGGTGAAAGACTGAAGTTTGTAAGTGACTAACTGTTTGTAGTGTAATAACTGTGTTGTTTAGGCTCTTCAGATTTAATCTCAGCTTTAAATCAAGATCATTTACAGCCTTCATCTACAGTGATGCCAGAGTAGAACCATGTTTGATGTTCTAAAGCAGGACTTTCAGGAAACCCTGTGTTTCGCCCACCTTACCAAACTAACCCAGTCAACGAGGCGCTTGGGAATTAGTTAATGAGCTGAATCCAGGGTATATGTGAAGGTTGCCTAAAAAACAGTGAGTGAGTGGTTCTTTAGAAAACCATCTAACCAGACGTGGTTAGTCTATACAAGGTTTATTTTTTAATAGCATATATAGTGAACTGAGTTTTTGTCGATTTTAAGTTTTCTACATTATTTGAACATGCCAATGGCAACACCACTGTAAACATCACCACCACTGTAAACACCATCACCACAGTAAACACCAAAACCACCACCACTGTAAACACCATCACCACCTTTGTAAACACCATCACCACCTCTGTAAACATCACCACCACTGTAAACACCATCACCACTACTGTAAACATCACCACCACTGTAAACACCATTACCACCACTGTAAACACCATCACCACTACTGTAAACATCACCACCACTGTAAACACCATCACCACCACTGTAAACACCATCACCACCACTGTAAACATCACCACCACCACTGTAAACATCACCACCACCACCACCACTGTAAACACCAAAAACACCACCTCTGTAAACACCATCACCACTGTAAACATCATCACCTCCACTGTAAACATCATCACCTCCACTGTAAATACCATCACCACCACTGTAAACACCATCACCACCACTGTAAACATCACCACCACCACCACTGTAAACACCAAAAACACCACCTCTGTAAACACCATCACCACTGTAAACATCATCACCTCCACTGTAAACATCATCACCTCCACTGTAAACACCATCACCACTGTAAACATCATCACCTCCACTGTAAACACCATCGTTACCATTGTAAACATCATCACCACCACTGTGAACACCATTGTTACCACTGTGAACATCATCACCACCATTGTAAACATCATCACCACCACTGTGAACACCATCGTTACCACTGTGAACATCATCACCACCATTGTAAACATCATCACCACCACTGTACACATCATCACCACCACTGTACACATCATCACCACCACTGTAAACATCCTCACCACCACTGTAAACAACATTTAAACCATTTCACACCAAACCCATTCTGAATCTCTCTGTTTACATCTCACACACTGAATTATGGAGAGATAAACTGAAATTCCTCTTTAAAACGGAACATTCAGCACTTTCACCTCATTGTTTCAGGATCAACAGAGAAAGCGTTTTGCTGTGCAGGCATTTACACATACTGTGTAAAAGTCAGAAACCACCCTTGTTTAACTTTCCAAAACACACATAACAGAAAATTACTCATAATACTCAAACATATAAATAGAATATCAGGTGTTTCACTCTTTACCTTCATTACAGCTTCAGCTCTTTTCATGAGACTCACTTTCACTTCAGATTCACCTCCAAAGTTCAGTTTTAGAAGCTGCTTCTGCTTCTCATCATCCAAATAACCCCAAACACACTCAGTGATGTTGAGGTTCTGGACTCTGGCGTGGTCAGTCCATTCAGTGATGTTGAGGTTCTGGACTCTGGAGTGGTTAGTCTATTTGGTGATGTTAAGGTTCTGGACTCTGGGGTGATCAGTCCATTCAACAATGTTAAGGTTCTGGACTCTGGGGTGATCAGTCCATTCAACAATGTTAAGGTTCTGGACTCTGGGGTGGTCAATCCATTCAGTAGTGTTGAGGTTCTGGACTCTGGGATGGTCAGTCCATTCAGTGTTCTTGAGGTTCTGGGGTGATCAGCTTCATTGTTTGATGTGTATGTATCTCCTTTACTCAGTGAGGATCTTCTTGAACAGCTACACATCCTTTCAGACCCACTGTGTTAAGGCGTCTTCTCACAGTGGAAGGATGGACAGAAACACTTGTGGATGTTCTCAGATGCTCTTTATTTGATGGGGCAGTATTGGAGGCCTTCCAGGTGGCTGTTAGGAGTCAACTCATCTTTGTAGCTTTAGTTTTCCTTTGATCTTTTTTCTTCCTTATGCAAGTGGATTAACTTTTATCTAATCTAAGAAGTAAAAAGTAACTTTTGACTGTTTGGACTGGATATTAAACAACCGAAAGGTGGTCTCTGACCTTTACACAGTACTTCATGCCATGAGGTGTAACTGAGGTAAGAGAGGTTTACCAGTTATTCATAGGGCAGACATGGTGGTTGTAGAGTGCCATAGCATATCTGTAAAGAGAGAGAGAGAAACAAAGACAAAGTGGGATAAAGTGAGAGAGAGAGAGAGCGAGAGAGAGAGAGGACATTATAAAACATCTCTTGTTTACAAAAGTGTGCTGAAAAGGAAAATAATAACAGATGTCCACGTAAAACATTAAGACTTTCATCCCTGAGCAGAGAGTGTGAGATTTTTTGGTCTCCAGAAAGAAGCTAATGAAGCTCTGATAACCCACATTGACTATGATGATGAAGAGAAGAGTTTAGGCAGCATTTTGCCCTCATCTAACTCCCTTAAACAAGATCTAATCTGCTTCTCTATGTTGTAGTTTTTTGGTTTTTTTTACATGTACACATTCTTTAAAGTTCTGAAGCCCAAAGTTACACGTCAGAGTGAGAAACTATTGAGGACCCACTGAGCTCGACATGTCCTCATACAAAAAAGAGACCAAAACCAATAGATACTGACTACTCTAAACCAGTAAACCAGTCAAACTGACCACTCTAAAACATCCAGCTCCGGCCTACCTGTAAAGGTGTCCTACTGGACTTTCAGTATCAGACTGACACCATTGTAAGAACAGACACAGCTACCACTCCGGAGGTGGACTAGAACCGGTGAGCACATTGGGAGGCTGGGCATCCTACCCAGATGCCCGAACCACCTCAACTGGTTCCTCTCGATGTGGACGAGTAGCGGCACGACTCGTATAATCAAGCCTATCTTTGATGGTGAGGCCCGACACCCTCCAGAGAAAACTCATTTAGCCCGCTTGTATCTGTGATCTCTTTCTTTCAGTCACTACGCAAAGCTTGTGACAACAGGTGAGAGTAGGAACACAGAATGACCATTTCATTGAGAGCATTGCCTTTTGGCTCAGCTCTCTCTTCACCAGGACAGACCGGTACAGAGCCCACATCACTGCAGACGCTGCGCCCATCCACCTACACTGAAAATCAATCAGCACAATAGCTTTTCTTCAATTGTCAGTGCCTGTCTGGTATGTGGGGACACTCATTTGAACCCTAGTCTCCAGTCTAGAAATGTGCTACTCACTATACTGTCTAATAACTACAAATTTATTTAACTACAAATTTATATATCTATTTAAGGCATAAATAATAAAAAACTATAACAAAATTATGACAACAAAACATTCACAACTGAATACTCACACGATCCAAGTCCCAGAAATGGTGCATACAGAGAGACTGGCAGGTAGAAGAGCCCAAGACGCCATCCTCACAAATAAATAAACTAATAAATAAAAGCTACTTCTCTTCGCATGACACTGCAAACCGAGTCAGCATCAGGTACAGCTCTGCCCTCACTGGTCATTCAGTCAATCCCTGGTGGTCAAGCCACAGCAACAGGGCAACTAGCACTTATAATACACCCGTCCATCCAAGTGATCACATTCTTCAGTGATGGACACCTTTGGTCTGTTATAAACTCTCCTGTGCTGGCAGAACTAGCTCTACTATTAGTACTACTCACTACTATGAGTCTTGGTCCAGTGTGACTCCTCCTTCCCCCCAAAGCCAGATGCTCCTTTTAACTCCCCCTTTAAGCAGCTACTAGTGTCAGATTTCAGAAGAGGCAGTTTACTGATTGCAACAATGGCCAGAGTTTATATCTCAACTCTTATCCAACCAGCTCTGTTCTGGAGGCCAACTAGGACCAAAAACCTCATCACAGACACAAACACATAGTTTCAATCAACGTTCCAGAAACAAGGACAAAGCTACTGACTTTCTGCAGAATTCACATGTAAACCAAGTGATTCAAAGTATGTTTTGTGTGAAATCGTTTATATGTTGTTTGTGGTGATGTTTACAGTGGTGGTGATGATGTTTACAGTGGTGGTGATGGTGTTTACAGTGGTGGTGATGATGTTTACAGTGGTGGTGATGGTGTTTACAGTGGTGGTGATGATGTTTACAGTGGTGGTGATGGTGTTTATAGTGGTGGTGATGATGTTTACAGTGGTGGTGATGGTGTTTACAGTGGTGGTGGTACTATTTACAGTGGTGGTGGTGACATTGTTTACAGTGGTGGTAACATTGTTTACAGTGGTGGTGATGGTGATGATGTTTACAGTGGTGGTGATGGAAACCAGGGGTCTCCATGTCTATAACACAAATATACACACCCACCAGTGAATCAACGTGTCTTCTGAGTTTATATGGATGTTGATGGTAAAATCTGGAAAATCTGAAAATACTAGGTTTTCTTTGGGGACTATTTTAACCTCACAGCGTCCTGCATGTATCCCTCCACCATGAACACATTTTAAGACTGAAATCTTCTCTAAACTAAATCAGCGTCTCAGACATCAGACAGTGTATTTATAACCATCTACTGTAATAACTTTCTGTGAGGGAGCTTTTAGAGGTGGACGTCTGATTCCATTCACCACCACTGTGAACAGTTCTGACTGGATCTAGAACAGACAATTTCACCCAGAACCCACTCTGAATGACTCTGTTTATAATGTCAATGTTTAATTATATGGAACTCTTCAAGCCAAATTTCATCTGCAAACCTGGGATATTTGAGTACTTCATTTCGTTAAAGGAAACATATGGACTGTATTTTAACAAATACACTGCTTAAAAACATCTTAGGTCATCTGGAAAAATAATATTTAATATATATTAATTTGTCCAAAGTTTTATGGTGAATTGACCAATAGAAATATTCCACAATCACCTGGAATAAAACCTCTTTACATTCACATTACATGGAAACTAAATAATGTTTTTGTTCTCTACTGTAAAGTTTCTAGTTCAGAGATATCTGTAACTAGTTCAGAGAATGTTTTATTTTCATTCTCCAAAGTTCTCCTCATGGAAGTTCATTGTTTGGTGACCATTAAAAAACGAAACAACATTCTATGTTAAGTGAAAATAATTTAACACATCAACATGGACCTACTTAAATATACAATTTTCTACACGCCTTAGGGCACAAATTCTAATTATTTTAGCTTTTTGACATATATAAAATATTTATGTTATTTTTTCAGATGTTTTGCGTAGATATAATCTACGTTTATTTTGTTCTCCAAACTGTACAACTCTTAAATTGCTCGAATAAATAAGCAGGATTTGTGTATTACAATGCGTAGTAGTGTGTCTCTATAGAGGACGTATAGCTCATTTACACTTACAACATCAACACAAACATGTCTGGAGCTCTTAAAAATGTGTATACGACTATATGACCTGCAATTCAGAACAACTTTCAGAAGAAAGTGTTCTGCAGTTTTTGAAACAGTAGGTGGCAGCAGTTACATACTGACCAAACCATGAAATGGTTCAGATGGTGTTTACAGTGGTGGTGATGGAGTTGGTGTTTACAGTGATGGTGTTTACAATCAAACCCACCAGTGAACCTACACGTCTTCTGAGTTTATGTTGATGGTTAAATCTGGAAAATCTGAAAGCAATCAGATTTTTTGGGGGACTATTTTAACTTTGTCACTTTGACAACTTAGCACTTCTAAAAAGAAAAACCACACCTGCATTGTCTCCACACAAGTGTGTAAACTATTTTGCTTTTAGAACATACAATTTAGAGTTAGATGCACCATTATGACAACTGTTTACTGTTCAAGTGTACAGTTCCAAGCAAATTAACACAAAAACGTATGTCATTAAACGCTGTTAAATAAAATTTGTTTTCATTTTTAAAAAGTAAGTTTCAGGCTGGCTTAATTTTTTAATTGATTGAATTTTAAATAGTTAGTTAACAACAATAATTTATTATTTCAGGTTAAAATAAATTGAGTTACACCTCACCACACTTTTTGTTGCTTCTTACAGTGAATACCAAATTTCAATTTAGGATACATAGAGTACAAGTACATATTTTTTAGTACTCACCGGTACCAAGTCCGATACCATAAATTACCTACTTAGAATAAACTAGCCATTAGTGTAAAATAGCGCACAGTATCTAAAAATTTAATTATTAAAATCTAGGACACGTCAACAAGTTATGCTACATTACTTACCTTGGATTGAGCAGTTCTGCAGTAGAGAACAGTAGGTTTGGTCTATCTGTACTAACTAGAAAAACAATGCTACATAAACCAAAGTCTAAAAACAGCTCTGTCTACAGTACATATTCATATATGATTAAGAAATGTTGACTTTTTGTTTTCTGCACTTTGCCTCGTCTTTCCTCCTGTACTGGCAAAGCGATTGTGATGCTGTTTACAGTAACAGACGACCTTGTGCCTGGCCCCCTTTATTGACAGCCTGAGTTGTTTGATCATGAGTGTGACAGCATACATAAGGTTTATGTTGAACGGTATCAGCAGGGATCAATATGTTTTCAGGAATACAAGCAAACGTCAGTGACATTGACCCATAAAACAATGCCAGTATTAGTATTAATGCAGTCCTAAACTGAATATAGAGGTGCACAAAAAGGCAAAATCTGAGATCACTAAATTTTAAGCAGTTTTCACGATATACGAAGTCACAATCTTTATTTACTCTAGGGTTAGGAACAGGCAAGTTAGTACCACATTTAAAAATTACTACTGAATCACATTTTTTATTATGGGTTTTACACGTTTATTGTAGCATTTTACACAAGAGTGGTTGTTTGTAGATGATTAATAAACTCGAACCAGAGTATCAGTAAGACATCCAGAACATACCAGTGAAGTAGCAGTAAGGAAGCATTTGAATACACAGAAGTAAATATCTTAACGTAAGTAATCTATCAGCTGTTCATTGTGCAGTAGATGTACTGTTGGTATGTTACATGAAGTAGACTTACTATGTTACTAACCTCACCCAAATCCTAATCGTAACCTTGGGCCTAACCACACCCAAAACATAACCCTAACTCACCCAAAACCTAACCTGAATCTTGACCCTGGTCCTAATCCTAACCCTAATGTGCGTGTCCAGTGTGACTGTATGCCACGAGTGTCAAATCGTCCTCTGATATATGCTCAGAACAGGTTTTAATGAAAACACCCAAATTCCATTGATACTTTTACTAGCATGTTTGGAAATTCACTTAAAGTTTGTTAAACATTTGAATGGAAACTCTGCTGACACGACCACTTATATTGAATAGGCTAAATCAGAAGCGCTGGTAAAAATGGAGAAGCGAAAATTTCTCTCTCTGTCTTTCTCACAAATACAATATAATATTTCTGTGTAACATCTGAATACATTTAAGCAACACGCAAGTACTACTACACACCACATTATACCAACTACAGGTTTCCATATAAATGACACAAAGACATTGAAGCCTCATAAACATAAAAGCCTGCGTAAACCGGTTTAGTGAACCTACACTGGACTGTGTGCAGTTGGCTAAGTGTGCTCCCATCAGACTGGACACTGTAGAAGGACAACATGCCAGTCGGCCAGTCCAGGTACACACCCACCCTGTTGCTGTACGGGCCAGGTATGACCTTCTTCTTGTCTTTGTGGCGTAAAAAAAACTTGTTCTTGAAGGCAAACAGGCACCAGGAATTTTCATCGCGTCCAAATTCCCTGGTGGTTCCTTTATAAGCTACTGCTATACCGGCTTTCCAGCCACTCCATTCAGCCTCCCAGTAACAACGTCCAGACAGACTCTCTTTGCACAGCAGCTGGGTGTACTGAGACCTCTCTGGATGATTTGGGTCGAACTGCAGCTGCGTTTTTGGACACACGTAGGTCACTTTTCTGTGGTCCTCGCTCAGGACCAGCGCACTGTTAACCGTGTTTACATCCATAGTGAGCTCGCAGGCGTCTGCACACAAGCACAGAAATCAGATGAATGAATATTCACTGCAAACACAGTGGCTGAGTATGCATACATGTGAAAGTAAAAACTTACATTTTCTTACACCAGGTTTCAGTTTGAACACCCCTCCATGGTTCAAGCTAATGAATGGAAACAGGTACAGAATTTAATGACTTACACGTTTGATAATTAGAAGACAGAAACAGAACAGACAGAATATTAAATGATGTTTTCCCAAAAAGTGACAAAATCATTAGAGTAAATGCTGAATTACTGTCTCTACTAAACTCTACTGGTTTTTTTTTATAGAACTTAATTTACATTAACCCTGATCATGGAAGGTTCTTTAGGTCTTTCAAGCATCTTCTACTGTAGCACTAACACAGTATTACAGTATTGATATGCAAACAATGCTATTAATTACTGAATTACTTCAGTTTCTTCAGTTCATAGTTTGGGTCATCTACTTTAGCAGAGAGCAGCTCCATCCCCATCTTTTCTGGGTGGTTGTAGCTCAGATCCAGCTGTCTCAGGAGTGTTGAGTTTGAACTCAGAGCTGAAGCCAGAGAAGCACAGCCTTTCATTGTGACCAAACAACCAGACAAGCTGTAAAATACAAAAAAACGAAAAACAAACAGAAAAAAAAGAAAAACAGAATTAGATTAGTTCATTATGAGCTAATACTCGGTTACACGTACATGAAACGATGCAGTGTTTTGTGCACATACTCACACAAATGCACATCCTGTGTACAGTCAAGTATAGCTTAAGCTATTATTGTGTAAAAATACTCTCATTCGGTGGCCAATAAAAAAATAACACTAGCATCTACCAAAGCTCGCTCACCCTATCTCCTAAAGAGCTGGGACAGGGCGTGGAGGACTAATAAAACAAAAGGCAGTGATTAATGAATTCTGCGTTTTGGGACTGAAAACAAAAACTGATCCAGTTTAAAAAGGCAGGTCAGTCCAGCCCCCACACTGTATGTACAACATGGGGTGTGTAGATCATGTTAACAGACCTGCCAACCTAAGAAATTATTTTGAGTAGAAACTTCTTGCAGTGGGGCGGCGCAGCACATCTTGGCATGGCGCAGCACGAGGTCAGGTACATTTACTGATCAGTATTGATTGTGTTCACATGCTCGCTCACAACATATTACTAAGCACATAGTACCCACTTACTTCACCACCGTATCTAGTTATTCAACATAAAAGAAAGACTATGAAGGAAAGAAAAACTTTTAATGAAAAGGCAATATATTTCAGTTTTCCGTGCAAATTTTGGAACATGTTCCAATTTTTTTTAACAAAACATTTGATATATGGTAACTGAAAATATGTCCCTGAAACAGAATTTAAACTTAAACTAACTTGAAAATTGTATTGGCCTATGGCATATTATATACATCTAAAATGTCTTAAATACATTGGACCTTATAAATAACAATAAGCTCTACTTTCTAGAATATATTAACTGTTCTTTTAGGACAAAACAATAATATCACTCTAAATTACAAAACAGTGCAGCATAAGTAATCATGATACCTAATCACAGAGGAAATGTACATTATTTGATTAGAATAATCCTGCAGTCAATGTACAGAGAATATTTCATTGCCATATTTTAATGTAGTTATGCACAGTCACTCATTCTGGCAAAAAGAAAAAAAGAAATCAACAGTTTGTGATTAATATAAAATTTAACTATTGCCTGAATAAACCCTGAACTGATATCTGTTATTATTATGAACACTTGTGTGTTAAATTACAATTATCAGTAAAATACTTTAAAATGGTAGTGATTTTGGATGCCATTACTTCATAATTTATATGTACATAGTATTCTAGACTCTGAACTGATATCTGTTATGGACTACCTATTATAAATTGTTTTAAAAAGCTGTTAATAGTACTTGTAAACTCTTTTCTAAGGTCTGCATGTGCAATGACTCATACCAACACGTGTATAGCAGCTGCGCACTCACAGTTCACGTGTGGCTAGTTTAACTGGGTTTTGGCGATAGGCAGCTGGCTTACCCGCAGTTTTAGGTTGATGGGGGAACAGGCAAAGTTTTCAGGGAAAGTCACACGAGTTACCTCGCCAGGTGAAGCCGAACGATTCATGGTCACATTGTCCGGGTAATTCAGACTTTTTTTCTTTTTTTCCCCAGATGACTGGATCACCAGGGTTTCCATAGCACGATATTCACGTTCATTTAAACATATTGTGAACACAATTTAGTGTTTATTTGGTGGCCCGGATCTCTGAACACTTTTAATCTGTTTGAACAATTTTGATCACCAGTCTACCCAGGTTAATTAATCCTTGTTTATTTACTGTGGCCGGATATGTTTTGGCTTATAGTTGGTGTGCATATAAGTGTTACAAGGTTTTTTAAATAATATAAGGAGCTGTGCACTGTCTGAGCTTGCTTTATTTGGTTAAGAGTTTCTGACTGTCAAAAAGATCATGGCTATAATAATATAACGAGCTGCGCACTCATTATATATATTTTTTTTTCTCTTCGCGAACGTGTGTGAACACGTGCGTGTACTTATGGGTGGGGGTGCGGGTGGAAGTTGTTTTAAAGTTGTTCATTGCTGTTTGAGTTCTCTTTAGTGGGTGTGTGTGTGTGTATACATCAATTGGTTCAGAATTGCTCATGTGCGGGGCCCAGGCGTTTTGTCTGATACTGTTCTTTCGGAGGCGTTGCCTATATGGGGTTGACTCCTTTTGGAGTGTATTAATGTATGTTATGGGGTGTCTGCGTCCATGTTACTGTGTGTGTTTTTTTGTTTTTCTCTTTCCCCCACTTTCTCTGCTTGGTGTTATTTGTTTTTACATTTACCATGTTGAATTAAATGGCTGATTCTAATTTAAGGTCTTCATTTGGTGGAGATCCCATACAATTCTTAACTTGGAATGTGAGAGGGTTGAATAATCCGATAAAACGATTAAAAGTATCCAACCATCTGAGATATTTAAATGCAGATGTGGCCTTTTTACAGGAGACACACCTCAACAATGCAGATCATCATAAACTGAAATTTGTTCCGAGTAACGTCTTTGCAGATGCGGATGGCAGGTACTTAATTGTGCAGGGCCTCTTATTTAATATCCCAGTGTTATTTGTAAGCGTTTACACCCCACATTTTGATGACCCTAGCTTCATGCACAAGTTATTCAAAGCTATACCGTCTTTAAATACTCATTTTCTATTTTTGAGCGGAGACTTTAATTGTGTAGTTGACCCAATTCTAGATCATTCGTCCCTCCACGCTAGGTTTGGCTCTGTAATGTCTCAGGTTCTTTCTGATTTTTTAACTGATAACTCCATAGTAGATCCTTGGAGACTTAGTAATCCATGTGCCAAGGTGCTCTCCTTTTACTCAAAAAAATCCCCATAAAAGTTATTCTCGGCTTGATTACATGTTCATGGACAGCTCGCTTACCAAGTGTTACTTCATCTAATTATCACCCAACCGTTATCTCAGATCACGCCCCGCTCACCGTTGATATGAAACTGCCCAATCGTCCCCTTATTTTACCGCAGTGGAGATTTGATTCACTATTGTTATCGGATTCTACCTTTAATTCATTCATTACATCATCTGTAGATGATTTTATTATGAACAATAATAATGACTCAATTTCAGCGTTCTTACGAGGTCAAATTATTTGTTTTTCTGCTCATCGCAATAAAATGCACAAACTTAAGCTTCAAGACCTTCTTTCAGAATCGAATTGCTGAGCTCGATAATCTTTATGCCACAAATCCATCCCCAGTTCTGCAGAAACGTCCCTTAGACCTTCAGGCTAAATTTGACTTGATTTCAACATCTTCTTCATTCACGTAGTAATTATTACGAACACGGTGAGAAAGCGTCTAGGTTGTTGGCAGTATTCAACGAGTCTCTATCTTTTGGCACTTTGCCACAAACTATGACTCAAGCATCTATCTCTCTACTTTTGAAAAAAGACAGGGACCCCACCTCGTGCGGGTCATACAGACCTATTTCTCTTTTGAACGCAGACATAAAAATTTTGTCCAAGGTCCTGGCATTAAGATTGGAACACGCACTCCCTAATATTATATCAGGTGATCAAATTGGCTTTATTAAGGGACGCCAGCTCTTTTTCAATATTTGGACACTCCTGAATGCTATTTTTATGGACCACTCCACCTTTTCCTGAATTGATTATTTCACTTGATGCGGAAAAAGCATTCGATCGTGTGGAGTGTTTACTGTTCTACACAAATTTGGATTTGGAGAGAAATTCATTTCATGGATTAGGCTGTTGTATACTGCCCCCCAGGCTAGTGTACACACTAACGAATTTCGTTCTGATTATTTTCCGCAAATGCGCGGCACTAGACAGAGGTGTCCTCTCTCTCCAATGCTTTTTGCTATAGCCATAGAGCCTTTGTCGATTGCTTTAACATCTCTCCCACTTTTTAGTGGCGTTGTCCGCGCTGGGGTTGAGTTCAATTTATCATTATACGCTGATGATTTACTGTTGTACGTAACTGATCCAGGCCATATCCCTGAAACCTATAATGTCTGTTCTGAACGAATTCAGTTCTATCTCAGGGTACAAAGTGAATTTACAAAACAGTGAATGCTACCCAGACAATTCACTGGCATTGCCACTTGATCAATCTAGCAATCTAGCATACCCTTTAAATTCGTCCCAGCAGGCTTTAAGTATTTGGGAATACAAATTTCACATACTTGACCCTCTCTCTTTCATAGCAATTTTACCTCCTTACTGAATAAGGTCAAATCGGATCTGCAGAGGTGGAAATCTCTTCCTCTAACCCTACTGGGCCAAATCAATGCTATAAAGATGAATGTCCTGCCTAAATTTATCTTTTTGTTTCAATGTATTCCACTCTATCTGCCTAAATCTTTCTTCAAGGAGTTAGATCAGCTTCTCACTACCTTTATCTAGGATGGGAAGTGTCCAAGGGTGAGCAAATCAACTTTACAAACGTTTAAAGCGGACGGAGGTCTGTCCCCGCCCAATTTTCTGTTTTACTATTGGTCAGCACATATACACAAGATATTGCATTGGCTTCAGTCTCTAGGACCACTGTGGCGCAATTTAGAAATTTTATCTTTTTTTGTTTCTTCCCCACTTGCACTAACTACCTCTCCTCTTCCGCTTAAAGCCTCAGTTATCCAAAAATCCATTGGTACTGTCAACTATTCATACTTGGTCCCAGTTCAGACAGCACTTTAAGTTTTTTGCTCCCTCCATGTTGATGCCCATTCTGAACAATAATTTATTTACTTCATCTTGTAACGCTGCCTTTGCTATTTGGCATGACAGGGGTATAAAGTCTTTCAACGACCTCTTTAAAGATGGCGTTTTCAGAACTTTTGCTGAAATATCTGCAGAGTTTAACCTTCCCTCCTCACATCTGTTTCGATATTTTCAGATTAGGCATTGTGCTCGCTCCCTCTTCCCAGATGTTTTGAATCTTCCCATATGTAGACCATGGGACGACCTGCTGTCTTTGAATCCTTTTCTAAAATCTCTTATATCCAGGGTGTATTCGCGTCTCATGGATTGGGAGGTTTCACATACAAACAGACCTAAGGCTGCCTGGGAGGGTGAATTGGGCCTTTCTGTTTCAGATCACTGGTGGAGCAGGGCCAGTCGTATAGTGCGCATATGTGCGCCCTGCGCAAGGTTTCAGTTAATCCAGTTCAAAGTTCTACACAGAATTCACCGGTCTAAATTCTATCTCAATACATTTAACGATCAGTGTGATGTCTCCTTGCAACCTGAGTCACATGTTTTTCTATTGTCCCGTTTTACGGAGGTTTTGGTTTGACTACTTTGATATCATGTCAAAGGCTCTGGGTGTTGAGTTAGATATCTGCCCGTTAGTGGCGATCTTTGGCCTCCCAGCCCAGCCGACCACTTTTACCCGTGGTCAGTTTTGGCTTTCACCTCCTTGCTGGCAAAACGCCGCATTCTGTTGTTGTGGAAATCCTCAAAACCACCCTCTGTTATATTATGGTTACAGGATGTAATGCATTATCTCAAACTGGAGAAAATTTCATATACTTTAAAAGGAAACACTGACTCCTTTTTCTCCAAGTGGAATTCTTTTCTGTCATATACTGAATCGCTCTCAACATTGCCGACCAATTGAATATTGATATATTTTTTTATAATTTTTATTTATTTTTATTATCTGTTGTAGAAAATGTGGTTACTTTATTAGTATTTATTTATGTTATTATTATTGCTCATTTTTCATTTTATTATTATGTTTTTATTCTTAACGGTATGTTCTTATATTAATTTGTTTTTGTGTATAAATGCTGGGGGATAGATGTGTTTGTCTTCGTATTGTCCTTTAGTCATGTTGGTTAGTATGTTTGTCTTTGTGTTTGTGTAAAGGGGGGGGTGCTGCTGTGTGGGGTTTGTTTGTTTCTCTTTGTATTTTGTTTATTAAATTTGTAGGGGGGAAAAAAGGAAGAAAAAGAAAAGAAAGCATCAGACCAGAATTTACTGCCAATGTTATCATCGTATTTCACTGTGATTATTTTCTCTTGCTTTGAATAAAAATATTAATAAAAAAGTGCACTTCCTGAAAAAAAAAAGCATAAGCAGGACACTAAGCAGGAACACAGGACTACACCTAAGAGTGAGGGACGTGACAAGAGAGTAAAACAGGTCAGTGACAGACTCTGTTAGTAATCAACACAAATGATCTTGAGAATGACTAACAAGCCTGAGAATTACTTAAAGGCCTTTACTGATTAATTCAGACTGCAATTATTTTGGTAAAACATACAGTACAAACATTTACAAACAACGTTATACAAACATTACAAACAAATACTCAAGTTATTAAAGCCAGTCCTACATGTAACATTATTATTTACAAACAAATGATCAATATTTCTCTACAGAACACTGTAGGCCTTCACATGATATAAACATGCCTGGATCTATCCTACTGGTGAGACTTGTGGTGGATTTTTCAGTGGTGACATATTTACAAATTCCTTTACCATTTTACTCAACAACCAATGTAAGAGTTACACTGATGCTAGAGCTTGGTTGTATTTATTAACGGATTTATCAGAGGCTAGGCTTGGTTGATTGGATGATAATGCAGTGATTTCCAATGGTCTTACGATCTGTTTGTGTAAAGCTTGCTGGGTTTTGTAGTGCGGCAAAGCAATAAGACTGACAGCACTGACAAGTTATGTACTCAGCATTTAGTTTGAATCTGGTCTTTTGTCTTCAGCTGGATAAACACTACACCCCTTAAAAACCTTAAGAGATGAGGAGCATCACAAACCTACCGGCAGTCTGTCAAAAATATATCACTAAAAAGATGGATGAGCTAAAATTAAAGACAGTGACTCATCATCTGGATCCAAGCTAAAAATCCAGGATTGCTTAGAATTGTTTCCACCCTTGTACCAGTCTGATTGGCTATTGTTTGAATTACCTTTCTAACCACGTCACACTGTGGAATTTGTGAATGTTTTGAGCTATAAATATCATAAATGTCTGACAATATCAAAGGGCCTCTGCTGACCACTTCAAAGCTCAGTTGGAGGCCTGGAGAATGAATTGTTTCACCTCTTAAACCAGCAAATCTGGCAAAAGAACTGTGTAGTGTCCATCCATCCTTACTTGGAATTCTTCGATTAAATACTGAAAACAGGAAGGTCAAACCTTGAGTGGTTACTCTTCATGGACACACAGCTTGGAACTAGAGATGCTGTTGGCTGGTTCTCCAACCTAACAAAACACAAAAAAGAGTATATGTTCATTTGCTGTACATAACATGAGCCATGTCTCCTGAGACAATTAATTGTCCACCTGGTAAGGCTGCAGAATCTGTTGTTTGTTGATCATTATGGTGTTATTGGATTTTTGACAATACCGTTAGTATTTTTTTTTACTGTGTCTTTAATCATATCACCAGAGGTTCCACAATCTGCTTTAATATTGTAGTGTTGGTGTAGCCTAACAACTGGAAATTGTAGCACTGTAAGAGAATACCCTTTTATTAAAACACAACAGTAGAGAAGAACTGCACATGACTTGCAGAAACAGCCAGAACCGCAGGCAGGTCACTTACATCTTCACTTCACAGTAGATATCCAGCCCAGCCCAGCATAGCCCAACAGAGAATATCACACCAACACTGCTGCATATTGTCAAACTGCCCTGAGTAAGTACATCGAGTTGGTTAAATGAAACCATGAGGTTTGGGTGTGTCCAAAAATGAATAGGACTACATGGGAGGGAAAAAAGAGGGATCGAAAAGAAAACGACAAACAGACGAATGTGTCTGCCCTGAGTCAGTGTATACAGTGTCTGTCGGTCGAGCAGAAGTTTAGTAGATTTACCATCCCATTCATTCTATATGGGAAAAATCTGTTGTCGGAGCATTTCTATTGGTCCATTCATCAAACTTTCACAAGATATTAAGATAATATAATATTATAAATAATATAAAGAAATAATAATCAACAAAAATGCGGATACATATTTTCTCTGGACAGCAACAATATACTGTGTGTTAATCATTATTGTGTAATTGCACTTTTGGCAATTCCGTATGACGATATTGTTCTGCACTCTGACATCTACATTAAAACATCTTACCTGGGCCATTTGACTCCATCACTAAAAGTAGACTTGGAGTGGTCATTCTTCACAGACACACAGCTGGGCTCTGGTGATGCTGTTCTCTTGGTCCCTGAATAACAAGCACCTTCATCTTGATTCTCCCCATAGAGGTAGGATTCCTCTTCTACTCTCTCTCCATTGACATTCATGGTCAGTAGTCATAAAACATGGGTCTGAACAACACAGTACTTGTATTAACATTCAAAGAAAGGAGACGACGAAAGGAGCAACTCTATTAAAATTTCAACATTAACAAATGGTTAGCCAGACATTAAGAGAGGTTCTGTGTGAAACTCTCTGTTCTACATAGTCAGAACTGTTCACGAACGGAACAGTAGTTATTACAGTAGATGGTTATAAATAGAGTGTCTGATGTCTGAGACGTTGTTTATGATAGTTTAGAGAAGATTTCAGTCTTAAACGCCATTCATGGTGGAGGGATACATGCAGGATGCTGTAAGGTTAAAATAGTACCCAAAGAAAACCTAGTATTTTCTGATTTTCCACATTTTACCATCAACATCCATATAAACTCAGAAGACACGTGTAGGTTCACTGGTGGGTTCGATAGTAAATAAAATGTATATATTTGTGTTGTAGATATGGTGACCCCTGGGTCCCATCACCAGCACTGTAAAACACCATCACCACTGTAAACACAATCACCACCACTGTAAACAACAACTGAACCATTTCACACCAAAACCACTCTCAATCACTGAAATTTGTAAAAACTTGGTGGAATTCCCTTTTAAAACATTGTGTCAGAACAAACACTGTGTCAGAACAATCTTGACTCTAGCTTCTCTAAAACATACTTTTTCACACCAAACCGGTCTGAATGACTGTTTACATCTTAACCAGATAAGTAAAGCAGAAATTCTGGGAAAATCTATGGAGCGCCCCTTTAATGCAGTTAGTGTAAAATGACATATTGCGTTTCCCTCAGCCTGAGTCTAACAACACAGAGGTCAATGGCTTATTAAAATAGCTTACCACAGCTATTTTTTTACAGGTTTATGTTATTTGGTCAGAATCCAGATGATATTTCACTCCATTTCCCTAAACTAAAACCTTATATACATTAAATCTGCCGGTTAATCGATTAACTAGTAAAATCGATGACCTTCTTCAGTCAACTGGGCCAATTTGGTTCATTGTAGATAACATAAACAAATCTGTAATATTTCCAGCAGCACACAATCCGCGGTGTATGGACAATAAAAGCTGAATCCCGTATACTTATTTCTATAAATAATAAGTTTATGTTCAGCAACTTGATGAAAATTCTGTTAATCCGAGCGACTAAATTAGCTTGTTAGCAGGGCGCGCCCCAGTTTACTGCCACTGTTTCTACTTCCCGCCAAAACCGCGTCCAGTGAATCCCAGCCTGTCTGTTAAAAACACGTTGAACGCGGGACATTTTAACTAAAACAGACCTGTAAATAAACACAGAGGGTCCATAAAGTTATATACTTACCGAGATATACCACAAACCTCTTCTCTGCTGAGGTTAAAGCGAGTTTATCCCTTTTTTCTGCAGCCTGTTGTGTTCCTGTTGAACTGAACAGGGAGTTTTTCCCTTGTTTTATAAGTGACTCATGAAGCCCTATGCTGCGGGGCCCGTTCCGTTTACAGTAGTGACCGTGCATACGCCCTACGCCCTACGCCCTACACCCTACACCCTCTATTTCGTTGAAACTCCATATAAAAGCAATCTGTTCTTATACTATAAGCTATACTACTTTTACTTTGTTCATATCTCAGTTCAAATCCCAGTACTGCGCTCCCGAGTGTGCTCAGTTTTCAGTAGTGAGCATGCCTACGCCCTACATTTGTTTAATGCTCTATTTAAAAGCAATCTCTTACTATTACCCCACTGTAACTATAACACTTGTATTTGATTTATTTGAAGTGCCTTAGGAGTCTCAGTACGGCACTGGGTGTGCTTAGTTTTTAGTAATGTTCCTACGCCCTACACCCTATGCCCTACATCCTACATTTCATTAATACTGAAGTATTTAGAAGTATCCTGATCAAGTTGACTTCTTATTCATGTTCTGTTCCATATTAAATGGTGCTGTATTGACATCTGCACCTGTTACTGAGCGTAAAAGCTAATGTAACTGCTGCACCATTTAAGGTGGAACAGGAAATTTCGAATAAGAAACTATAACTGCTGCACCAATTAAAGGTGGAAGACTGAGGTGCCAAAATGTACCCATTTAAGGTGGAACGGGAAATTCATTAAGTAGCTAATGTAACTGCTGCACCTTTAAGGTGGAACAGGAAATTCGAATAAGAAGCTAATGTATCTGCTGCACCATTTAAGGTGAAAGACTAAGGTACCAGAATGTACCCATTTAAGATGGAACGGGAAATTCATTAAGACGCTAATGTAACTGCTGCACATTTAAGGTGGAACAGGAAATTAGAATAAGAAGCTAATGTACCTGCTGCACCATTTAAGGTAGAACAGGAAATTAGAATAAGAAGCTAATGTACCTGCTGCACCATTTAAGGTGGAACAGGAAATTCGAAAGAGAAGCTAATATAACAGCTGCACCATTTAAGGTGGAACAGGAAATTCGAAAGAGAAGCTAATATAACAGCTGCACGATTTAAGGTGGAACAGGAAATTCTAATAAAAAGCTAATGTAACTGCTGTACCGTTTAAGGTAGAAGCCTGAGGTGCCAGAATGTACCTATTTAGGGGAATGGATCCCTGCCGTCAGTGGAACTTTCCAGATGATCCCTGGGCTAGAGCTACCTGTTCTAGGGTAATACCCACAACTTTTAGCTCAACTCACTTGGCAGTGAGTCAGTCTGAAAACATTTGAAAGCCCAAAGTACGGTAGCATTTATTTACAGCTTCATTCGGAGTGAACTCTGTACAACTGCAGAAAAAGGGGAGAGCCGTGGAGTGACTTAGGCTAACTGGTGTTCAACATTTAGCAGTAAAACAACAGCTATTAGCTTCCCTCTAGGGGTGTGTGTATCGATCCAAATATCGATATTATTGATACAAACATTAGTATTGGTATTGGATCGATACTAGCGTGATGGTATCGAAATTTAGTGTAGGTTTCTCTCCTCTACATTCAGTACTCTCCATTCTGGTCTTGAAGGCACACGTTGCTCTTCCCGCTCTGCTCCTTGTCGTACCGTCACGTGACTGAGTTAAGCAAATTTATATAAACACGTAAAATAACACGAAAAACAGAACTCTGAGCTACAAAAGAAACAAAAGAAGAGGAAGGAAACCCCTCAGAAAGACCAAGAGCCCCGGCTCGGAGACAGAGAATCCTTTCAGAGATCTACTGGGTATCCAGGTAACTCATATAGTGTTTAAAGTAACATCGCTTCATGTCTAGGAGTGAAGGTAGTTGTACATTGTTAGTGACTGAATATAATAACCCTTGTGTTAACTGTGAAAGGGACGCTAGCGACGTCACAGAGCTGCGAGTGCGGCTTGGCAACAGGTGGTTAGCATTTTCTCATTGGCTCAGCAGCCTTGCGCATGCAACAGCTCTAGTTTAGCGATTATTTCTCCTTAGGCACTTTATAAATGTCCCGCTTATATGTTTACAGATGCTCCATTTATTATTCATCCGACAACTGGTTGTTACAGATTTCTATCTACACATCCTTTATTTATGAAATAGGAGACGGCAATGACTGCAAGAGATCCGACTCTATGTTATTAAGAAAATAACAATACAAACAAACCATACTTTATCAATATTATTATTAATAATAAAGTAATTCTGTTCATTATTAATATCAAATATGTTTTATATTATTATTTTTTATGATAAAATATGACTGTAATTATTAATAATATAAATACAGTTGTCTTATTATAACAAATAGTTAATATCTGCTAAATGTAAATAGGGTATTAATAGACTAGATAGAAAATAGATAGAAAATAATAGATTTTATTTCCCCTAGGTGATTCCCATTGGTATCAGTATAGGTATCGGTATCGGTATCAGTATCAGCATCAGCATCAGTATCAGTGATACTGGCCCTGTATTTACTTGGTATCAGATCGGTACCTAATTTTGCAGTGTCGCACACCACTACTTCCCTTCACCAACCCGACCCAACAGAGCACACACCCGCACTAGCAGAAAAAAACTACATATCAGTGGGGCGTGCTCCCACACTACTTAAAGGAGCATGACCACTGCTGCACCATTTAAGGTGGAACGGAGAATTTGAATAGGAAGTTAATGTAACTGCTGCTCTATTCAAAGTGTAACAAGGAACTAGAATAAGAAGCTAATGTAACTGTTGCACCATTAAGGTGGAACCAGGAAATTTGATTAAGAAGCAGCAGTTACAAATTTTAATGTGAAGCCAACTTCAGCCTTTTGCATGTTATCCAAACTGTTAGTATCTGTTCCAAGTCATGTGGACACTTTGGAATAAACCAGTTCAGATATCATGGGCTTCTGAAAATTACCCTAAAGGAAACGGAGCAGGTGCAGCATCACCAGGGAGCTTGAATAAATTGTTTTTCTTTGGACAATGATGATATGTGGTGATATGATGATATGGGAAACCAACCTGAAAAATGTCATAATAACATAATAATGCAGCAATTAAACTACCATAACTAACGTGACATTAATAGTATTTGGTATTATAACCACTGAAAAGCCATCTTGCCATGAAAAATGTGCAGGCAAGTTTTTTAAACTGTCACTAGATGGCGCTGAGGGTTTGTTGCTTGTTGCTTTAATATGGAAAAAGCTTTATATTCATATTCCAGAGTTGTGTCAAACTGCATCTCTCTCCTGAACAAAATTAGAATAATATAATAACTTGCAGATGCACATAACATTTGAAATCATATTTAAGGAGTAGTAACATTGTTTAAAGCTTGCTGAACATGAATCCAAAAATATAGCAACAGTTAACAAGGTACTCACTAACACCGCACAGAACAAAAAACTAGTGCTATTCAGAAGAAATCAGATCTTGTTCAAATTGTATTATAAGCTCTAAGGGCAGTTTATTGACAGCACAGTCAGATAAAACATTAAACACATGTTTGACTGTCACTGACAATCAATAGAAGATCAATAAAAAACATTATTCCAGAATAAAACCCATCTAATTTACTCCTGATAGAAAGCTCTTTTGGTCAGTAATATCATATAATCTCTTATTAAGTTTTACTTTCAGATTATAAAACCAGCAAAACAGCAAGAAAAATAAAACAGACTCGACATAACATTCAGTATGATTCAGTTAAAAAACAGCTTTACTCCCCATCTCCAAGCTCTTAAAGAAAAACTCCATCAGTTTACCAATGTTTAATGCATAATTAAATGGTTAAGATGTAAACATAGTCATTCAGAGAGAGTTCTGAATGACACTCTTTGTTCTAGATCCAGTCAGTACTGTTCACAGTGGTGCTGAATGGAACCAGACAGCCACCTCTAAAAGTTATGTAGATGGTTATAAATACACTGTCTGATGTCTGAGATGCTGTTCTTGATATTTTACAGATTTCAGTCTTCAACTCCATTCATGGTGGAGGGATACATGCAGGACGCTGTGAAAACAGTCCCCAAAGAAAACCTAGCATTTTCAAATTTTACAGATTTTACGATCAACATTCAACCTCCAACTTTACTGGTGGGTTAGAGAGCCAAAACAATGTGTATATTTGTGGTTTAGACATGGACACCCCTAGTTCATTTCCGACCAATCCCTCAGAATTTGCATCTCAAACACTGAATTATGCACAGATTATATAATATTGGTGGGAATTCAAATAAGAAGCCAATTTCACTGCTGCACCATTTAACGTGGAATGAGGAATACGAATAAGAAGCAGATGTAACTGCTGCGCCATTTAAGGTGGAACGGGGAAGTTGAAAACGAAGCTAATGGTCTGCTGCACCATTACCAAAATTGTTAACATCAGCACTACCACTGTAAACAACATCACCATTATAAACATCATCACCACCACTATAAACCTCATCACCACCACTGTAACAACATGAACCATTTCACACCAAACATCTCAGAATTTGCATCTCAAAGTCTGAATTATGCACAAATATATAATTTTGGCATATAAATCTTTGGCTGCCTTCAGTGTTTTATGCGTTAAACTGTAAAATGTTGTCCACAGCAGGACTCTGACCTGTTCCAGTCTCAAACAGGAGGCCACAGTGTCATCTACAAATTTCACAATATGCCTGTTTTCCAACCTATTGCGTCAGTAATTTGTGTATAAAATATACATGGGGGTGAAAGTACACAGTGCTCTGGTGATCCAGTGAGTGATACTAATTGCTCTGATAAACCGATCAGTTAGATTAGTGATTACTTCTGAATGGCGCCAGCCTTACCAGACCGGGGCGCTCAAATAAGGGTTTTTTGTAAAAATACATGGCTGGATAGAGACTGTGTGCAAAACGGTTCAGCCGTTATTTACAGTGGTGGTGATGTTTACAGTGGTGCTGATGGTGTTTACAGTGGTGGTGATGGTGTTTACAGTGGAGATGATGGTGTTTAGCATCCTGCATGTATCCCTCCACCATGAATGGAGTTTAAGACTGAAATCTTTTCTAAATTATCATAAACAGCGTATCAGACACCAGACAGTGTATTTATAACCATCTACTGTAATAACTTTCTGTGAGGAAGCTTTTAGAGGTGGACGTCTGGTTTCATTCACCTCCACTGTGAACACTTCCGAAAGGATCTAAATCAGAGTTTCATTGTGAACCCTCTCTGAAAGACTCTGTATCATAACTGTAGAACTTTGAAAAGAGAATGTTGGAATTTGCCTTTAGGCAACATCTGATTTGAGCCGGAGCTCCTCCTCACTCTGGTATGTTTGAAAGGTGTATGTGCTTTTTGTGTGCCAGCACATAATAATCCAATTTCATAATCCAACACATACATACAAGCACAGACATGAGTACATAAATAATAATAAAGCACTGTGATGACTCAAACCAAAGCAGCTCACATATCTCTTTGTTACTTTTATACTGTATTTATGTTTTGTTGGAGCCATTTAGGTTCCTTTCAGTTTTGTTTAATTGACCACTTGGGGGCGCTGAAGGTTTTAAAAGGCTGGTTGTAAGGTTCTATGTAGGGGGTTGGCGAGGAAGTCAACAGTATTTTGACCGGATCGTTTGGAATCGTGTGCATGCAGGTACCAGCGGGAAGTTCAAGCACTATAGGGGTGGTGTTTGTTTGTATATTGTTGTTTCTGAAGTATGTACTATCTGCTCAAGCCACCTGAAGAAAGACAATAAATGGATTGGTATATTCAAAGTTTAAAGGTATGAACTTTGTGACCCTGAACTTCCACTAATTACGAATGAGTCAAATACCTCTACCGCTAACCTACCTTCTCATCATGCAGTGGCTTGAAACCTGTTTTGCGGTAAAAGGTCACTACATGTTTATATGTATTTATTCTTCTCTGGTTTCCTCAGATGCAGTCAGATGAACTGGAGATACTAATCTGCTCCTAGCTGCATGAATGTAGGTGTGTGTGTGTCTGTCCTGTGATGGGCTGGTGACCTGTCTAAGTTGTTTCATGCCTTAAACCCAGCAAGCTCTGCGATAGGCTCTGGCGCCACCTGTGGCTTACATAAGAAGTGAGTGAGTGTATTTATTCTTATGATGTTTAGTGTTTTAACAATAAAACACAAACTTATTGCCAAGATAGACATGCTTAATGTACACCACACCCCTAAGTGTTTTTTCTTTATCATGTTACGTTCCATGACTTATTTGTTATGTATGTTTACCAGACGTGGTTGTGATCAGTTGTGCTGTCTCTTTCTTTTGATGTGCTTTTCAGAAAATAAATTTGGATGGAGTCAGGTGACCATCATTAGCCCGGATCTGATTGGCTGCTGTCTGGTGAAGTTGGAGTGTGTTCAAGCAGCTCGCCTGCTTGCTAGACTTACGTGAACGTACCCACATGCTGTTGTGTATCAAGTCTCTTTCTCTCGTTGTTTCTCTGGCTGATTTGGTTTATTGCTTTTGTTTAGCCTCTGTGGCTTTTGTGATTTGTTCTGTTCTTTGGTTGCTGCACTAATATACACTTACACTGCTTGGCGTGTAGGTATTTACTTTGTACAGTGTTTACACTGTTGTGTTTCAGATCATAAACTGTAATCTAAATCTGTCACACCCTGTAGGGGAGAGTGCTTTTTTTAATGTGGTGTGTTTTCTCATGTTTACTGTGTTGGGGAGTTATAGGTAAGCCATTGTGTATTTTTGTTTTTCTATCTGTAAGCTCACCCTGACACTATAACTGTGACTTTTTCATAAGTGAGTTTTTGCATCTGCTATAATACAATTCTTATGTTTGTGCACAAAAACTTGTGTTGTGGTTTCTAGATTCGTGTTATGAACTTTCAGATTAACCTCTAGACTAGATGTTTTGATAGTAGAACTAAAACAGTCGTAACAATCATCCAGATAAATTATCTGATTGTTTTGGTGAGGCTGGGTTGTGTAACCTTTATATTACCATGCCACTGTCACTAACACACTGTCTTTAACACACTGTCTTTAACACACTATCTTTAACACACTGTGAACACTCACTGAAATTAATTTTAATTGCCTCTTCACCTATGAGCATCATAATATGAAAACAACGCGCAGCCCGGTAACAGCCTCTTAATGTCTGTCTTCATGTTTCTAACCAATCAGGTTTCTCTTACACAGAAGAATACCTCCACACCTGCTTTCACTGTGCGGTTTAAAAACACTGTGCACTAACAACCTGCGTCCAGTAACACAATCCTGTGTTCAATTAATGCAGTGACACTAACGCTAACAGCTGAGGTGATGTATTAACAAAGATGTAATGTTCTAGATAGTTCTTGGTATTTAGCACCAGCTAATGCTAACAGCTGAGGTAATATATTAACAGATATGTAATGTTCTAGATAGTTCTTGGTGTTTAGCATTAGCTACCACTAACAGCGGAGGTAATATATTAAGAGATACAATGTTCTAGATAGGTCTCTGTGTTTAGCACTAGCTAATGCGAACAGCTAAGGAACTAATGCTAACAGCTGAGGTAATATTTTAACAGAGAGATAATGTTCTAGATAGTTCTTGGTATTTGAGGTAATATAATAACAGATATGTAACGTTCTAGATAGTTGTTGGTGTTTAGCAGTAGCTAACACTAACAGTTGAGATAATATATTAACAGAGAGGTAATGTTCTAGATAGTTCTTGGTGTTTAGCACCAGCTAATGCTAACAGCTGAGGTAAAATATTAACAGAGAGGTAATGTTCTAGATAGTATTGGTATTTGAGGTAATATAATAACAGAGATGTAATGTTCTAGATAGTTTTGGTGTTTAGCAGTAGCTAACACTAACAGCTGAGGTAATACATTAACAGAGATGTAATGTTCTAGATAGGTCCCTGTGTTTAGCACAAGCTAACGCTAACCGTTGAGATAATATATTAACAGAGAGGTAATGTTCTAGACAGTTCTTGGTATTTAGCACCAGCTAATGCCAACAGCTGAGGTAATATATTAACAGATATATAATGTTCTAGATAGTTCTCTGTGTTTAGCATTAGTAACACTAACAGCCGAGGTAATATATTAACAGAGATGTAATGTTCTAGATAGTTCTAGGAACCAACATTTTTTCCTAGCTATTTTGGAGCAGTTCTATTGGTCCATTCATCACAAAACTTTCACACAATGTAAACAACAGCAGTCATGTTAAAACGATGTAGAAAAAATAAATAAATGGAAATACATTTTTTTAAAAATACTTTTGTCTTCAGTGTATTTGTTTTTAGTGTGTTTGTTGTTAATGTGTATGTTGTTAGTGTTCATGTTGTAGGTGTGTTTGTTGTTAGTTTGTTTGTTGTTAGTGTGTATGTTGTTAGTGTGTATGTTGTTAGTGTGCATGTTGTTAGTGTGCATGTTGTTAGTGTGCATGTTGTTAGTGTGCATGTTGTTAGTGTGTATGTTTTTAGTGTGTATGTTGTTAGTGTGCATGTTGTTAGTGTGTATGTTTTTAGTGTGTATGTTGTTAGTGTGTATGTTGTTAGTGTGCATGTTGTTAGTGTGTATGGTTTTAGTGTGTATGTTGTTAGTGTGCATGTTGTTAGTGTGCATGTTGTTAGTGTGCATGTTGTTAGTGTGTATGTTGTTAGTGTGCATGTTGTTAGTGTGTATGTTGTTAGTGTGCATGTTGTTAGTGTGTATGTTTTTAGTGTGTATGTTGTTAGTGTGCATGTTGTTAGTGTGCATGTTGTTAGTGTGCATGTTGTTAGTGTGCATGTTGTTAGTGTGCATGTTGTTAGTGTGCATGTTGTTAGTGTGCATGTTGTTAGTGTGCATGTTGTTAGTGTGTATGTTGTTAGTGTGCATGTTGTTAGTGTGTATGTTGTTAGTGTGCATGTTGTTAGTGTGTATGTTTTTAGTGTGTATGTTGTTAGTGTGCATGTTGTTAGTGTGCATGTTGTTAGTGTGCATGTTGTTAGTGTGTATGTTGTTAGTGTGCATGTTGTTAGTGTGCATGTTGTTAGTGTGTATGTTGTTAGTGTGCATGTTGTTAGTGTGTATGTTGTTAGTGTGCATGTTGTTAGTGTGTATGTTGTTAGTGTGCATGTTGTTAGTGTGCATGTTGTTAGTGTGTATGTTGTTAGTGTGCATGTTGTTAGTGTGCATGTTGTTAGTGTGCATGTTGTTAGTGTGCATGTTGTTAGTGTGCATGTTGTTAGTGTGTATGTTGTTAGTGTGCATGTTGTTAGTGTGCATGTTGTTAGTGTGTATGTTGTTAGTGTGCATGTTGTTAGTGTGCATGTTGTTAGTGTGCATGTTGTTAGTGTGCATGTTGTTAGTGTGTTGTATTTGAGTCATAAGAAAAGAATCATCAGGTAAAAACATAGCAGTTTAGTGTGTTTTAGACAGAGAAATAAACATCCACAATATGGAACAAAGAACATTTCAGTATTCGAGAGAATTAAGGAATGTAGTGCATTATAACTGTGTTTATCATAACCTGTAAAACTGGTTATGATCTGTCCCAACCAGATGGATGGACATATGGATGGACTGTAAAAAATACCCACACTATTAATGTACCATGTTCTTATATACCACATGCTAGATGAAGTTCTTGTGTTATGATCCACAGCACTGTGTAAAATTCCACCCTCACTTATTTCACTCAGATACACATTTTTCAGGAGACCATTTGCATAATATACGCATTAAATAACTCCTAACAACCACCTGGAAGACCTGCTAGACACTGCCCTCCCATCAGATAAACAGCACTTTGATCTTATTGAAAGAGAAGAACATCAAACAGCTTCCAGACCTCAACATCACTGAATGGACTGACCACCTCAAAGTCCAGAACCTCAACATCACTGAATTGACTGACCACCTCAAAGTCCAGAACCTCAACATCACTGAATTGACTGACCACCTCAGAGTCTAGAACCTCAACATCACTAAATGGACTGACCACCTCAGAGTCCAGAACCTCAACATTACTGAATTGACTGACCACCTCAGAGTCTAGAACCTCAACACCTGTAAGTCTAAGCTGTGAGTCTGAACTGAAAGTGAGTCTGAGCTGAAAGTGAGCCTGAACTGTAAGTGAATCTAAGCTGTAAGTCTAAACTAAAAGAGAGTTTGAGCTGAAAGTGAGTCTGAGCTGAAAGTGAGCCTGAACTGAAAGTGAGTCTAAGCTGTGAGTCTGAACTGAAAGTGAGTCTGAACTGAAAGTGAGTCTGAGCTGAAAGTGAGCCTGAACTGAAAGTGAGTCTAAGCTGTGGGTCTGAACTGAAAGTGAGTCTGAGCTGAAAGTGAGTCTGAGCTAAAAGTGAGCCTGAACTGAAAGTGAGTCTGAGCTGTGAGTCTGAGCTGAAAGTGAGTCTGAACTGAGAGTGAGTCTCTTGAGAGGAACAGAAGCTGTGATGAAGGTAATGAGTGAAACATCAAACTCCTGATATTACATGTAACTGGAAGTAAGTAAATAAAGGATGTAATTTTTGCACAGTGCTGTATTTTGGCTGGTCTTGTATCTAAATACTGTATCAACCAAAACAACCTCCACACCCGCATGAACTGGACTGTGTAAAAGGGTTTTGGGAGAACTGGTTTAGCAATAAACACCCTCGTTAAACACCACCCAGTGATACATTCAACATTAAACGCAGCGCATACAAATCAGTTATTAAGAAAGGCGTATGTTTTCATCCGTCATAGAGACGCAGAGAAACATTAAAGTGATTAAAACAGCAAAGCGATAAGAAACTTCATCTAAACTGATCACTAGTGACATTATGTGTGACACGTGCACCACAGAGCACGCAAGAATGTAAACCTCCCCGTCCATCTGATACGGATCTGCCAGATCTCTATCAGTACCTGAGCAGGTACAGCCTGCAGGTGTTCTCACACTGCAGCCTGCTAGTCTCAGTTCTGCATCTCCAGCTTTAATCTCTGCTCTACATTCTGGACTTCATACAGCCTGGACGTGTTTCTGGGCTTCAGGGTGGGAGACGCACTGTATTTATTTTAAAGGGACAGTTCAGTGATCCATCAAATGTGCACAGTTTTCCTTCTAAACTGAGATGTAGTCAATCAGCCAAGATATTTTTGGTCTCATGAATATTGCTTATTTAGTTTTAAACTTGAGTTCCGAAGCTAACTTGCTAACAGAAGTCAATAGTAACCCAAATCCTTTTCATCTTCAAAATGGACTCAAAGTACATAACCAGAGAACAACGATGTCCCACAACACCCCAACGAAAAGCCTAGCATGTTAGAATATTTTATATTTTACCGCCTAGTTTGCCGTCTCCTACGGCGTGTTCCTAGATGCTGACGGACAGAGCGCCTTCTGGTGTAAACAAGGAATGGAGCTGCTGCAGACGAGCCACAGATCACTGATATCACAATAACATCCACTCAGAATTTAACAGCAGCTACAAATTTAAACCCCTTTATCATGTAGTCTGATCCCGACATTCTACACTGACCTGGTTGATGGATGTTTTGGGGACATGTTTACATAAAAGTTTTGGCTGACTATTGACTTCTAGTGTTTTAGTAATGTTAGATTCTTAACTAAACCAAAACAGTCAAATCTGGACTCCAAGCACAGCCCAGCTGATGGTTAATGTGTGGGATAGCAGGAAAACTGGGCTGATCCTTTAACAATAACAACAACAAGAAACACTAATCAAACTGGACCCAAAACTTCCTTCCCAGAGTTCTCTAATTCATCCAGTGTGCTGGGATCTGTTTTCAGATTTTTGTAAATATTCTGTTAATCTGTGTTTACAGTACATGTTGAGTAATTCACATCATTTAAAGAATAAAATCATTACAAATAAATCAATATAATCCACAGGAATGTTAGAACAGATCAGATATAAACTGTGTTTAAACTGAATTAAGATCAATTGAAGAAAACTGGCGATCAGCTTCATGTAAACTAGAGTTCAAAAGTTCGGAATCATTGTTTTCACTAAACTCCTTTGCATAACATTGTTAAAAAAAGAAAAGCTTAATGTGTTATAAAAGATTCACAGAGCTGTAGACGATTCTGAAAAGATGAAGACTGAAGACTGAATTTCTAATAATGAACCAGGAAATTACAGTAAATAGACTGTTACAGTAAATTATCTATTCTAATTAATAACTTCTTACTGTTTCCAAACAACTTCATATAATAAATGGCTTAATACTTTCTGGTGTTTAGTTTATAGTATGTTAATCAACACTGTATAAGATACTAATAAATGAAATAATTATATCATAGTATAATTATTAATACGAAACGTGATTCCAAACTTCTGAACAGTAAGGTATGTACTCGTCAGAAAGGCAAAACTGATCCCAGAGAAGCGCAATTGTTCAGATGTTAAAAAAAGGCGGATCTAGACTGAGGTCAGCAATAAATGGGGAAGTCCACCACAATTCGTTTTTAGAGCTGCTCGTCTTTAGGGCTGTTCATTTTTAGGGCTGTTTATTTTTAATGGTTGTTCGTTTTAAAATGCTGATTCATTTTAAGTGCTAGTTAATTTTTAGGGCTGTTTACTTTAGGTGCTGTTTGTTTTTTAGGGCTGATTGTTTTTAAGAGCTGTTCATTTTTAGGGCTGTTCATTTTTAGAGCTGTTCACTTTAAGTGCTGTTCGTTTTTAGGGCTGTTTGTTTTAAGTGCTGTTCGTTTTAAGTGCAGTTCGTTTTAAGTGCTGTTCGTTTTAAGTGCTGTTCATTTTGAGGGCTTTTCGTTTTTATTTAAGATCACTAGGACTCATTTTTACAAAACTGCCTGTTGGTTGGTTTTTAGGGTTTTAGGTTGAGCTGGCTTCACAAGTTTTGCATAAAATCACAATAAAAATATCTTCTGCCTATAATCTTGGAATCTGCACTTTCTTGTGCTCTCAGATTAGACAGCAACCTAATATGAGATAATTTTGTTTTTGCAAATTCTATTTATACTGTTTACCACATTGTAAATCCTATTAAATCTAGTGTTATTTGCTGACCCCAAATCTAGACACACACGACTGCCCCCTACTGGCCTTAATCAGCCTTAACGTCCTTTCTCTTCTCTCTCCTCAGGTAGGACTGATAGAAGAACCAGGTGAACAGCACCAGGTAGCTGAGATACATGAGCGAGCCAAACACAATGTTGTTCATGTTGGAGGAACAGTGGACGTCATGGTGCCAGTAGTACACTAACACGAGGACAGTCAGCCCCATGGCCATCTGTAGGATCTGCATGGTGGTGATGATCATGGCGCAGGGCTTGGGCAGTTGCAGGCCAGCTGCCTTGGCGGTGTAGTAGCTGTACATCAGAGCGTGGACAGAGTAATTCATGGTCATAAACCAGCCGCCTCCGGCCACCTGGTCCTTGTAGGAGTACCAGGTGTACAGTAGCACCGTGATGTGGTGGTACCAGTGCAGGAAGATCAGACGCTGCTTGCGGAGCACAATGAAGACTGTGTCACCTGTGAGGACAAGAGAAGATGAAAGCTGTAAACAGAGATAGTCTGCAAACACAAGCGTTAGCGAATCACGTGAGCAGGAAAAACAGTAAACAGGGCAGAAAAAATCAGAACCAAATTTAAAAGAAATACTTGCTGCTTTTTTAATTGAATTAGGACAGCTTACATGTCAGGAGCGCATACTATGACGTAAAATGCTGTCTATGTAGGCAGCTCACCAGACACACCCTATATGACTCACTGATATATTTAAACTTGAACTAAAGTCCATTAACACAGTTAAATGAAATAGCAGCAGCCTCTTGAAATCTGAATTTTATTAATGTTTCTTAAGACTTACAAAAAAAATACTGGACAAATAAAGGTGAAATAATAAACAGCAGTGATATTAAAGGAGATGTAATTCTATTCAATATGACTGCAATGTCTCTGTTCACTACGTTCTAGCAAAAATAAAGAGAGGCTGAAAATGTTATTAAATATATTTAAAAAGTTTATATTTAAAAGTTACCTTTTTTAGCTTAATAGGGTGTTAAATGTTATAAAAGACCAGCATTTTAAACGAAAGTTGCCCCAATTAAGCTAATATGCTAGCTACAAGCTAACACATTAGCCACCAGCTAGTCATGCTGCAATAAATAGAGGCTGTTAATGTTAAATGTTAATATATTAATGTTTACATCATTTTAAGGGCTGTTAATTTTGAATGCTGTTTATATTCACCGCCACTGTAAATACCATCACCACCACTGTAAACATCATCACCACTGTTAATACCATCAAAATCACTGTAAACACCATCATCACCACTGTAAACACCATGACCACCACCACTGTAAACACCATCACCACAACTACTGTAAACATCATCAACACTGTAAACATCACCACCACCACTGTAAACACCATCATCACCACTGTAAACACCATCATCACCACTGTAAACACCATCATCACCACTGTAAACATCACCAACACTGTAAACATTGTCAACACTGTAAACATCACCACCACCACTGTAAACATCATCATCACTGTAAACGTCATCACCATCACTATAAACACCATCATCACCATCACTGTAAACATCACCACCACCACTGTAAACATAATCAGCACCACTGTATATCCATCTGAACAATTTCATACCAAACCCACTATGAATGAAGGACAAAATGATTAAGAAATTAATGAAACTCTTTTAATATCTGCTTTGACTATAAAAGGTGGTCTCTGATCTCTATACAGTACTGTATATGTGGAAGCTTACCGAGTTCAGGTGCCTTGCTAAGGGTGAAGGCACATGCCCAGAACTTGCTGACGGGGGCGCTGTAGAATTCAGTGTCACACACTGTCTGCCTGAAGCCGCTGGAGCTGAAAGTGTTCAGCATGTAGGATCCTGTACGCATGGCTCCGAAAATACTGAGGAACAAACACACATAGTACTGTGTTCACAGTGGAGGTGAATAGAACCAGTCGTCAACCCTCACAGCAGACTAAGCTGTCTTACTTTAGTTTAACATATAAGATAAAAGGTGCATCTGAAATGGTCTAAATAAATCTCTAAATAAACATAGACTGTTTTGTGTAGATCACTATATAGACTGTTCTGTGTAGATCACTACATAGACTGTTTTGTGTAGATCACTATATAGACTGTTCTGTGTAGATCGCTAAATAGACTGTTCTGTGTAGAACACTATATAGACTGTTCTGTGTAGATCGCTACATAGACTGTTCTGTGTAGATCACTATATAGACTGTTCTGTGTAGATCACTAAATAGACTGTTTTGTGTAGATCACTATATAGACTGTTCTGTTTAGATCGCTAAATAGACTGTTCTGTTTAGATCGCTAAATAGACTGTTCTGTGTAGAACACTATATAGACTGTTCTGTGTAGATCGCTAAATAGACTGTTCTGTGTAGATCGCTACATAGACTGTTCTGTGTAGATCGCTAAATAGACTGTTCTGTGTAGATCACTATATAGACTGCTCTGTGTAGATCGCTATATAGACTGTTTTGTGTAGATCACTATATAGACTGTTCTGTGTAGATCACTACATAGACTGTTCTGTGTAGAACACTACATAGACTGTTGTAGTGTGTTGTATGTGTGTGTCTGTGTATGTCACCAATTAATATGTAATATGTATGTAACAACTGCTGTTTACCCTCAGATCAACAGTCTGGTTGGTCAGGGCTCAGCATCTATATATAAGTTTTGCATAAAGTCATGTAAACAAAAATATAGTACTGATCAGGACAATGTGCTGAGTGTAATGAATATGCTGTTAAAAGGTTCAGCACCTCCCGCATCCCTGATGTGGAAAAATACACCATCTTTACTGCTCAGTCTTTTTCTGAGGTGTGTAATACTCCTACCTGAATATAGCCAGACTGAGTGACCAGAGCATGAGGGGCCTTCGGAGGTCCAGCTTCTTCCTCTCTCTCATGACATACCGGCCAAGGAAAATAACTGTGGCATACAGAACACACAACACGAACGAGGTTGTCCTGTAACACAAACACACCAAGAATATCAGTGAACTGCAGCACACTGTCTGAAACAGTGATCATCAAAACGCATTCGATTTTAAACACGTACTAAAACCTTAGTCACTGTTTAATATTCTATTATACAACATTCGGTCTGCACAGCATGTCGGATCCACTCACACCAGCACAACACACATTAACACACCAGCACCACATCAGTGTCACTGCAGTGCTGAGAATGACCAACCATCCTAATAGTAGCTGCTCTGTGGTGGTCCTGTGGGGGTCCTGATCATTAAAGAACAGAGTAATAAAGTATACAGAGAATCAAATGAACTACAGTCTGTAAGTGTAGCTCCTATATGGTCAGTGGAGCTGATACACTGGACAGTGAAGGGAGATACAGGGAGGTGTACTGTAAAGAGATACAGCAGTGCTTAAAAGTTTGTAAACCCTTTAGAATTTTCTACATTTCTACATACATCTGATCTCAAACGTTATCAGATTTTCACTCTAGTCCTAAAAGTAGATAAAGAGAATCAAATTAAACTAACAATTAAAAAATATTAGACTGTTATTTATTTACTGATGTAAATGATCAGTGTGTGTGTCTCCCTCTATCAGTGACTCTCCCTCTATCACTGACTGTCCCTCTATCAGTGACTCTCCCTCTATCACTGACTCTAACTCTATCAGTGACTCTCCCTCTATCACTGACTCTCCCTCTATCACTGACTCTCCCTCTATCAGTGACTCTCCCTCTATCACTGACTCTAACTCTATCAGTGACTCTCCCTCTATCACTGACTCTAACTCTATCAGTGACTCTCCCTCTATCGCTGACTCTCCCTCTATCGCTGACTCTCCCTCTATCGCTGACTCTCCCTCTATCACTGACTCTAACTCTATCAGTGACTCTCCCTCTATCACTGACTCTCCCTGTATCACTGACTCTCCCTCTATCGCTGACTCTCCCTCTATCACTGACTCTCCCTCTATCACTGACTCTCCCTCGATCACTAACTCTCCCTCTATCGCTGGCTCTCCCTCTATCGCTGACTCTCCCTCTATCGCTGGCTCTCCCTCTATCACAGACTCTCCCTCTATCACTGACTCTCCCTCTATCGCTGGCTCTCCCTCTATCAGTGACTCTCCCTCTATCAGTGACTCTCCCTCTATCACTGACTCTCCCTCTATTACTGACTCTCCTTCTATTACTGACACTCCCTCTATCACTGACTCTCCCTCTATCACTGACTTTCCCTCTATCGCTGGCTCTCCCTCTATCACTGACTCTCCCTCTATTACTGACTCTCCCTCTATTACTGACTCTCCCTCTATCACTGACTCTCCCTCAATCACTGACTTTCCCTCTATCGCTGGCTCTCCCTCCTACACTGACTCTCCCTCTATCACTGACTCTCCCTCTATTACTGACTCTCCCTCTATCACTGACTCTCCCTCTATCACTGACTTTTCCTCTATCAGACTCTCCCTGTATCACTGACTCTGCCTCAATCACTGATTCAGGTAACTGTTGATCCTGAACATCAGCTCGTAGGAGTTTTATCCCGTCACTCCGAACAGAGCAGTTCTGGGACGTTGGTGGGTTTCCTCGCATTAGCTGCTCACTTCAGGTCCAAGATCTCCACAGGATTAAAGACTGGACTTTGACTCGGTCACTCCTAACATTATCGTTATTCTTCTTTAACCATCTTTGGTAGAACCTCTCGTGTGTTTAGGGTCGTTGTTCTGCTGTAGGACGCACGTTCTCCTGAGATTTAGTTCACAGACAGACGTCCAGATACTTTCCTTTAGAATTTATTGTAGAATTCAGGATTCATTGTTCCAGCATCTCATTTAAACCAGAAATTCCACGAAACATTGTTCCAATAACCTTACAGCTCATCCTCGTGATCTTCAACAAACTGCTGTTGGTCAGTGATGTTCTGTTTGGAGGTCAGTTTCTCCTTCCATTCACACCAGTGTTGGTCAATGTTCTCCTGATGTTGGACTCTTGTACATTAGCATTAGCCACTGTGGTTCTCCTCGGTTCCTTTGTTTCTCACAGATTGTGGAGTCCAAACTCTGTAGAGATGGTTCTGTAATCCTTACCAGCCTGATGAACATTAACAGCTTATGTTCCTCTGAGGTTCCTCAGGATCTCCTATGTGTTGGTGCTGATTCACTTCTTCTGTTCTGAAGATCCGAACTCGTGCTCTGAAGATCCAACTTTGATCTCAGTTCTTAAAACAAAACAGGACTCACACCTGATCATCATCCCACTGACTGAAACACCTGATTCTAATTTCACCTTTAGATTAACTGGTAATCTCAGAGCTTCACACACTTTTATACTCTCACAGATACAAGTACTGATCAATTTCATCAGGAAATAAACAACCAGGTATAACATGTTGGTCTTGTTTGTTTAATTTGGTCTTTTTATCTACTTTTAGTGAAAATCTGATAAAGTTTACTGTCAAATTTGTGCAGAAAATTATAAATTGGTTACAAACTTTCAAACACTGGGCTTAATTTAATTTTAGCTCTTGAGGCTGAAGGCGCGTCAGTGCAGTCAGTCAGATTTGAGTGATGGAGCTGCTGATTACTGTGAAGTTATCACAACCAGGATAAAGGTGAGACGCCTCATTCACTACCCGTTCGAACTTTATCACACTCAGATCCAGTACATGATAAGACATTGCGACAGCTCCACAGATGTTACTTCAGTTCACAGGTGGACTACCATGAGTCCATACCTGTTATACTCAGTGGTGCAGCGTGTAGTTCTTTTTCATTTGGGGTCAGAAGGTCAATCCAGATATAAATATAATTGGTAATCAATCTCTCTCTCTCTCTCTCCCTCCTCAGGTGATCTTGAAAAGGTACAGGACATGTGGACTTTGGATGTCTCCTCTGAAAATCATGTCGTCATACTCTCGTTTATTTATTTACTCTCTCTCTGTCACTCATAAACACACAGTGGGGTAACAGTGGGCAGCAGTTGCTACAGTTCAAAGCTATTTATCAATATTTAAAGGCTTAACTACTGTCTAATTAACAGCAGCGCTAATTATTAATTTATAAACGTATTAAGTAATTATCAGATGTTAACAGTGATCTTGCTGTCAAAGGATGAGTTACAGAGAAAGTCAGACCCCTAACAACCACCTGCTAGACCTCCAACACTCCCCTCAGATAAGCATGACTTTGATCTTATGGAGAGAGGAGAACATCCATCTCCTGCCTCAGATCTGAGAACATTTACAATTGTTTCTGCTCATCCTTCCACTGAGAGAAGACACCTCAGCACTGTGGGTCTGAAAGTATGTGTAGCTGTTCAAGAAGCTCCTCAATGAGAAAAGGAGATACAGACACAACAAACAAAGAAGATGGACACTGGACTGACCACCCTAGAGTCCAGAACCTCAGCATCATTGAAAATACTGAACATCCCAGAGTCCAGAACCTCAACATTATCACCGTACACACCATCACCACCACTGTAAACACCATCACTATAAACACCATCACCCTCAATGTAAACACCATCCCCACCGCTGCAAACACCATCACCACTACTTTAAACACCATCACCCCGAATGTAAACACCACCACCACTGTAAACACCATCACCCCCAATGTAAACACCACCACCACCACTGTAAACATTATCACAACCACTGTAAACAACACCACCACCACTGTAAACACCATCACCAACACTGTAAACATCAATACCACTGTAAACATCATGACCACCACTGTAAACAACATCTGAATGTTTTCACACCCGAACACACAATCTAGATCTAAAACACTGAACTGTTGTCCATTGTGTAAAAATTATATAATTTCTAAAAATTAAGATCCTGAATCTTTTTTATAGGATTAATTCAACTCTGGTATGTGGGCTCGGCTTCTTGGCAACTTTCCTCTCTCACTGTTTGACAGAAAATGCTTGCAGGTTCACTGAAGTTCTTGAAACTGAGGAGGTTTTGGACTGAGGACACTTTTTATCTTCAGCTTGATTCTGATATTGTAATGAATCTAATGAAGAATTTCACTGCAGCAATGATATTGTACTAGAAAATCCTTCCAGCATCTGCATCCAGCACCTGACTAATGACCTGACATGCGAAATAAGACAGTAGTTGCATCTTTGCAGCTGTTCAGGGTTTATTCCTCCTGTTTGCTCTCAGAGTGACTGACAGGAGCTTCGAGTTACATCTGTTTATTAAGAAAAGCTGAGATTTTAGTTTTTTTACTCACCAGTTTTCTTGAAACCACTTAAATGCGACTTTTTCATCGAACCTCCGCTCGAAGTCAAAGTACTCTGAAAGCGTCTCGTTCATTTTGGCCTGTTTAATTTATTTTCTGGTGAATTTTGAGCCACTTTGAGGCAAAACGATGCAGATTATTTGCGAAGTTTCTTAAAGCTCCTCCTTTTTATCGCGGTGCCGGGCGAGGAGCCTGTGGGCGGGAGACGGACAGCCGTGTTCGCCAATCAAAAAGAGATAAGGGCGGGATGAGAGAGGCTGTTTGAACCAATCGCGCGTCTACGAGAGCTGTGGCCGCTCAAATTGTTTTCAAAATAAAAGCCTCTCCGTGCGTAAGTATAATTTCTTCAAATAAAATAACCTATTTAGCACATTGTGATTTATATATTGTATATTTAAGAATAAATTATGTAAAACATCTATTAGAGGACAGTGCTGTGATGGGCTCTCAAAAAAGGCAACGTGGAGCGGTTTGTATTGTTAGAGCTTTTATTCTGACAGAACGTCCTTTGTTACTTTATGGAGAAGTACAAACACTGCGGGTGTGAGAGCGGCTGGATAAGTGGGTTTGCTATTATCATTATTAATATTATTATTTTGCTATTATTTTAACAGCGCATTGTCAGTTTTAAAAATATGTTTTATAAGAGAAAGTATAAAAACATAATTAAAGTTAACTCGTTTGCTGTCAGGCGTGTCTAGCTGTTTGTATTCTCAGACGTTTATGAGTTTAACCACTAACTGTACAGCGTGACACTAATTATTAATATTTCTATTGTATATTAAGGTTAAGTAGGTCTTATAAAGATATAGCCAATCAGTGGTTAAATGAGACACGAATACTCTCACCAGATGTTAGAAGAGACTAAATAATCCTGCAGTAAAGGTACTATTATAATAATCAGCTGACTTACTGAGCAACTTCTTGAATGTGTAGAAGTGCAGCTGAAGTTCTGAAGACATCCAACATGCACAGCATTCAAACTGAAGGTTTTTAAAGCTCTGTTCTTCTCTTGGAATTCAAAAATGAAATGAAATCTAGTTATCGGTATAGTCCAGTGGGTTACTCTGCTGCCCTCCATACTGTAGACTGGAGTTCTGTTCCCCACCTGGTTAACCGCCTTCCACTATATTAATAAGAGTCCTAACGCTACCTTCACCTACCTGTGTACAGGTAAACTGTAACACCACCTTCACCTACTTGTGTACAGGTAAACTGTAACACTACCTTCACCCACCTGTGTACAGGTAAACTGTAACAAAGTAGTAACTCATTTATAAATACTATTATAAAGCACATTGTTGTTTATTCTATGGTTCACGTAGACACACTGCTCTGCACTGACACTACCTACTGTAGTATGACACAACATACTCAGAAAAGCTTATAGTGATATATCACAGTAATGATAAACATTGTTGTAGTTACTACCTGTGTGGTATTTGCTTTGGGTCCTATGTTAGCTGGCTATGTTGGCTCCCCCACCACAGTTGTGCTGATGTTTTAGTGGCAACAGAACATTTAGTTTAATGATTTCTACTTCAGTCGGTGTTCCACACCCCCAAAATTTTACCTTTAAGACCTTCAGGGGGTCCAAGAGGTTAATTAGGGGGTCCCTGACAACAGACTACTAATGAACAACTAACTTGCTAAGTTAATGTTTCAGAAGTCTTAATAGTCTCTGTAATAAACGTGTTTTTCTTTATGGTGGAACCAGTCTGTACTTAGCTCTGGTACCACACTGGAGAACCTGGCTTTGGAAACTGGTGACAGTGGGTCATTTTATGTTCCTACACTAAAGCTTCCACACTAATAATGACAATAGTAAATGACCCAGTGATGAGCTCACTAGCAGAATGACCAAACAGTTCACAAGCACAGTGAGATATCAGTATTTTATATAAATATATTCATAAAGACACAATACAAGTAGTTATCATGTGTGTGGCGAGACAGACTCAGACACTGGATCAGGATCCATACGCAGGTAATATTTCTTAAACCAACACGGGAAATCAAAATTGGTGGTCAGAGGCAGGGCAGATGGGTCAAAACCAAAAAGGCTGTCCGTATGGGCAGGCCAACAAGTCCAATAAGGGCAAAGACGAAAAGCAGAGGTCAATGGGCAGAGCAGAGGTTTGTTACCAGTAGACAAGCAGATCCAGGCAGACAAATCCAAAAGGGGGCAAAAGACAAAGAAGACAAATCCACAACGAACCAAGCAGAGAATCATACACAGTGAGGCAATAGGAACAGTAAGCACTCAATTAGCCGATCAGGAGATACTGGCAATACTTTGCGCTTGCCTGTGGAAAGGGAGGGTATTTAAAGAGGCATTAATTGGGACCAGGTGAAGTGAAGCTGAGCAGGTCAGAACTCTGGGGATTGAGACCTCTGGTGGTGGGAGGGGTTGCTGACAATGTGACAGCAACCTGAATGTGTGGTCTGCCGTGTTCAGAAGTTAGGAAGCTGGACGTGAACCTAGCTAGTGTTTGTGTAGCTGGTGTTTACAGTTTAGCTGGTACTTGTGCTGGCAGTAGGTTTATCATGGCTGGTTTCTGTAACTGGACCTGTTGGTAAGACTGATCTGAGACATTTCTCTCTCTCTCTGAGCTATTATAAAAAGCTTTTCAGCCCCGTTTCCAGGATTTTGGCCATGTATTGTCATTAAGCCTTGTGTAGGTGGTTCTTATCAGCGGCGAGCATGTGCTGCTTTTGGGCGGTGCTGTGTGTTTATTGTGCTAACTCACCCTTAGAGACAGTTATGAACAGACTGGTTTCCACTGCTGGGAGGGATATATGGTGAATAAAACCTCTTCAGTACCTGAAAAGCTGAAGGTGAGATCGTAACTTACTGCAGTCACTCAGTTCTGCATGGTCTGTTTAGTGCAAGTTTTAACAGAGAGTATATAAACACACTCACATATGTACTTACTGTATTAATACTGTTTAGTATTTAAATAAAAAATGTTTTACTGAGTAAATAAAAGCTTTTTATGTATAACAAATGTATTGCTTTTTGTATATAATAATTACATTATAAGAGCTCTAAATCCCTCTGGTGCTGTTTAAAGGCTGAGAAAGCTGTTGTGACTTGTGTTATATGCGTAAATACCTGCTGTAAATCTAATACTGTGACTGTGGAGTGGAGTCAGCAGGTTCTCTGCACTCGTCTGGCAGTAACGGTGTTTGTGTGCTCCTCAGTGCAGCGCCGACGACGGCTAGAATGAATGTACTGCTTTTAAAGGAGCCGCGAGAGAGTGGCGGCGGACCTGACCCATATATACAGGTACAGGTCTCTATCTGCTCTGTGCTGCTGCTGTTTTGGAGAAACGCTGTACTAGTGCTATGTGATATATCATCCTCACTAACATACCATGAGTATCACAAGCTGTAATATTGCTTTTACATATCATTGCTGTTCAAGGAAAAAAAAATTTCCAAAATGGTAACTTTACAGATAGCAAAAGAGATAACAAAAACCTTCTTTACTTTCAAAGTCAATGTGGTTCCATTGACTTTGAAAGTCAATGGACAAAATTAGCTTGGAATTTTGTCCAAGCTAATTTGGAGTTCATCATGAAACTTACACAGGAGATAAAGAGCAGCTGTCGTGTTCAAATGATGTAGAAATATAAAAATGGACATAAATAAAAATAAATATTTGCTAAGTTTGTGAAATTTTTAGCAGAATATTTGATGTGACTCATATTTTTGCATGCTTGACTTTCGTAGTATATTTCAATAAATCCACACCAGCACTGCTCTGAAATCCCTAGCATGTTTCATCATCAAAGCAAAAGAGAAAATATAGAAATCCCTATAGAAATTAATAGTAGACATATCAGTGCTATGACTGACGAGGTATTATGAGGGGGTAGGGTTCTGTCTGAAATGAGGGGCAATAAAAACTCTATATAATCACCTTAATTCACTATATAACATAAAATAATATACAATATATAGAATAAAACATAAAATAATAAAGATGGTAAAATAGGTGTGTGAGTACTATATACTATTATACTATACTATATTAACATATATTAACATATATTAACATTTATATATATAACTATATATATATATATATATATATATATATATATATATATATATATATATACTACAGTGTAAAAGTGTTTATCTGATCAGTAAGTGTATGTTTACCAGCAAGAACACCAGATATCATAAATAATAATAAATAATCATACATACAATACAAAATGGATGCATCTGATTTATATGTGTGTGTGTGTGTGTGTTTGGATAGAAACAATGTTAAGAATATAAATATCCTATATAAAACAACACTACTAGATAATGTATATATGTATAGCATCTGTTCTAATGATATCTGCTGTTCTTACTGCTGAACATACATTTACTGCTGAGATAAACACTTTTAAACTATCAGCTCAGGAGAAATAAATGTAAAAAAGTGAATGTGTTGATTGTGCAGGAACTGGCTGTGTATGGACACTCGGCTACACTCGTCCCTGTTCTCTCCTTTAAGTTTGTGTCACTGGATGTCTTATCAGAGAGGGTGAGTGTTGTACAGTGTTCTGTAGGACAGTATTATATACCACAGCTGCATCACTTTCACAGTAGTGCACAGTGTTTCAATCTTTGACTGTAACCAGTGTGTATTACTCAGATACTGCTGTGAACCTTTCATACTGAATTAATCTTCTTTACCTGCAGCTCTTTCAGCCAGAGAAGTATGGAGGGCTGATCTTCACGAGTCCCAGAGCAGTGGAGGCTGCGAAAATGTGCATCGAGTCCAGCACACGGAGAGAAGGTCAGCAGATCGGTCAGGGTCTCGAGCAGGAACTAACAGGCCCCTGAGTGGCTGTACAGACGACTAGTGCCCACTAGTCTCCCGTGAGAGTTTGAGTTTACAGTGAGAGTATATAAGAGTATATATGAAAATAATTTAGTGTATAGAAAAGGGAACATAACAAAACATCACAAGTCACTCAGCATGACAGGACACCTTCACCACATAATGAATTTTAGTTATGATTCGTTGCATCATCAACTGAATTTGTGAAAAAAATCTTTAGAAGATCTGTAGCAGTAACTCACATCAGCCACTGTGTGTCGCTCTTCTCCATCTGATTATCAGCTGAACTCCGGGATAAGTACATTCAATATCTCTCTCTCTCTGTCTAACTCTCTCCATCCTTATGCTCTTTATTTATTATTCTCTCTCTCTTTCTTTCTCTCTTTTTCTGTCTTTCTCTCTCTTTCTCTTTACACTCTATCTCGTTCTCTCTTTCTTTTTCTGCTCTCTCTTTTTCTGTCTTTCTTTCTGTCTCTCTCTCTATGCTCTATTTCTTTCTCTCTCTGTCTTTCTCTTCTTTTTCTCTCTCTCTTCTTTCTCTTTCTCTCTCTATGTGCTTTATCTCTTTCTCTTTTTCTCTTTCTTTCTCTAGGTTCTTCATCTCTTTCTCGCTCCTTCTTTTTCTGTCTTTCTCTCTTTGTCATTCTTTTTCGTTCTCTCTACACCCTTTGTATTTATCTCTTTCTTGCTCTCTTTTACGGTCTTTCACTCTCTTTAACTTTCTCTTTCTCTCTACGCTGTTTATCTCTCTTTCTCTCTCTTTTTTGTCTTTATTTCTACCCTCTTTATCTCTTTCTCTCTCTCCTTTCCTGTCTTTCTGTCTTTCTCTTTCCCTTTCTCTTCTTTCTGTTTTACTCTCTCTCTTTTTCTGTCTTTCTCTCTCTCTACACTCTTTATCTCTTTCTCTCCCTTTTTCTGTCTTTCTCTCTTTATTTCTCTTTTTCTCTATACACTCTTTTTCTATTTCTGTCTTTCTTTCTCTCTTTCTTTCTCTTTCTCTCTACACTCTTTATCTCATTGTATGTCTCTTTTTCTGCCCTTCTCTCTTTGTCTCTCTTTTTTCTCTTTCTCTCTGTCTACGTTCTTCATCTATTACTGTCTCTCTCTTTTTTCTCTATCTGTGCTCTTTCTCTCTCTCACTCTTTACACTCTTTTTCTATTACCCTCTCACTTACAGTAAATAAATGAATGCTAAATGATTAGTGTCATCTTTATCTTTGTCAGTGTAGCCTTATATGTGTACAATCTAATGCATGTATTTGATGTCATTATGATGAGCTTTGGAAAAGTGTTATATAAATACAACACCGTGTTATTATTATTATTATTATTATTATTATTATTATTATTACTTAATGTCCTGGTGGTCTGTAATTGGTTTCTGTTTCAGAGTGGAACACCGTAACAGACAAGTGGAACACGAAGTCGGTCTATGTGGTGGGAAAAGCTACAGCAGCGTTAGGTGAGTTCTGTGGATCTGTGATACATAAACACCTTACAGCTCAGATACAGAACCAAGTTCAGCTTAACGACTACACAAACACAGTGTTTAAAGGGAAACTTCACCAATTTTTCCAATTTCTGCATACATAAGCTGTTGAGATTTAAACAGAGTCGTTCAGAGTCGGTTCTGTTTGCAACTCTCTGTTCTAGCTACAGTCAGAGCTGTTCACAGTGAGTCGTGGAATTATGGAGGAATTATGGAAAATCTGTGGATTTCCCCTTTAAGTAGCTTGTCCAGTTTTGACAGAAGTTGTAAAAATGATGAATAAGTGGTTTAATCCGTATGTAACTGTTGGAGCATTTAAGGTGGAACCAGTACATTTAAACATTAAGGAGCTGAAGTGGGCAGAGCTACTCGAATGGGGGGAGTATTATATATTAAAGTTCTCACTTCACATCGAATCTGAACATCTTGTTGAATCCCATGTTTTCTGATCCACATTAAACTGACTGGGTGGTCTTATTTGCCAGATTTTGGGCTCCAGATTTTAATCCGTCCACCTTAAAACCCTAAAACAGCCTTTTAAATATATAACAAATAAATAACTGCCGCTCCTGCGAGTTAGAAATAACACATTAAATTGTGATTTCAGTATAAAGCTGCTAAATGTGTCTTCCCAACCGGACAGTGTATTGTATATACAGGCTCTGATTCTTTTATACAGTCTCAGCATTAGCACTAAAGACCTACACTGGATTCTCCAGTACATCAGGCTGATCTACAGTAACTATAATGGCTGTAATTCAATTACAGAGCTGCTCAGGCTGTTTCCTCGGAAGCGCCGTGGCTGACGTTTCCACATTGGTGGGATTTGCGCGTCCCCGCCGCGTCCCTCTTTAGTACATTAGCTAATGAGCTGCTAATTGGAGCGGCCTTGAGCGCCAGTGTGAGCCGCACCTGCAGGAATGTAGCAGCTTCTTTGGGCTGCAGCTGGAAACCACATGCTGTGTTTTATACCTCCTTTACAACCAGCAGCTCTCAGAGCAGCTGCACCTGTGGGGCTCTTTAGGGTAAACAGGTGAGCGAGGGTCTCACCGGTCGGGAGGTTTCGCTCGTTTGTGGACTTACAGATTATAGTAGCACGTTTTTCTGCAGCATTTAATCTATGAATAACACATAAATAAAGTTTCTGAGCAGATTTGATTCTTGCTAAACAAGTTGTTAGATTAAAAAAAAATTAATAAACAATTACATTAAAAATCATTAATAAACAGTTATAGCACATATATAAATAAGTAAAGACTATCATATGAAGTTGATGGGTTAAATGTTTTTGTATAATAAATGCGAAATAAGATAATACATAAGAAAACTATTTTCTTTGATGTGTTTTTTTATGTGTTAAAAAAGTAACATTTTAATTAGATGTGGGCTACATTATTATTTATTAATTCATGCAATATATTTTGTCATTTACATGAATAAATAAATGTTTTTTTATTTGAGGTTAAATGTCTGTGTACTCGAAACAGAATGTTTTAATGTGAGTTTTTTGGTAAATAAATCAAATAATGATCTTTCTTGTCTGATATCAGTAATAGGTTATATAGTTATATGTTATATGCTGAGTTTAGTGCAGTGTATTGTGTGTGGTATTTGATGGAGAGCTGTCTGTAGTGCCTGGTTTACTGCTTCAGCTTTACGTTGTCCGTTTTGTCTCCTGTGTAGTTGAGGCTCTGGGACTGACCACATACGGGGAGCACACGGGCACTGCGGACGTTCTGTCTCGACTCATCATCGAAAGTGAGAATCGCTGCAGCATCACTGGAAGTAATATAGCCTGATTAGTATAGTTAACATAGCTGGGGTAACAAAACAAACACATTAAATGTATCAAAAAAATTACATATATATATATATATATATATATATATATACAGAGAGAGAGAAATAAAAACTGTTATTTAAAACCAAGACCATCTGAACTTCAGCTTTAAAAAGTGAGATGTAAGCAAAAGTTATTGGTCATAATAAACAAATTGTTAACCTGTAATCTCTAGTCAAAGGTTTTAGATCACAAAAATATTATATCAGATAGTAACGGGATACATCTAACAGTGTTACGTAATCAGGATACAAACCAGTCACAGTAATAAAGACTACAATATGAACAACATAGTATATACAGTATTACAGTATTATTAAATAGTATTTGACCTATTAGTATATACCATTATTATATATTATGTACAGAATTAGAATATTACTGCATTATTATGTAGTATATACAACATTACAGTATTGTTAAATAGTATATGCACTATTTTAGTATTTAGCATTATATAGTTTATACAGCATTACAGTATTAGTATATAGTGTATACAGTATTGCAAGATTATTATATAGTATATACAGTATTACAGTATTAGTATATAGTATATTCAGTATTACAGTATTAAAGTATGGTAAATACAGTACTACAGTATTATTGTATAGTATATACAGTATTGTAGTATATACAGTATTAGAGTATTAGTATATAGTATATACAGAATTGCAGTATTATTGTATAGTATATACAGTATTATAGTATATACAGTATTACAGTATTATAGTATATACAGTATTACAGTATTATAGTATATACAGTATTACAGTATATACAGTATTACAGTATTATTGCGTAGTATATTTAGTATTACAGTATTATAGTATGGTAAATACAGTACTACAGTATTATTGTATGGTATATACAGTATTGTAGTATATACAGTATTAGAGTATTAGTATATAGTATATACAGTATTGCAGTATTATTGTATAGTATATACAGTATTGTAGTATATACAGTATTAGAGTATTAGTATATAGTATATACAGTATTGCAGTATTATTGTATAGTATATACAGTATTGTAGTATATACAGTATTAGAGTATTAGTATATAGTATATACAGTACTACAGTATTATTGTATAGTATATACAGTATTGTAGTATATACAGTATTAGAGTATTAGTATATAGTATATACAGTATTGCAGTATTATTGTATAATATATACAGTATTGTAGTATATACAGTATTACAGTACAGTATAAACACAGAGTGATACAAACTCATCACCTGTCACTGAAATCCACTTGTCTGTTTATTTATCATTATGAACCATGTAGACTGGAAGAGTTTTTAATTTGTGTGTTTGGGTGTTTGAAGTTTGAGCAGCAGTGAAGTTAGTTAGGTGACCTTTTCTACATCATTTGAACCCGACAGCTGTCGTTTACGTTGTGTGAAGATTTCACGATGAATGGGCCAATAAAAATGCACCAGAATAGCTTGGAAGAAATTCTGGTTCCTTTGACTGACATTAAAAGTAAATGCAGTTTTTGTCCTCTCCTGTAAAGTTACTATGTTGAAGATGTTGTTTTTCATTGGACTGTGATGATATTTAATGTATTTTGTGTATTATGTGTATCACAGATAGAGGGCCAGCAGTGATGCTTACAGACCGTCTCAGCATTGTTAGCTGCTTGTTTCATCTGAAATTGCACAGATTCTGACACGTTCTTGTTCCTCAGCAAATATGAAGCAGTGTTTTTCCTGTTTCGTGCTGAACGCAGGAGAAGCCCCGACGATCCTGCCTCTGCTGTTTCCCTGCGGCTCACTGAAGAGGGAAGTGCTGCCTACCGCGCTTCGGCAGAACGGTCAGACGTGTGAAAATAAATCTTCTCTAATGCTGTACATGTGAAGATATTTTCATACCTTTGCTCTTATCTGTTAATCGTGCCGTTATAGATACGCACAGTATTGCTGGGAGGCCTTTGTTACTTTGTTAGCGAGCCAGATATTATTTCTCTGTGACATCTGCTTCTGTTGTTAATTAGGGAGTCTGAAAAACATCTCCAGCATAACTCTATTTGCAGCATCTCTGCAGCTCCACGGCTGCGTGCGAGGGCGGGTGGATGGGCGTACGTGCAAGTGTGTGTGTGTGTGCACAAGTGTTCGTGTGCGTGTGTAATTGAAAAGCGTCTGTTCTCGCTGCGCTGCAATGTGCCGAAGCTGGTGGTGTCACAATCCCCCTGAGTCCAGTGCTAATTACAGCCCTGTGTCTAATTGTGCTGTATGACATAAAGAGCATTAGCTCCCTCTCTCTCTCTCTCTCTCTCTCTCTTTCTCACTCTCTCACTTGCTCTCTCAGAAATCCCCCTGGAGACCCTCACAGTCTATCAGACGGCTGAACATCCTGACCTGGAGAAAAACATCACTCACTATTTTAATAATCAGGTAAAGACCTGATGAAGTTCAGGAAACAGTTCCCAGTTGAACCTGATTGTTTGTAGGTTGTACACAGAAACAACTGGCAATAAAATCCTCACAGCAATGTTCAACATCAGTACCTGACCTCAGTTACACTCAATCAAATCCTCACAGCAATGTTCGACATTCAGTACCTGACCTCAGTAACTCTCAATTGCATCCTCACAGCAATGTTCCACATTCAGTACCTGACCTCACTAACACTCAATCAAATCCTCACAGCAATGTTCAACATTCAGTACCTGACTTCACTAACACTCAATCAAATCCTCACAGGACTGTTCAACATCAGTACCTGACCTCAGTAACACTCAATCAAATCCTCACAGCAATGTTCGACATTCAGTACCTGACCTCAGTAACACTCAATCAAATCCTCACAGCAATGTTCGACATTCAGTACCTGACCTCACTAATGCTCAATCAAATCCTCACAGCAGTGTTCAACATCAGTATCTGATCGCACTAACACTCAATCAAATCCTCACAGCAATGTTCAGCATTCAGTACCTGACCTCACTAACACGCAATTAAATCCTCACAGCAGTGTTCAACATCAGTACCTAACTTCACTAACGCTCAATCAAATCCTCACAGCAATGTTCAACATCAGTAATGTACATGTGTATTTTCAGGGATTGCCCGCCTGCGTTGCGTTCTTCAGTCCTTCAGGAGTAAAGTTCTGCGTGGACACTTTAAAGAGACTGGCTGGACAACAGCTGGACCACATTAAGGTAATAAAACCAACAAATCACACCCCCACCCTCCCTCTGTATACAAACCACACCCCCACCCTCCCTCTGTATACAAACCACACCCCCACCCTCCCCTCTGTATACAAACCACACCCCCACCCTCCCTCTGTATACAAACCACACCCCCACTCTCCCTCTGTATACAAACCACACCCCCACCCCTCCCTCTGTATACAAACCACACCCCCACCCTCCCCTCTGTATACAAACCACACCCCCACCCTCCCTCTGTATACAAACCACACCCCCACCCTCCCTCTGTATACAAACCACACCCCCACCCTCCCTCTGTATACCAAACCACACCCCCACCCTCCCTCTGTATACAAACCACACCCCCACTCTCCCTCTGTATACAAACCACACCCCCACTCTCCCTCTGTATACAAACCACACCCCCACCCTCCCTCTGTATACAAACCACACCCCCACCCTCCCTCTGTATACAAACCACACCCCCACTCTCCCTCTGTATACAAACCACACCCCCCCACCCTCCCTCTGTATACAACCACACCCCCACTCTCCCTCTGCATACAAACCACACCCCCACTCTCCCTCTGTATACAAACCACACCCCCACTCTCCCTCTGTATACAAACCACACCCCCCACCCTCCCTCTGTATACAAACCACACCCCCACCCCCTCCCTCTGTATACAAACCACACCCCCACTCTCCCTCTGTATACAAACCACACCCCCCACTCCCTCTCTGTATACAAACACACCCCCACTCCTCTCTGCATACAAACCACACCCCCCACTCTCCCTCTGCATACAAACCACACCCCCACTCTCCCTCTGCATACAAACCACACCCCCACTCTCCCCGCTGCATAAAAGCCACACCCCCACTCTCCCTCTGTATACAAACCACACCCCCACTTCCCTCTGCATACAAACCACACCCCACTCTCCCTCTGCATACAAACCACACCCCACTCATCCCTCTGTATACAAAACCACACCCCCACTCTCCCTCTGTATACAAACCACACCCCCACTCTCCCTCTGTATACAAACCACACCCCCATGTTCCCTCTGCATACAAACCACACCCCATCTCTCCCTCTTCATACAAACCACACCCCCCACTCTCCCTCTGTATACAAACCACAACCCCCACTCTCCCTCTGTATACAAACCACACCCCCCATGTTCCCTCTGCATACAAACCACACCCCCCACTTCTCCCCTGAATACAAACCACACCCCCACTCTCCCTCTGAATACAAACCACACCCCCACTCTCTCCCTCTGTATACAAACCACACCCCCACTCTCCTCTGAATACAAACCACACCCCCATGTTCCATCTGCATACAAACGACACCCCCACTCTCCCTCTGTATACAAACCACACCCCCACTCTCCCTCTGTATACAAACCACACCCCCACTCTCCCTCTGTATACAAACCACACCCCCATGTTCCATCTGCATACAAACGACACCCCCACTCTCCCTCTTCATACCTCACAGTATTATTTCTCATCTTTATTGGAAAATCTGACTTTCTGCTAACGAGATATTGTAAATGACATGTTAAAAACATGCCCAATTATCTCTAATTATGTACGACAGATCCAGAGTGCTTAATGAACTAAGCTATAAACACATGTACACTGTGCTGCATAAGAAGCTGGCTGGTATAATTACACAAGTCAGTGTTTTAAGATTAGTTGGAATGTCAGCAAGTATTAAATAGTTGGGGGGAAGTATTTAAACCAACTGCTCATCTGCTGCTGCACAGTTTGTGTTCTTCTAGTTCTTCATCAGTGGACACAGGACGCCGCCCACAGGACACTGTTGTATGGATAGTTTTAGCTGGTGGACGATTCTTAGTCCAGCAGTGACACTGAGGTGTTTAAACAATCCAGCAGCACTGCGGCATTTGATCCACTCACACCAGCACAACACACACTAACACCACCATGTCAGTGTCACTGCAGTGCTAAAAATTAACCACCTCCCTAATAGTACCTGCTCTGTGGTGGTCCTGTGGGGGTCCTGATCATTAAATAACAGAGTAATAAAGTATACAGAGAATCAGATGAACTACAGTCTGTAAGTGTAGCTCCTATATGGAGCTGATACACTGGACAGTGATTAGTATTATATGAGTCTAGACTACTGTATTTGAACAGTATCTTCTTTCGTACAGCTGATACTGCAGTGAGACTCCGTTGCTGGAGGCCATGTCAGTATCTGTCCTGCGTTAACACAGCTGATTAAACTCATCAGCTAATTAGCAACACCTTCCTGACAGGAAAGCAGTAACTCACGGTAGTGCTGTAGCTCTCCAGGTGGGGTTCACACCTCAGTCTTAGACAGAGAGAGTTCAAAGTCACTGCTCGCTTTGCCATCTCACAACAGTCTTTGTTTTCAGCGCTGATTATTTACAGTCAAGCTCTTGGTAACAGATATACAGCCTGAGAGTTACAGCAGGTAAAGCTCCTCATATAACTTCCCTCTGGACATCACAGCTATTATATATTATTATAGATTACAATAGATTTCATAGCTAAAAGCAGCATTTACACAATAATATGCTACTCAGTGTGGATCAAAATAATACAGTATATTCTCCCAAATGTATGCTTGGCTCAAAAAGTAAGGAAATGTGTGTTTGGTAGGTTACTCCTTTGTTGTGCTTCTTGGAACATGCGCTTGTGGGATGAGCAGTAGAGCTGAGTATGTAGGTTGCGTGAAAAAAGAAAAATGTGCCAAGTCCTCTCGCCGGCAAACGTTTTATTTTGTTGTTGCTATTGACACTGGTTCAAACAGGTACCTGATTGGCAGCACCTGTGAGCATAGGCCCTGCTACAGTGGTCAGTAGGTGTCTGCTCCAAGAATCAGCATGCCACGTTTGACTGATCTGGATTGGGCCTACGCGAGAGGGCAACTTCAAGCTGGTGTTCCGCAAAACCAAGTTGCGGCATTATTGTGAGTGAGCCCTAGTGCCATCTCCAAATTGAAGGCCAAGTTCCCAAATTGAAGGCCAAGTTCCCAAATTGAAGGCCAAGTGGACGTTCCAAGAAGATTGTTTCCTCACCCTGTCAACACCTAGGTACCGTAGGCTTCTACTGATTTATAGTCAAGATTTGCAGGACGATATGGCCGACGGCTATTTGCCCAGACAGTTTGGAACAGACGCAGCCTCTCTGGTCACATCAGGCTGCCAGGAGGCCTGCCATGACTGCCTCTCACCATCCGGCCCGTTTGCGCTGGTGTTGGCAACACATGCACTGGAACCTGAACATGTGGAGGAACGTTATGTTTAGCGATGAGTCCAGATTCTGCCTACAGTAGTTGGATCATAGGGTCAAAGTGTGGAGAAGTTGCGGAGAACGCTATGCTGGTTGTGATGGTGTTGGGCGACATCTCCCTCACTAGAAAAACTAGGCTTGTCATCATTGGAGGCAATCTCAATGCAGAGAGATATCCAGATGAAATTCTGCAACCAGTGGCAATCCCATATCTCCACAGTCTGGGACTGAACTCTGTCCACCAGGATGACAATGCTCGCCCCCACAGAGCGGGGTTTATCCTTATAATTCCTTTTTTAAAAATTTTAATTTCCATTTAAAAGGGAAATTAGTTCTCTAACGGTATGAGATTTATTGCCAAGAAGCATTGTTACAACAAAGTAGTAGTCTACCAAACACACATAAAAAACAAAATCATAAACTTTTTATGCTAAGTTCATTTTTAAATATCTTTATATTCAATATTCGTTCTGTAATTCTATGAACACAGCCAATAGAACAAGAAGTTATTTAATTACTGTGATTAGTGTACTAAACGAAACAAAAACAACAATCTGTTATAAAAGCACAAAGAAAATGTCTTAAAATTAAATTAAACTCAAATTTGATGCAACACAAAAACATTTTATTTATGTTGCTAGGCGTTTAGCTCACTCGTGGGCTCCCTCTAGTGTTTTGGAGTTTTAGATACAAATAAAGAGAAAATCTGGCTGAACCAGCCCAGCGAGTCAGATGAGATTCTAAACAGTGTTTATTAAAGAGCTGTATTGAAAGTGAAGGCTAACTGACTCACTGACCTCTGCTCCTGTTTGCAGTTTGCTGCTATAGGCCCCACCACAGCAGACGCTCTGGAGGCAGAGGGTCTAAGGGTGGGCTGCACAGCGGAGAAACCCACCCCACAGCACCTCGCCAAAGGTATAGCTCAGGCTCTAAACTCGGCCGCCTCTGACCTTTAACCTGTGAGCCACAGCATCGACCCAGTCCGTCCAGAGGAGCCGAGCAGAGGGTACACGGGCCGTGCGCACAGGTGTAGATTTAGGTATTACCTACAGGATTACTTCAAAGTGTGTTCGTTATTTTACTTTTCAAACATTTTCAAACACACTTCAATCATTTACATGGAACTGAGTGTCCAAACCCTGAACCACCCCCCACCCAGATCTTTATCCTCCCTCCAGCAAACTTTACTGCTAAACATTCTGGTCTGAGTTCAGTAAATGCCTTAACAAACATGAGTTAAAGGTCTGTCTGATCATGTTAGACAATGACCAAATTATTTGGAAATTTGAGAAAGGTGGTGGACTTTCCATAAAGAATGCACTGATATGCATGTGTTTTCTGTTTGATTACTTTTATATCATGTTTGTGTTTTTGCTTTGATTTAAAGCCGTCCTGAAGATGAACATATGTAATGTGCAGAGATCTAATAAATGCTTATATGTATAAAAATGGTCTTTCTGTTTTGTTGTCTTTTAGTTTTAAATTATTTGGAACAAACCAGCAGATTCCAAGATCAGTTCAAATTATTACACTTATAGGAGGTGCAGTAACAAGTAATAACTAGTTAGAGTTACATGTACTTCAAATTCAATTCAATTAGGTTTATTTTTTCAATTTAAGTTTTTATAGCGTTTTTTACAACGATGTTGTCTCAACAGACAGTGAGCAAGCCTGAGGCCTCTGGGCAAACAGTATTTACAGTTTAATAAACTAAATATCAAGCAAAGGGGTCTCTGTTTGAAAGCTGGATAGCAAAGCTTTAGAAGCTGCACAGGTAGAGGCAGTCTCTGACTGAAGCAGTCTATGACTGAGCCTTTATGTAAAGTGGGCGTGAGCTGAAACAGTCCCATCCTATCTCAATGCTGGTGCATCTGGATGGTACAGTGATGTAACTGAGGGTTGAGCAGTTGACACAAATGGACAGGAGAGCTGGCTGGTGATGGGTGGGGAGGAGTCCCTGATGGTCACTCTTCTAACAGCGTTCAACAGACAGGAGGACAGTCATTACTTCAGGAAGAGTAAAGAGAGAAAGTTAGTTTGGTTCAGGAGTAAGACTGTAGAGAACATGAAAGTAAACATTTAAAATTTCAGAGTGTGGCTGTGTGGATCTAACTATAACAGCCTAAACTAAAAGGAGAGAACCACAAGGTAACATGGACATGAGAGTACCCTGAGAGACTGGGACCCCCCCCCACTCCACCGCCAACAAACCTGTGTGATCATGTGAAGTGGTGGGACAACAGCACCAACATCTCAGTTCACCATACACCTCTGTGTCCATAACCCCCCAGATCTCCTGCCTTTATCTAAAGGGGAAGATAAATCACCAGAAGCTAAACGAAACAAATAAGTTTTCAGTCTGGACTTAAAGATTGAGACTGTGTTAGAGTACCGAACATTAACTGGGAGATTATTCCACAATTTGGGGGCTTTGTAGGAAAAAGCCGCCCCCCCTCCCTCTGAATTTTAGGAACCAATAGAAGACCCGCATCCTGTGATCTGAGTAATCACAGTGGTTCATAATAGGAAATAAGATCTTGCAGGGCTTTATACGTCAATAACAGAATTTTATAGTCGATACGGAATTTAACAGGAAGCCAGTGTAGCTGATAAAACTGGACTGATGTGATTGAATTTTCTGGTTTTAGTTAGTACTCTAGCTGCAGCGTTCTGAACTAACTGAAGTTCATTCAGGTTCCTGCTGGAGCATCCTAACAATAATGCATTACAGTAATCTAGCCTTGAGGTTATAAAGGCATGCACTAACTTAGCATCAGACATAGATAACACATTTCTTAACAATGTTTCGTAGGTGAAGAAACGCTGTTCTTGTATTATTACCTATGTGTTGATTAAATGTCAGATCTGAGTCCATTGTTACACCAAGATTTTTGGCTACTGAACCAAGAACTACAGAGAAGTTAACGAGGTTTTACATTAAATCTGAACATTTAATCTGAGCAGCCTTTGGATCCAAGAAGGAGAACTTCTGTTTTATCAGCGTTCAAAAGAAGAAAGTTCTGCAGCATCCAAGGTCTAATCTGGATTTGTCATATGGTTTGGCTGATGTGTATAGCTGTGTATCATCAGCATAGCAGTAAAAACTGATTCCATTTCTATTTATAAATGAGCCTAATGGTAACATATATAATGTGAATAACATGACCTATAGGACCTGAGGACCTTGGAATTATTCATATATGTTGTTTTCATGTTTGTGTAGCTGCTCGTTTTTATCGGTCTATTAAATCTTCCCTCGCGCCAGCTAGCGCAGCCCTCAGCACCCAGGTGTGAAGAGCGTGCAGGTGTGTCTGCGTGCAGGTGTGAGGCGCGTGGTCGCGTCAGGTATCACTGCTTTTCCTCGGCTCAGTTAACTAGATCCTTCACGTTATATAACGTAAATAATAAGTTCACGCGTTTTTTACAGACAGTTGTAATAATAAAATAATAATAATAATAATAATAATAATAACGAGCTGGGTTATAACGGAGTATAAGAGACATATGAGTTCATGATTTTCATGCACGTGTGCTGTTTTCGCGCCTGGCTGTGAGCGCGAGCCTCTGTTTTGAGTTTTGACTTCAAAGGCCGCGCGCGTGACGCGGTTGTTCCTTTATAAAGCGCTCTCCGGCTCGCGCACATCAGACCCACCATACAACTTCAACGGGCCACATCTCTCTCTCTATGTATATAACGATGCTGTTGCTCGCGCGGCTGATCACCCTCTTCCTGATTGGATACTCTTCGGCGGAGAAGATCTTCCACCGCCGCGATCACTCAGATGTAGTTCCGGCCTCCTCCCGCCAGGCGACGCTCATCACCGACCCAGACACAGCCGAGGTACCGCCAGTCTCACTCACTCTCAGTGCCAGTACCAGTAGGGTGTCTGCTGAGTTTATATATATATATATGGTCAGTGAAGTTCTGTGTGAAATTTTTGTTCCATCTACAGTCAGAAGTGTTCACAGTGGTGGTGAATGGAACCAGACATCCACCTCTAAAAGCTCCCTCACAGTCTGTGAATAGATATTTTTTGTAAGATTTGGTTTAAACTGTGGTGCACATAACCTTCACTGTCTTTAAGACCCCCACAGGACTACCACAGAGCAGGTATAAACCTAGCAGTACTACTGTGTCTGATCCACTCAAGCCAGCACAACACATACTGACACACCACCACCACGTCAGTGTCACTGCAGTGTTGAGAATGATCCACCTCCCTAATACTACCTGCTCTGTGATGGTCCTGATAGAAGGAGGGGGTGTAATGTTATGTTGTGGACACTAAAGTGACGGCTATCTAGTATCCGATGCCGGAACTTGTTTACTGACTTTTGTTTTTGTTGACGTTGTGCATCTCAGCAATTTCTCATCAAGTATGGATTCATTAAGACAGTAAAGTGGGAGGAGCCTCCAGCCCCGAGCTCTGACATGCTCATCACTGATGATGATGTGTTCTTGGAGGACGTTGACTCTTTCCTCCAGGAGGGGGCGCCCTCATCTCGCTCAGGGAGTTCCGCAAGGCCCTCACAGTCACCGGACTTCGTGGTGGCCCTCCGTGAGTTCCAGCGGGTGTCTGGTGTACCCGTCACGGGTCTTTTCGATGATGCCACCAAAGTAGCTATGAACAAGCCTAGGTGTGGGGTCCCAGATAAGGAAGAGGACCTGACTGAGACCACTGAGGCTAGCTCTGCAGCACAGGACCTGAATGAGACCTCCACATATAATGACACCTCTTCCAATCTTTACGACCACACCGGCAACATCACAGTCTCAGTGAACGGCACCACCAACGAAACCCTGGCTCAGCCTAAACCGGGCATAAGGAGGAGGCGCCACCTGGTGGAGCTGGTGCGGAAAAGCAGGCGGAAGAGAGAGGCCAGTGAATGGGGCCACATGGCGTTCTCTAAGAGCGTCCTCAGGTGGAGGCTTATCGGGGAGGGCTACAGCAGCCAGCTGTCCATCGCTGACCAGAGGTACATCTTCAGGCTGGCCTTCAGGATGTGGAGTGAGGTGTCACCTCTGGACTTTGTTGAGGATTTGCACTCACCGCTGGAGGAGGTCGACATCAGACTGGGCTTCGGGACAGGTGGAGTACGTTTATTTGACCGTACTAATGAGGCTATTAATGAGGCATCATTTGCATAACTGGTCTTATTACTCTTATTAAAGGCTAAGCACCACTTATGGACACTCCTGGTGATTTCACATTGTTTTAGACACAAAAAGTATATAAACATCACTTAAAATGAAATTCACTGCTTAATTTGACTTAAATAGACAAATTTAATTAGATTGTCAGAAAAACTTGAGCTCGCTACGGAAATTCCTGAACAACACCGTGTGACATCACTTGACAACAGTGAACAGCGCTGTGGTACAACAGCGTTATGACTGACTGGGACTGAGAATTTTCCAGTGCTGGTTCTTCAGATTCTGATGATATTTCTGAATCTAAAGGAGCTGTAATGTAGAAATGGACCACCATATGACTTAGTCAACCACACGCTCAAAAGCAGCTCATCTTGAGTGTAAACAGTATCCATCAAAATAACCAATATTATTCATGACAACAGCCTATCGACCAGCTAAACTTAAATATAGGAGTACAGTTATTGTTGTAAATATGATTAAAGTGGACCTCGCTCTCATACAACACTATAAATCTTCATCATTCAACTACGTTAGCTTAGCATAACCACCGAACTTAGCAAGTGAAGCTAATGTTAGCTAACATCAGATAAAACAGGTGAAGTAACTGTGCTTACCTGGTTTACCTCCACGTACACGTAGGCTCTTGAACACCTCTCGCTGGTTTACAAGCCCATACTTTTGGAACTGAGCCAGACTTAAGATCCAGTCGTCGTGTAAACCTACATTCCATAGCTGTGATAATCTTCAGACGTTAAATGATCGCTACAGATGACGGAGTGAGAGGACGGTCCTTTCCAATGTGCCCGTTTAAGGTTGACAGATTTAGTCCACTTTCTGGATATTTGGGGGTCTTTGGGCTGTTTGTGTATGGGGGTCCACTGTACATCCAATTACTGCTGCCAGAAACAACAACACCTTTCTGTCATTGGGCATTACTGTAAGTGCGTCCTATAGCGTTGTTGTATACCATCTACGTCACACGCATAACACCTACAGCAGTTTCCGAACAGTGAGTGGAGCTAAACAGTCTTTTAGGCTGTATTTCTTAACTTTTTAAAAAGTAAATCATTTTCTGACTTTTAATAATCACAAGTTAGGACCTCAAACTCTGCTGTAGTTATGTGTTGGATATTTTCATATTAGCTGGTGCTTAGATTTTAATGTTGTTATTATTATTATTATTATTATTATTATTATTATTATTTGTCCAGACGTTTTAGACACCTCTAAAGGGAAGGAATGAAGGAACAATATTGTGAGGATTTGATTGAGTGTTAGTGAGGTTGGGTACTGATGTTGAACATTGCTGTGAGGATTTGATTGAGTGTTAGTGAGGTCAGGTGCTAATGTTGAACATTGCTGTGAGAATTTGATTGAGTGTTAGTGAGGTTGGGTACTGATGTTGAACATTGCTGTGAGGATTTGATTGAGTGTTAGTGAGGTCAGGTGCTAATGTTGAACATTGCTGTGAGAATTTGATTGAGTGTTAGTGAAGTCAGGTACTGATGTTAAACATTGCTGTGAGGATTGGCGTGCTGATAACAAGCCGGATCTACACTTTATGCTGGAGGATCCGTGATTTCCTAAAAGAATTCCAGATTTTGCTTCCTCAGACCATCTTAACTGATCTCAAGCCCAGAGAAGTCGGCTGCGCTGTTTATGGATCTGTTTATATCTGGTTTCTTCTTTACATGGTAGAGTTTAACTTGCGTGTGTGTTGATGGTGTTGGGAAGTGTTCCTGAGTCCATGCAGTGATTTCAGTATAGAACCGGGTCTGTTCTTCATGCAGTGCTGTCTGAGGGTCCTAAGACCACCATCCATACTGGTTCTGGTACTTGTGTATAGAGTTTCTCTGGAATGTCTGAATCTTTTAACTGTATTATGTAGTGAAGATGAAGATCATCTCCAGGTTCTTTACTAGTTTACATTCAGAAATGTTCAGAAAGACGCAGATTTGCATATAGAAACAGGTTTAACATTGGATATATTGTCTCTAAGGCTTTAATTGATTTGCACATTCTGTTTCGGTGAAGCATCCCAACATTTTTAAGTCTTCTTTATGAGGTTACTGAGTTTTTCCTGACACATTCTCTCTCCGAGATGCCAATTAAAGGCTGGACACGTATTTCTGATAGTTGCTTTGGGACAATGTCTCCCATAACAGATACCTTACACATAAAATGAAACTGAATAGGATTCTTTGTTAAGGAGCGGAGCTGATTAGTGCAGTCAGATGATTCCATGCGAGGTTGGAATGAATACCTGCAGCCGTTGTCTTTGAGTACCGTAGATATGGAATTCTGTCAGGATAGAAGAAGCATTATGCTGCCGACTATAGCAGCTGTCTAGTCTGCAGTGCTGAACTAACAGATTACTCCACGAGGTTATAATCATATCATATAGCAGTCAGAGGCAGAGAATGGGAGCGACTGTGCTGTACATCACCACGTCTGCGGAGATAATAGCTTGCTTTGTTTCTCTCCTCCGTTACAGGACGACACCTTGGCTGCGCTCAGCGCTTTGACGGCGCCGGGAGGGAGTTTGCTCATGCGTGGTTCCTCGGTGACATCCATTTCGATGATGATGAACATTTCACGGCCCCTAACACAGGAAACGGGATCAGCTTACTGAAGGTGAGGCTCTAAATCCAACACATACAAAATTAAATACCATGCTGGATCATGGAGGCACTGCAGGTCCCTAGACTGTCATCCTCGAAGAAAGAGAACCTGATAAAAGCTGTCAATCAAAAGTTCCCGGTTTAAATATTCATGTGCTACCCAAAGAGTCATCCAGAGAGGTGGAGACTTTAGAACTAAAGAGGGGGAGGAGTCACCCAGAGAGGCGGAGTCTTTAGAACTAAAGAGGGGGAGGAGTCACCCAGAGAAGCGGAATCTTTCAGAACTAAAGAGGGGGAGGAGTCACCCAGAGAGGCGGAGTCTTTAGAACTAAAGAGGGGGAGGAGTTAACCAGACACTATGCATGATGGGTCCGTCATCATGCCCTTCCCTTCTTACCCTGACGCTCCCATTACTCTGGAATTGCGTCAGTCCAGACTCCTCAGGCCACATGACCTTTCTCCTTCATGCAGTCTTTATACTCCCTACAAACTGGAGCTGATTGGTCTCACTAACGAGTGTCCACTCAGCTGTTTAGTCCCAGTACTGTGAGTTCTGGTCGTGCGGAAATGATCTTCACTATTAAACACAATTGTAATTCTACTGTCCAGATTTACCTTCACCAGGAGTTTAAGTGTCCAGATATATTTAGATTATGAAGTTGAGGTTCTCCGTCCAGGTGTTAATAATGTGCTGGTCAGTACTGTACCCAGTTCCAGTCATTCCAGCTTCTCCTTACTGGTTTTCTCTGCTGGACGCAGGACAATAATCTGACCTTCTGAAGCACAGTGAGTTTCTCCCGACCGGGATACACAGGTTTTCCTACTCAGTAGTTTAAGGAATGAGGAGCTGCGCACTGTATCAGTTAAAGGTGAAAAAACTGATACCAGCTGAAACTCATTCATCACTGCACTAACTATCCAATCAGAGCCTCTTAATTACATACAGTGTTTAATAAACGCTATACAGTGCATGTGTGCTAGATCAGTATTCAGTGGGTCTTGTGTTCAGAAGGGTGTCAGAGCCCTTTACAATAACCTCCATCTACATTAGTAGATGTAGCCTGCAGCTTGTCTGTGGGCGTGGCAGAAGCCAATCTGATTGGTTGTATAATTTGGTTGAAGTTGGAGCAGAGGCAGGAAGTATCTCTCACCTCTGTTTAGTCTCTTTAGTAAAGACCTGTATGAGATTTTAATAGTGCTCTGATACGCGTGCGGTGCTCTGATGAGATGTTTCTTGCTCAGGTAGCCGTGCATGAAATCGGACACGTCCTTGGTCTGCCTCACATCTACCGGCTGGGATCCATCATGCAGCCCAGCTATCGGCCACAAGACGCCGGCTTCGAACTGGACTGGCTGGACAGGAAGGCCATTCAGAACCTTTATGGTAAGAACCAAAGTGGCCTTCAGTGTTCAGTCCTGCAGCACATAGTAACAGTAAATACTAACTATATACAATCAATATGATTCTTATTACTGATTATATAACAGTAAATACTAACTATTTACAGTAAATATGATCATTATTACTGATAATATAACAGTAAACACTAAATATAAACAGTAAATATGATTGTTATTACTGATTATATAACAGTAAATACTAACTATTTACAGTAAATATGATCATTATTACTGATAATATAACAGTAAACACTAAATATAAACAGTAAATATGATTGTTATTACTGATTATATAACAGTAAATACTAACTATTTACAGTAAATATGATAATTATTACTGATAATATAACAGTAAACACTAAATATAAACAGTAAATATGATTGTTATTACTGATTATATAACAGTAAATACTAACTATTTACAGTAAATATGATAATTATTACTGATAATATAACAGTAAACACTAAATATAAACAGTAAATATGATTGTTATTACTGATTATATAACAGTAAATACTAACTATTTACAGTAAATATGATCGTTATTACTGATAATATAACAGTAAACACTAAATATAAACAGTAAATATGATTCTTATTACTGATTATATAACAGTAAATACTAACTATTTACAGTAAATATGATCATTATTACTGATTATAAGAGTAAATACTAAATATAAACAGTAAATATGATTCTTATTACTGATTATATAACAGTAAATACTAACTATTTACAGTAAATATGATCGTTATTACTGATTATATAAGAGTAAATACTATCTATATACAATAAATATGATTGTTATTACTGATTATATAAGAGTAAATACTATCTATATACAATAAATATGATTGTTATTACTGATTATATAACAGTAAATACTAACTATACGCAGTAAATATGATTGTTATTACTGATTATAAGAGTAAATACTATCTATATACAGTAAATATGATTGTTATTACTGATTATATAAGAGTAAATACTATCTATATACAATAAATATGATTGTTTTTACTGATTATATAAGAGTAAATACTATCTATATACAATAAATATGATTGTTTTTACTGATTATATAAGAGTAAATACTATCTATATACAATAAATATGATTGTTAGTACTGATTATATAAGAGTAAATTCTATCTATATACAATAAATATGATTGTTTTTACTGATTATATAAGAGTAAATACTATCTATATACAATAAATATGATTGTTTTTACTGATTATATAAGAGTAAATACTATCTATATACAATAAATATGATTGTTTTTACTGATTATATAAGAGTAAATGCTATCTATATACAATAAATATGATTGTTATTACTGATTATATAAGAGTAAATACTATCTTTATACAATAAATATGATTGTTTTTACTGATTATATAAGAGTAAATACTATCTATATACAATAAATATGATTGTTTATTACTGATTATATAAGAGTAAATACTATCTTTATACAATAAATATGATTGTTATTACTGATTATATAAGAGTAAATACTATCTATATACAATAAATATGATTGTTATTACTGATTATATAAGAGTAAATACTATCTTTATACAATAAATATGATTGTTATTACTGATTATATAAGAGTAAATACTATCTTTATACAATAAATATGATTGTTATTACTGATTATATAAGAGTAAATACTATCTTTATACAATAAATATGATTGTTATTACTGATTATATAAGAGTAAATACTATCTTTATACAATAAATATGATTGTTATTACTGATTATATAAGAGTAAACACTAAATAAAATACAATAAAGATATTTTACATGTGTAAAAGAGTTTCAGTGAAGTCTGATGTTGAAACTTATAATTGTAAATATTTTAGGATGTATTGGTCAGTTGGGTTAGATAGAGGTATTTATTTATATATTAAAATATATTTATTGATCTTGTATCAGTATTGGAAGGAAAATGTGATATCAGTGCATCTCTTCATGATGTTTTTAATGTTTTAACCAAAATATATCAAATGCTGTGACCTTCATAAGTGCTAATCATCTGGAGCTGGACGGATCAAGTACTCAGTGAAGTAACGCTCTGATAACAGCCGCCGCGCCCTGTGGTGTTGTTGTTCAGGTTATAACGTCGATACAGAAATCTCTAAAATACGAGATTGAAATTCAAAACTAATGTTATTTTGTCCTACAGGCGGTGGTTACAACGTCCATTCTGTTTTCATTAAAAACACAGAAACGGGTCTGATAAGAGTCTTATCAGCTTCTCTGGATCAAAAGCCTCGTAATTAATGTTTTATTATAGGCTGAGATTTAAAGCCTGCGAAAAAGATTGAATCTAAAGTGGCTCCCAGTCCGCTATTAGAAACCTGTCCCGATGACAATTCATTAAAGATAATAATCGCTTTGCTGTGAAAAAGCAAGCATAAAACATCAATTACTGCCCGCGCGTCCCGACAGAGCAGCTGCCGTCACATCCATCAGCGCTTTCATTTGATGAGTTTGGGAGGTTCGTTACCAGCCGCTGCGGCTCCGGTGCCGCCAGGCGTTTGGGTGTCGAAGCTGAAAGCGAGCTGTAAAAGCTGTTTACTGACTTTAAGCAGTGTCGGCCGGTAATTTTCATCAGAATCAACTTAAACTATTATACCTAACACTCTCACCCTGAGCCGACACTCTCACCCTGAGCCGACACTCTCACCCTGAGCCGACACTCTCACCCTGAGCCGACACTCTCACCCTGAGCAGACACTCTCACCCTGAGCAGACACTCTCAGCCTGAGCCAACACTCTCAGCCTGAGCCAACACTCTCACCCTGAGCCGACACTCTCACCCTGAGCCAACACTCTCACCCTGAGCCGACACCCTCACCCTGAGCCGACACTCTCAAATGACACTCTCACCCTGAGCCAACACTCTCACCCTGAGCCAACACTCTCACCCTGAGCCGACATTCTCACACTGATTCGACCACACTGATCTAACACTCTCACACTGAGCCGACACTCTCAGCTGACACTCTCACACTGATCTAACACTCTCACACTGATCCGACACTCTCACACTGATCCGACACTCTAAGCCGACACTCTCACACTGATCCGACACTCTCACACTGATCCGACACTCTCACACTAAGCCGACACTCTCTCACTGAGCCGACACTCTCACACTGATCCGACACTCTCACACTAAGCCGACACTCTCAAATGACACTCTCACCCTGAGCCGACACTCTCACCCTGAGCCAACACTCTCACCCTGAGCCGACACTCTCACCCTGAGTCGACACTCTAACACTGAGCCGACATTCTCACACTGATTCGACCACACTGATCTGACACTCTCACACTGAGCCGACACTCTCACACTGAGCCGACACTCTCAGCTGACACTCTCACACTGATCTAACACTCACACTGATCCGACACTCTCACACTGATCCGACACTCTAAGCCGACACTCTCACACTGATCCGACACTCTCACACTGATCCGACACTCTCACACTAAGCCGACACTCTCTCACTGAGCCGACACTCTCACACTGATCCGACACTCTCACACTAAGCCGACGCTCTCAAACTGATCCGACACTCTCACACTGATCCGACACTCTCACACTAAGCCGACACTCTCAAACTGATCCGACATTCTCACACTGATCCGACACTCTCACACTGAGCCGACACTCTCACACTGAGTCGACACTCTCACACTGATCCGACACTCTCGCACTGAGCCGACATTCTCACCCTGATCCGACACTCTCAGCTGACACTCTCCCCCTGAGCCGACACTCTCCCCCTGAGCCGATACTCTCACCCTGAGCCAACACTCTCAAATGACACTCTCCCACTGAGCCGACACTCTCCCCCTGAGCCGACACTCTCACCCTGAGCCGACACTCTCAAATGACACTCCCACCCTGAGCCGACACTCTTACCCTGAAGCGACACTCTCACCCTGAGCCGACACTCTCAAATGACACTCTCACCCTGAGCAGACACTCTCACCCTGAGCCAACACTCTCACCCTGAGCCAACACTCTCACCCTGAGCCGACACTCTTAAATGACACTCTCACCTTGAGCCGACACTCTCACCCTGAGCCGACACTCTCACCCTGAGCCGACACTCTCACCCTGAGCCAACACTCTCACCCTGAGCCGACATTCTCATCCTGAGCCGACATTCTTACACTGATTCGACCACACTGATCTGACACACTCACACTGAGCCGACACTCTTACACTGAGCCGACACTCTCAGCTGACACTCTCACACTGATCTAACACTCACACTGATCCGACACTCTCACACTGATCCGACACTCTCACACTGATCCGACACTCTCACACTGATCCGACACTCTCACACTAAGCCGACACTCTCTCACTGAGCCGACACTCTCACACTGATCCGACACTCTCACACTAAGCCGACGCTCTCAAACTGATCCGACACTCTCACACTGATCCGACACTCTCACACTAAGCTGACACTCTCAAACTGATCCGACATTCTCACACTGATCCGACACTCTCACACTGAGTCGACACTCTCACACTGATCCGACACTCTCGCACTGAGCCGACATTCTCACCCTGATCCGACACTCTCAGCTGACACTCTCCCCCTGAGACGACACTCTCCCCCTGAGCCGATACTCTGACCCTGAGCCAACACTCTCAAATGACTCTCCCCCTGAGCCGACACTCTCCCCCTGAGCCGACACTCTCCCCCTGAGCCGACACTCTCACCCTGAGCCGACACTCTCAAATGACACTCTCACCCTGAGCAGACACTCTCACCCTGATCTGACACTCTCACACTGAGCCGACACGCTCACACTGAGCCGACACTCTCAGCTGACACTCTCACCCTGAGCAGACACTCTCACCCTGATCTGACACTCTCACACTGAGCCGACACGCTCACACTGAGCCGACACTCTCAGCTGACACTCTCACACTGATCCAACACTCTCACAATGATCCGACACTCTCACACTAAGCCGACACTCTCTCACTGAGCCGACACTCTCACACTGATCCGACACTCTCGCACTGAGCCGACACTCTCACCCTGAGCCGACACTCTCACACTGATCCGACACTCTCACATTAAGCCGACACTCTCAAACTGATCCGACACTCTCACCCTGAGCCGACACTCTCACACTGATCCGACACTTTCGCACTGAGCCGACACTCTCACCCTGAGTCGACACTCTAACACTGAGCCGACACTCTCACACTGATCTGTCACTCTCACACTGATTCGACCACACTGATCTGACACTCTCACACTGAGCCGACACTCCCAGCTGACACTCTCACACTGATCTGACACTCTCACACTGATCCGACACTCTCACACTGATCCGACACTCTAAGCCAACACTCTCACACTGATCCAACACTCTCACACTGATCCGACACTCTCACACTGATCCGACACTCTAAGCCGACACTCTCACACTGATCCAACACTCTCACACTAAGCCGACACTCTCTCACTGAGCCGATACTCTCACACTGATCCGATACTCTCACACTAAGCCGACACTCTCAAACTGATCCGACACTCTCACACTGAGCCGACACTCTCACACTGAGCCGACACTCTTACACTGATCCGACACTCTCACACTGAGCCGACACTCTCACACTGAGCCAGCACTCTTACACTGAGCCAACACTCTAACGTTGATCCGACACTCTCACACTGAGCCAACACTCTCACACTTAGCCAACACTCTCACACTGATCTGACACTCTCACACTGATCCTACACTCTCACACTGGTCCTACACTCTCACACTGGTCCTACACTCTCACACTGATCCTACACTCTCACACTGATCCTACACTCTCACACTGATCCTACACTCTCACACTGAGCTCAAACCTATGACCACAGTTACCACCATATATACCGTAAACACACCGTCCTCTACAGTCTCAGAGGTGAATAATAAATAGTTCCACGTATTTAAGTACTGTGGTGTTGGTGTAGGACAAGTTGAGGGCATGCTCCTGCTGGCAGAAGTTCTTTTTATTCATACATTACATACACACAAACTCGTGTGTCTCTCTTTCTTTCTCTCTGTGTCTCTGTCTCTCTCTCTCTCTTACTGTCTCTCTCTCTCTCTCTCTCTTTCTCTCTGTGTCTCTGTCTCTCTCTCTCTCTTACTGTCTCTCTTTCTCTCTCTCTCTCTTCTCTGTTTCTCTCTCCTCTCTTTCTCTGTCTCTCTCTCTCTCTTACTGTCTCTCTCTCTCTCTCTCTCTCCTCCTCTCTCTCTCTCTCTCTCTCTCTCTCTCTCTCTCTCTCTCTCAGGTGGCTGTAAGGGAAGGTTCAGCACTGTGTTTGACTGGATTAGGAGGGAGAAGACCCAGTACGGAGAAGTGGTGGTGCGTTTTAACACCTATTTCATGCGGGACGGCTGGTACTGGCTGTACGAGAACCGGAACAACAGAACCCGATACGGAGATCCGGTTTCGGTGCCAGTCGGATGGCACGGAATCCCGTCGTCTGGTGTCGACGCTTATGTTCATGTGTGGACACGCAAGACAGACGCAACATATTTCTTTAAAGGTTTAACTCTTTAATCTGAATCTAAAGAACTGATAGATAGATAGATAGATAGATAGATAGATAGATAGATAGATAGATAGATAGATAGATAGATAGATAGATAGATAGATAGATAGATTGATTGATTGATTGATTGATTGTTTCGTCTACCTGTACCTGAATCTACACACCAGGGCAGCTAAACGTTCAGTGGTCAGTTTGTTTGGGTTGAGTAGTTGCAGTGTTGGTGTTTATTAGAATGTAGTAGTTCTGCAGGTGTTTACACGCTTTGAACACCTGTTGCAGGTGCGCAGTATTGGAGATATGACAGTGAGAACGATCAGGTCTTCTCTCAGGACACTGATGGCCAGAGATATCCTCGTCTCATCTCAGAGGGCTTCCCTGGAGTCCCCAGCCCCGTCGACTCGGCCTACTACGACAGGAGAGACGCTCACATCTACTTCTTTAGAGGCCCGCAGGTAAGTTCAGGTGTCAGTCAGACATGAAGCGCAGGTGTGTAGGTGGTGTGGAAGTGGAAACTACTGATCTCCAGGATCATCAGTAGTGTTTAATCCTGGCTGATTTAGTAACAGGTGGCTATTTCTGCAGTTTATTCTGTGATTCTGCAGTAATGAGTCACACTCACTGTCCAGTGTATCAGCTCCACTGACCATATAGGAGCTACACTTACAGACTGTAGTTCATCTGATTCTCTGTATACTTTATTACTCTGTTCTTTAATGATCAGGACCCCCACAGGACCACCACAGAGCAGCTACTATTAGGGAGGTGGCTCATTCTCAACACTGCAGTGACACTGACGTGGTGGTGGTGTGTTAGTGTGTGTTGTACTGGTGTGAGTGGATCAGACACAGCAGTGCTGCTGGAGTGTGTAAACACTGTGTTCACTCACTGTCCACTCTATTAGACACTCCTACTACTTGCTGGTCCACCTTGTAGATATAAAGTCAGACACAGTAGCTCATCTGCCCACAGGACACTGTTGTCTGGATAGTTTTGGTTGGTGGACGATTCTCAGTCCAGCAGTGACACTGAGGTGTTTAAACACTCCAGCAGCAGCACCGCTGTGTCTGATCCACTCACACGAGCACAACAAACACTAACACATCACCGCCACCATGTCGATGTGACTGCAGCGCTGTGAGTGACCCACCTCCCTAATAGTAGCTGCTCTGTGGTGGTCCTGTGGGGGTCCAGACCATTAAAGAACAGAGTAATAAAGTATACAGAGTTCAGATGAACTACAGTATTTCAGAGTTTCAGATCTTTAATAAAGTATTAAAATGTTTATTTGTAATAAAGCTATAAAAGAATCTCTCACTGATCTGTTTAATATGTTTATTTTCAGGTGTACAGATTTGACGTCAGAGCTAACCGACTAGCCGCTGGCTCTCCCAAGAAGATGACCGAGTTGTTTCCCGCCGTTGCGGCAGGTGACCATCCTGTGGCTAACCTGGATGCAGCTTATTTCTCCTACACCCACAATGCACTCTTCCTGCTGAAGGGCACCTCCTACTGGCGGGTGGTGGGGAGCAGAGAGCGCAGACTGAAGACTTGGCTGCCCTACAATGGTCTTCTGCCCCGGAGACAGGTGGACCAGCAGTGGTTCGACATCTGTGACGTCCACGCCAGCTCGCTGAAGACCGCGCGCAGGTGATGGAGGGACAGTGGCTGGATAGCACAGTGGATAACCTTCAGCCTGCATTCGCTGGAGTGAACCTGAGCATTAATGTTTGGATCGTAAACAGCAACACATCTCAGATAGTGATGCTGGGACTACATTTCTATGCCTGCGCAGCTGTTTTGGAATAATATTTGGCTGTGCAGGCCAAAACTGGAATTTCAGTGGAGATTAAACAGTCAACACAAATCTACTTACACTGTCATATGCAAATGTTTGGCCACCTCTGGTCGGAAGACTGAAATCTTCTCTAAACTATCATAAACAGCGTCTCAGACATCAGACAGTGTATTTATAACCATCTACTGTAATAACTTTCTGTCTTTTAGAGGTGGACGTCTGGTTCCTTTCACCACCACTGTGAACAGATCTGACTGTGTCTGGAACAGAGGGTTTCTCTCAGAACCTCTCTGAATGACTATGTTTACATTTTAACTTCTTTAATTATGCAAATATTTAAAGCATTGTTTAAAACGTGTGTTATGTAAGTCATTGGATGAAAGCAGATGTATGCTGGAAGTGTAGTGTTAATTCTAGATTTATTTTTAATTCTAAGCAACTCAACGACAAACTTCTGCTCAGTTTAATCAAATTAAACTTAAATCTGTAGGAGTGAAATGTATTTATCAGGTGCTTTGACTGATTACTGATAATTAGTCAGTAAAGCAGATGTGTGCAGGATTGGGCTGAGTGTATTTTGCTAAATGTGCAGCTGGTCTCGGGGGACTAATATCATTACTTGACTATCAATAATCAGATTTGTTTGCTGTTCATCACATTATCAAACAGTTCAAATCACTTGGAAAGTGTGTACTCAGTGTGTGTTAGCAAATATGACTCCTGGAAGACCTGGTAGATGACCAAACTGCCCCCACACCCCCACCCCATCAGACAGCACTTAACGTCAAGGTTATTTGGATGGTGAGAAGCAGAAGCAGCTTCTAAGACTGAACTTTGGAGGTGAGTCTCTGAAAGTGAGTCTCCTGAGAAGAACTGAAACTGTAATAAAGGTAAAACACTGAACACTCAAAATATTATATTCATATGTTTGTATAACAATAAAAAATGTATGATGCTACAAGCATGGCACACCTATTTTTGGGCATTTTCTCCCGTTCTTCTCCGCAGAACCCCTAAAGCTTTAGCCACTTAAGAACATTCACAGAGTTGTCCCGAAGCCACCCCCTTGTTATCTTGGCTGTGTGCTTAGGGTCGTTGTCCTGTTGGAAAATGAACCTTCACCCCAGTCTGAGGTCCAGGGCGCTCTGGAGCAGGTCTTCACCAATGATGTCTCTGAACATTGCTGCATTCAACTTACCCTCGACCCTGACTAGTTCATGCTGCCGAAAAACAACACCAAAGCATGATGCTGCCACCACCATACCTCACTATAGGGATGGTATTGGCCAGGTGATGAGCGATGCCTGGTTTTCAGACATGACGCTTGGTGTTCAGGCCAAAGAGTTCAATCTTTGTTTCATTAGACCAAATAAGTTTGTTTCTCATGCTCTGAGAGTCCTTCTGGTGCCTTTTCAAACTCCAAGTGGACTGTCTTGTGTCTTTAACTGCGTCTGGCCACTCTACCGTACAGGCCTGATTGGTGGAGTGCTGCAGAAATGGTTGTCCTTCTGGAAGGTTCTTCTGTCTCCACAGAGCAATGCTGAAGCTCTGTCAGAGTGACCCTTGGGTTCTTGGTCACCTCCCTGACTAAGGCCCGTCTACCTCGATTGCTCAGATTGGCTGGGTGGTCAGCTCCAGGAAAAGTCATTTACGGATGATGAAGACCACTGTGCTCATTGCGACCTTCAATGCTGCAGAAATGGTTCTGTACCTTTTTGATTTGGGGTCAGGTTTAGGTTTAGGGTCAAGGTTATCTTTAGAGTGAGGGTGAGGATTAGATGTAGATTTAGGGTCAGCATTAGGTTTAGATTTAGAGTCAGGGTTATTAGAGTTAGGGTTGGAATTAGGTTTAGAGTTAGGGTTAGGATTTGGTTTCAGTTTAGAGTTAGGGCAGGGTTTTCTTTAGATTTAGGATTAGAATTAGGTTAGAGTTACAGTTAGGGTTAAGTTTAGGCTTAGAGTTACGTTTTGGGTTGGATTTAGGCTTAGAGTTAGAGTTAGGGTTATGATTGGGTTTGGAGTTAAGGTTAGGATAAAGTTTAGGTTTATAGTTAAGGTTAAGATTAGGTTTAGAGTTAGCGATAAAACAGATTAAACAGAATAGAAATTTTAGACTGAAACTAAGGGCACAGGCTCTACACTGCCCTCTGGTGGAGCATCTCATGGTCCTTCAATATGAGAATGTATAACAGTGAGGAGGATCGTTAGCAGGTATTAGTGTGACAGTTCCTCAGTCTGCTGCTGTGGTCAGTAACTGAGCTCAGATTTTCGCGTTGGTGTTGGTGCGCTGAGTGAATTTACTCTTCTTGACAAAATGAATTACTTTTCGCTGCACGTGCTAACGGAGGCGTATGGATTAGTACAGCGAGGGTGAGAAGGAGGCTGGATTGTGCTTCTGATGTCCAATTTAAACTGTTTCAAATGAACAGAGACTGGCGGAGCAGTCATTGATTTTAAAGTCAATACATGATTTGAGTGCCCCCAAACTCCACCATCCCCCCACCCCCAATACTTTTCCATTCATTCAGTCTCTTCATCAGAACAGATTAAGCTCCTGGTGGTCTTTTAAATAACCTTCTCTGTGCTCAGAGACCTCCTAGTGCTTTATTAATAAACTCAAACCAAAAAGAAAGAAATCAAGCAAAACCAAACAATGACACACAGAAAGAGAGAGCGAGAGAACGAGAAACAGAGAGAGAGAGAGAGAGAGAGGAAGAGAAATAGAGAGAGAGAAACAGAGAGACAGGAAGAGAAATAGAGAGAAACAGAGAGAGGGAGGAAGAGAAAGAAAGAGAGACACTAAGAGAGAGAGAGAAACAGACATGCAGAAAGGATAAGAAAATTTCTCTAACACCACAAAACACAAAAACAAAAGAGTTCACTGCTACAGCCCCATGTAAAATTCTTCACTGGAGGTCACCCGATCTTTTGGGAAGTGGGGGTTTATACAACACCCTCCAAAACGGTTGTTTGTCCTCTCCCACCCTGAGCCCTCCCGTATAAAACTGACCTGTTAAGAATCTTGACACACAGAATTTTACCTGAAGCTGTAGCCAGACTTATATCCTATAGTCCATCCAGGAGTAAGACCAGTTCTCAGGAATGGATCTTCCCTGCTGGGCACAGCACTCCCACTCCAGTAATCTTCAAGCAAAGACCTGTCCTCCCACACTAGCCATTTGGCCTATAGGTCAATCACAGGCCTGACATGACGAGTGGACCTTTGGCCTAAGGCTGCAGCAACAGCCTTGGCATCACCCAGTCCTGACCCAGCTGTGTCCACCAGGTGCTGAAATTAGACCATGTGCATTTTCTCAGCCACACCCTCCCAATTCTTCAGCTGGGTAGCCTGATCTCCAAGATAGACCCCCAGCTACTTTAACCCACCCCTCTTCCAGATCATACCAGCTAGTAAACTGGGTAGACCGCTTGGGTTACCAAGCTTTTTCTTGATCAATACAAAGAAGACCAGAGTCAATCCCTAGAGCATTAGAAACTTCTAAAATATCTCTTACCAAGCCCACACTGTCTGTGATGGAGCGGCCAGGAACACAGTAGGTCTGGTCTAAGTGGATAACCTGCCCCATCGTTTCTCTTAGTCTATTAGCCAGAGCCTTGGAGAACACCTTCAGGTCTGTGCACAGGAGACTCACAGGCCTCCAGTTTTTTATGTACTGCAGGTCCCCCTTCTTTGGCAGCAGGGTGATCACAGCCCTTCTGCAGCTCAAAGGCAGAGAACCCTCCGCCAAGCTCTCATTCAGGACCACTAACGAGTCCAATCCCAGCTCTGCCCAGAAGGCCTTAAAGAACTCCACTGGGAGGCCATCAATTCCTAGGGCTCAAGACTAAAGAAAAACTTAGATGGGGCATCCATCTGGGTTAAACTGTGAGTGGACCAAAGCCCCTGTGCCCTAAAACCCAGCAGGTTCGCCAGAGCAGTTCTCTTAGACTTAAGGTCTGGAGCGTGACTCTGGTCTCCGGTAGAGTCTGTCAGGCCTTGTAACTCTAGTATCTCAACCTCTTGTTGCCTCATAGAGTCAGTAATGCACCACGAGACATTAAAAGTGTACTGTTGACAGAGCTGTTTGATGTCAACCTTCCCACAACCCCACCACAGGCTACTGCTGTTTTCTGAGTTTGAAAATGTACCAAAAAGCTGAAAATACTTGTTTAAAATTACCATCAGAGAGCAGTGAGGTGTTAAAGTGCCAGTATGTGCTTTTAGGATTTACATTCGTGACGGACACAGAACACAGGACCATAGAGTGGTCAGAGAAACCAACAGGGACGATAAGATTCTTTAAAAGTGTTAAGCTGGTGCTTAAAACAGTAAAACCTATCTAACCTGGCCAGTGACATAAAACTCTCCCTTGTGTGAGCCCACGAGTACTGTCTGACAGTCGGATTCAGAGCCCTCCAAACATCACACAGGTCGTGTGTCTGAAGCAGCTGACGTATAGTGCGCTGCGACAGAGTGTGAGGTTCGGAGTGGTTCCTGTCCAAACCATCATTCTCAGTACAATTAAAATCGCCACCCATAAACAGAAAGTCATCTGTACTGCAGCTCTGACGTCTTCAAGAAAACACAAGCTGTCAGTGCCAACACTGGGATCCTAAACATTAACAAAGCAGACCTTAAACCTTTCAAACCGAGCCCGCACAACTATCAGCCTGCCCGCTCTAATGTGCTAAACGTCGGCCGAAAGTGTTTAGAGAAAAGAACAGCCACCCCTCCTCTGGTGGAGCTCAACCATAACACCACACTGACAGAAAAGAGTCTCGTCATTCATGCTCATGTCTTAACACCGTTTCTCTCTTCAGACAGAAAGGACATTCATGTGAGACATCCGGGATACAAGAGTTTACAGATATGATCCCGTGCAGGATGCTCCACTGAAGGTCAGCAACTTTTTTGGTTCCGGCGGATTGTACAGAACCCTCAACTCCGGCTTTGTGTCAGAACTCAGCCCCAGCTCCCTACACCACAGAGTGTCAGCCCTTCCCTCTAACCTCTTCTTATTAATCACCTTTACACACTCTCTGTACAACAGTTTTCCACTGACTGCACCCAGAACCATCCTGGATTCCCCCTGAAGCTCCAGGAGTGGACCCCCACAGTCACCCAGGTCAGGAGTGATGGTGCACTTGGGGAACGAATCTCCTTCCACGGGTTCATCTGTTTCTCTGTTGTGAGTGCTAAACTCCATCTGTGTAAGAGCTGCTGTGAGACTCGCAGGGATCTGATTCCCAGCCGTACGGCCTGGGGTTCTGGGTTGTCAAGCTCTGGCCCTGCCAGTCCCACCAACTGACGCAGCTTCATAGCCCCTAATGAAATCAGGACTCTGGACAGGTTCTGGATGGATTGGCTGGAAATGTCCAGGCGAGCACCGCAGATTAGAGGTTCTTCTAGTAACACGTAGAGATGAGCAGTTCCCCCTGGGTAAGGTAAAACACTCCCATATTTTAAAAAGCCCTGTATAAAAAACTGGCAGTCCATTACAGTCCGGCTTTTACTGTCCATTAAAAACAAGCCTGTCCAGTCCCAGTCCCCCTACTGACTGCAACACACTGCAGACAGGCTTCCTCTATACAGTGTTCTCAGGGCCAGCAAGTAGTCTTTTACTAAACTGCAGTCAAAAGGCAGCAGTCCTACTAGACAGGTGAACTAGTCCCTGCCTGCCCTACGGTAACCAGTGCAAAGAGTCCCAAAAAAAAATCCACCAGTGTTGCCTGAATGTTTGCCAGCAGATCTGGTGGGGGGTCCACACACGTTAACTTGTGCCACAGGGACGCAGCCAGGTTGTTAATGACCAGTGCACGTCCCCTGTAGGACATTCTAAAAACCAGCTGTTTCCATTTCTTTAATCTTCCTGTTCATTTTCATAAACACCCTCCCATTTTTTATTCATACAACCTCTGTTCTCCAGGTAGACCCCCAGGTATTTAAACCCCTCTGTCTCCCAGTTTAGACCATCAGGAAATTTGGGCTCTGTCTGCTTCCACTCTCTGACTAGAAAAGCCTTAAATGCTCTTACCCAAGTTACTCTTACAGTGAGAGAGAGAGAGAGAGGGAGAGAGAGAGGGAGAGAGAGAGGGAGAGAGAGAGGGAGAGAGAGAGAGAGAGAGAGCACACGTGTACTGTTTTTACCACTCGGTTTCGGTGTGTGTTGGCTGGGTGTGTATGTTAAATTGGGTGATATTTTAATTTGAACTGCTTTTCTTCCTCAGCAGAGCTGCTAAATTCAGAGACTCGCACTGTTTGTGTGAATGTGCTCATTTGTGAATCCAGAGTGTCTCTGCAGCTGTATGAAAACCTGTTGTAGTGAATGTTTATTATACAGGACGAATCTTTACTCTCTCATTAACATAGAAGCACCTAGAACTGTAAAACCATACATACCGTGTTATATAGTGTACTATATAAATAGTGTATATATATAGTGTGAGAGTTCAGTACTCAGACTGTAAACCTGTATGTACACTGTTTTATAGTGAAATAGTGAGAGTTCAGTATTCAGAACTGTACATACCCTGAGCTCCAGAAGTTCTCTGATGAGTGACTTTGTGGGCTGGTGTCTGCAGAACCACCTCCAGATAAATGCAGGGAAGACCAAAGAACTGGTGGTGGATTTCTGCAGGTGCAGACATCGCCCTCCATAAGTGAACCTCCAGGGTATGGACATCGAGAGAGTGGAGTCTTATAAGTATCTGGGTTGTTCACCTAAACAACAAGGTAGACTGGTCAGTTAACTCCACTGCACTTTACAGAAAAGGCCAGAGTAGACTCTACCTACTGAGGAGGTCATTTGGAGTGCAGGGAAAACTCCTGAGGACCTTCTTTGACACAGTGGTGGCATCTGCCATCTTTTAGGGAGTGGTCTGTTGGAGGGGCAGCATCTCGGCAGCAGACAAAAAGAGACTGGACAAACTCATTAAGAGGGCCGGCTCCGTCCTGGGAAGCCCACTAGACCCAGTGCAGGTGGTAGAAGACAGGTGGATGTTAGCCAAGCTGGCATCCATGCTGGAGAATGACTCCCACCCCATGCATAAGACTCTGGCAGCACTGGGCAGCTCCTTCAGTGACAGGCTGCTTCACTCCAAGTGTGTGAAGGAGCGGTATAGCAGGTCCTTCCTTCCTGCTGCTGTTAGACTCTACAACCAGCACTGCTCCCAGCAAACCACACATACACACAGCAGGCTACATACACACGCACTTAAACTCTACACACTACTAATTTTTTCAGTGTAACATAAAGTGCAATATTTTTCTATTCGCCCTGCGCAATACTTGTAAATACAATCTTAAGAGTTCTTGACTTTATATTATTTATATTGTATATACTGTACTGTTTATTTATCTATTTTTTGTACTGAGTGCCTTGCTATCCCTTTGCTGCTGTAACTCTGTGAATTTCCCCCACTGTGGGATTATCTTATCTTATCTGGACCTCAAACTCTTCAGATACAAATCCTGCTTTTACAGAAGAGGGAGGATAAAACATGCTGAGCTCCAAATCCTACACTGTTACGTAACAGACTCGTTAATATTTACACCCTAAACATTTACATACAACCAGCAACCAGAGCGGTGGTGGAGAAATCCAGCGTTCCAGACTGTGAAGGGAACGTCACCACTTTTCATTCCTTCCCAACCAACCCAGCTGTCAGAGCTACATGGTTGATGTTCATCTTTAAACCAGCCTGAAGTTCCTATTCGCCACATTCTTCATCTGATGTTCCACCTTAAATACTGCAGCTTGTACAGACGCCAAAATGTAACCGCAGCACCGTTTAAGGTGGAACAAAATAATTCCCAAAACAAGCTGCTGAACTTCCAACATCTTTAACAGAATCCTGAACAACTTTAACTCTGCAGTCTGTACATTTCACTCCGGACACTTTCTCCAACACTCGGACAACATGGAGCACCTTCAGCTCAGCGTTCAACACTGAGGAGACTGAAGAGACGAGCAGCTCCACCTTTATTAGCACCACAACCACAACAGTGACTGTAAGTAGCAGCCATGCTGTGTGAGTGTATCACTGTGTGCTGGTTGAAGCAGATCATCTTAAACTGAAAGTTTCACAGAGACAACTTTAATCTACTTTGTGTTTGATGTCCAGATGAAAGAGAGTAGCTAGTGTAGGTAACTATAGCAACTGGCAGCTCCAAGTAACTAGCATAGCTAACTAATAGTATGTGGACGGAGCTTATTTACACCGAGGCTCATTTTACTTACTCTATTTAAACATATTAGATTCCACCAATTTCTGTGGCTGGAGTCGAGACTCTGAGTTGAGGTCTGCTGATTGGAGGTTCGAGCAGTCAGAGTGTTTATAAAGCCGTGAAACTTGCATCACCTGGTTGTTCTTAACGATGACAGCGAACAACGCTAACAAGCTAATTAAGGTCTGGGTAATAGAGCTCAGATCTCTTGAGACGCCCAAACTTGAATGGTAATCGTGCTCACCCTATAATTGTATGAAACAAGATTAACACTCTAATCTCCCCGTTGAAGAACATGTCATGTGGTTTTTGGTGAATCACTCCAGCAGAGTTTGTATACACTGGACAACAGTCTACAACTGTAGAACTACAAACTACTCATAGAGCTGATAGATCCTCATTGAAGGTACCAGGTAGATGTCCTTCTACTCAAGAAAGCTACTGCTGCTAGTGGACCCTGCACCCACAACGGATAGTGAAACCAGTACAAATACAATAAGAATACAATTAAGTTTATGCATCAATGAATATAGAGACAGAAAAGAGAAGTATTGATGTCTTGTCAGAGTAGCAGCAGAACCAGCTCAGTGTTTGTAAAGCAGGAGAAGAAAACGTCTCTGGTTAAGTCAACAACTGTGTAACTGTGTTCAGGAATTGACGAGGGCTGCTTTTCCTCCTACGTTAGATTTTAGATGCACCACAAAGTGAGACACATCCCCTTGAGTGATGGAATGAACAATAAATGATGGACTTTTGCAACAAAAACCTTTAAATGTATACGAGAGCCTTCTGAGCAGGAGGTGCACAATGTTGACGAATTGCTGATAACATCATGAATAAAACCACCAGAGACCAGATGCAACTTTAAATATCCGAGACAAAGCCGAACACCACAAATCAGTAGAGGGTAACATGCCCTTTCCAACCAGCCCTCGCATTTTTATCCTTCAGGGAACTGCAGATATTAACCCAGAATCTTGCAAATCCCTCCGTCCTACTTAGGCGCACCCTGGACGGGCTCACCGAGATCTCGAGAGATCACGCTTTAAACTCTGAACGTGGTGGGTCGTCGCCCCAGTACTCTGAAAAGTGGCAGGTCAAATGCCAGCTCACCACTGGTGGTTCCGGTGGTCCTGAGCTGGGCATTGCTTTGAAGGGTAAGTATGAATGCTACACATGACAGGGGGCATCACTTTTGCGGAGTTTGGATGATAAGGTGTTACGTTGTGCTTATTTTGGCCAACAGAGGGAGCTGCTGATATCTACTGATCTACTATAGTTTCAGAGAACACTGCTGAGCACAACTCCACCAGAAGCCTCCAGTGAGTCCACACCATCATCACAAATGTCTGATCAGGACACAAGGTAATCCAGGGGTCAATAACAGGGGGGCTGAATCATACTAGCAGGTGCTGTACCATACAGTCTATTGAATGTAGCTCCATGCAGTGTATCTCAGCAGTCTTGCTCTTACTTGGAGAAACATGGCTTCTTCTTACCTTCCAGGTTGGCCTGCAGGTGGAAAAGAGTGGGAAGTGTTATTGATGAGCTCCTCCGGCGAGAAGCTGTGGGGATTGAACACCTGGTGTGCTTCTGTTCTACAACTTCTCTCTGACGGTTTCTCACCTTGAACTCACTGACACTGGAAAATATGATCAACACAGAAACACTGTGTCCTTCAGCCTCGCCAAATCTGTTGGCAGCACTCATTAATAAACCAGGATGAGTGAAACAAAACCTAACTGCTACTGACTTCCACTCTCAACACAGACCTGCAAATCAGTTCACATTTACCTCTTCACACAGTTCTCAGATCAGCCCTACCGTACAGCTGACCATAACAGATACACACATACACTGTCCACTTCCTCAAAACAGACCTGCCTTGTGATTTTACTCACAAGTAAAAGTTGGGTGTTTCTAATAAAGTGGCCATTAAGTTGAAACACCATAGTGCGTGTTTCTAATAAAGTGGCCAGTTAGTTAAAGCATAAAGTAGGTGTTTCTAATAAAGTGGCCAGTTAGTGGAAGTACAAGGTGGGTGTTTCTAATAAAGTGGCCAGTTAGTGGAAGTACAAGTGAGTGTTTCTAATAAAGTGGCCACTTAGTGTAAGTACAAGGTAGGTGTTTCTAATAAAGTTGCTAGTTAGTGGAAGTACACAGAAGGTGTTTCTTATAGTTTTTATGTCTCTGTAAAACACCACCAAGCCTGTAAGGCAGTTCCTCAGTCAGCCAGTAGAGGGCAAGCCTTATACATAATAAAGCCTGGAGTTTTGGGTTTTTCCTCCAGCAAAAGGTCACAGAGAGTTGGATTTTGGTGTAGATTGTTGGTGGTTTATGTGTTAATTTATGGATTTATTTTGAGCTTTAAATGTGATAATAAGATGATTCTGTATACCTGCATTATTATTAACCCATTAAATACACATAACAGTAAAACAGGCTACAAATCACAAGGTGACAACATTAACTCTTCTCTTAAAAGGAGATAATCAGATAAGCGTCTGTGTTTGTGGTATCAGGATTATTATTAACACATTCATAAACAGGCATTACAGGAAAACGCAGATTTTTGGTGTTTTTGTAGTTTAGCCCATATGTAATTGAGGTGTTGATAAAATCAGATAATCAAATGATCCCGAGTGCTTTGATTGCTGGATTATAATTAAACCATTTATAAACACATAAAACAGAGAAGCTCAACGCAACAAAACTTTTCTACTGTACATGCGTCTCGCGCTGAACACACACACACTGTGCTGTTAGGATTTGTGTCATAGCTCTGAGTATGTGTGTTGTTCAGAGTGGATCTGCTGAGCAGACTGTAGAACATATGTTGGTGCTTGTAGGCTTCAGATGTTCTGCTAATTCAGGGTTGCAGCAGGTAATTATGTTGTTTCCTGCTGGGGTCGCTGCTTTATAGTCACCGATAATTGATCCATCATTTCTGTTGATGGCTGTTATTTTTCATCCAGAAGGTCGAGTACGTGTCTGAGTGACTCCTCCAAAATCACATCTCTGTTTCTCTCTGAATATCTATCCATCAATCTGTTTATCTATCTGTTTATCTATCTGTTTATCTATCTATCTATCTATCTATCTATCTATCTATCTATCTATCTATCTATCTATCTATCTATCTATCTATCTATCTATCTATCTATCTATCTGTCTCTGTCTATCTGTCTGTCTTTCTATCTATCTGTCTGTCTTTCTGTCTGTCTGTCTGTCTGTTGACTGATTACAAGTTTGAAGACAGCTGTGATGTAATTACAGGACACACCTGAGTTTAACACGTCCCTGTGGTTAAATTATTGTCAGTCTTTTCTAGAGGTCCATCATTTCTGGCCAGGCCAGTTTCATTAATTTCATTAGTTTGTTTTTTAATTATTCTGTTGAACCACAATTCAAAAACAACGTTTTATTTATTAATTGATGTTCAGTTAATGTTATTTCAGTGAGCATTGTGGGATTTTCTTGTTAGAGGCAGTGTGGGCAGTTACTGACACGCTGCTTGGCCAATCAGCCAATCGAGTTGCAGGCCTTGCTGATGTGCTGATGTTCGATATCGCCCAGGTTACAGTCGCCTGGATGTGATTTATAGCTTATCTGAGTGTTTTTTGTGCTTACATGTGCGAATTTAGTCATTAGCCCACAATAAGTGGCAAACGGGGAATCTACCCGATCACCCACTCAGGTAATTCTGAAACAACTAGAAAATGAGAATCTCTCCAGACGTCTTAGATTACAGTCAGTTTTAATCTAGACCTGTTTTGCTTCCAGATTCTAGAAATCGCGACTTTTGGAATTTTTCCTTTAGTCTGAACCGATATCCAAACATATGTCCAGCACTGAACTGACCACGACTTCCTCCAGCTCAGAACCCACTCAGCACATAGTGTCATGTATGGAATGGACGCAGCTCATACACAAGGCCGTTTACTGTACCTTGAATAAGTGACCCTCGTCTCTGACCCCATGGGAGCTGGCGCTGAGCGGCTCTGGAGCACGCTGATGGGTTTCAGAGATGTGACTGGATCTGAACTGATGTGTTTACTCCTTCGTTCCTTTGTTAGTGTGTTAATCGATGTCTTCTTGATGACTGTTTACTGTTCAAGCGCAGATTCACCCCCACACATTAGTTGCTGCTGTAACCTTGAAGCTTTCTTTAGTATTCACAAATGACATGTCTGTCAACACCACACGTCCAAAAGTATCCGGACAGCCCTTTTAGTGAGTGAATTCAGCTGCACTGCTGATACAGGTGATCAGCTGAAGCTCACAGTTTGTGTTATCTATATGGAAAAACAATGACCAATAGAACAGGACTCTCTGGAGCAGCTGCACATGAGGCCCATGCTGCATGTGGGCTAGAGAGGTGTAATATCATTCAAGCTCAGGTTCGCACCCACAGAATATCCACCTGTCAGATCGGGACGGCAGGGGCCAAACTGGTGCTGGTGGGGAGGAGGGAGGGAAAGTGTCAGCACATGAAAGCAGCCAGGGGGATAAACAAGTAGAGTCATTTAAAGGCTGGTGTAGCTCAGCTATTGGTTAGGACTAATGAGTGAGTGAATGAAGCAGTCCTCCTGGCAGACCTTTCACTGAAGCTGAGGTTTTGTTTCTGACCAGCTGTGAGACCTGGTTGGCACCAGAGGGATTCCCGCTGCTGGTGTGATGTATTTGCGTAATGCGTGCTGGCTACTGCAGCGAGAGAACTCTGATGAATGAAAAACGTCTTGGTGGTGGGTGTATGAGGAGGAAGGGGGAAGGGGTCTCAGGGGTTAAGGGATCCGTTTTATTTTATTTTTCATCATTTGCATAAATTCTCTCATTTCCAGACATCCATTCGGTATCAAAGCTGCTTTGATGCGGCTCCACACTCAAACAGGGCTCCATGTTTACGCTGATTAGACGTCCATTAAAAATGAGCTCTGACGTTTAGTTGGGTGCTGCTTTGTGCTGGAAAGGCGCTGCCGGTTCTCCGGATGCCTGTTCTGTGTAAAGTTCTGCACTGTTAGTCTAATTTGCGCGTGCTTTGTGTGCGATCTCCCCCTCAAGACGCAGCGCATTAGCATACTTTACAGCGTGAATACCAGCGTGACCTTGTGAAGAGCGGCGGTGGTGAAAGGCGTGCAGTGATTTAATGATTTACTCAAAGCAGGAACCCCATTATTCATCCACTGTTTCATGAGCTGAATCCGGAATGCTACATGTTCCTGTTACGGGAGGGAAATGTACGCTGCATGGGAATCAGAGCGGGAGGAGCTGAATTTACAAACATTTCCAAATACCCAGCATTAATAACAAAACTACTACATTCTGATGTAATCAATCAATAAGTTGTTTGAATATAATGTTGCATCCCTGAGTTGCTGTGGTGTGAACTGCAGATGGAGGGCAGGAACTGATTCTCCACATAAGGGGGGTGCTATCACACTCTCTCAGAATGCTGTGGGTCACATCGTTTACAGTCACTCAGAATCCGTTGAACTCAGAACCACAAGGAGCTTTTATCTAGTACCCTAACCAAAAAGCAGCAGCAGAACAGTCTGACCCTTCATCTGCGGTCTGGACGAGAGACTGAAGCTCCTGTTTCAGTTTCTTGTAGCTGTAGTTTTAAATCTCTCACCAGTGAGAGTACTGTAGTGTGTACAGGTGATCTGGGGGTGAACACTGGTAAGTAAACAACGTAACGTTAATGACGAGAGGCGGAGTTGAGTGTTGGTTGCTGGGTAATCCGCAGAACAGTAGAAGAAAACCAAACCACAGACATTGTGGAGCTCCATCTCCAGCTGTTATCATGGCATCTGGATAACAGCTGGAGATGAAAGAGGATAATGATGTTAAACACACCACAAAATCTAAAATAAACAACCTGAAGAGGAGCAAGCTGTGGTCCTTACAGCCCCACCACCACCCCCCAACCTTGACATCACAAAGTAGGTGAGAGGGAGAGACCCACTGACTGGGGACCAACACACAAAACTGTATATATGTTATTATCCTTTTATTTATACTACTCCTTCATTTAATCTTTCTATTTATTGTTGTTATTGTTACTATTAGTATTATTCATTCTATATTTCTGGTTTTATGATGTATGTTTTTTACTTGATGTTTATATGTTTTGTCAAAACTGTGTTCAATACAGTTTTAACAAAAAAGCTTAAATTGAATTGAGAAAGAGAGATAGACAAATAGAGAGTATAGATAGAGATTAAGAATGAGAGAAAGAAAGAGATAAAGAGAGAGAAGTATGGACAGAAATAGAGAGAGAAAGAGAGAGAGAGCGGTGTTCCACACTGTAATGAAGTTGTAGATCTTGTTTCTCGCTGCGGTTTGTTAGAAACAAACCTGATTATCCTGTGTATGTGTGTGTGTGTATGTATTTATGTGTGTGTGTGTATGTGTGTATAAATGTCTGTGTGTGTGTGTATATGTGTGTGTATGTATGTCTGTGTGTGTGTGTGTGTGTGTATGTATGTGTGTATGTCTGTGTGTGTGTGTGTGTATGTGTGTGTGTGTATGTATGTATGTATGTCTGTGTGTGTGTGTGTATGTGTGTGTGTGTATGTATGTCTGTGTGTGTGTGTATGTGTGTGTGTGTGTGTGTGTGTATGTATGTATGTGTTCAGGTGTGTTTGCCTCCTGCTTTTGTACATTTGCACCTGCCATTTACTACACGCACACACTTACGCACACAAACACACACACACACACACACCTCTTGTTTTACTCTAATAGAGATCATTAATCCTGCAGCTAGAAAGGACAAGCAAGAGACTCGTTAAGAGTCAAAGAAAGAGAGACACTCAGAAAGAGAGTCAGAGAGTCAGACAGAGAAAGAGACTCCGAGAAACTCACAAAGAGTGAGACTCATACAGCGAGACTCAGAGAGAGACTAACCGAGTGAGACTCATACAGAGAGACTCAGAGAGAGAGACTCTGAGTCTTATTTGTATGTGTGTGTGTGTGTGTGTGTGTGTGTGTGTGTGTGTGTGTGTGTGTGTGTGTGTGTGTGTGTGTGTGTGATTGGTTGTTGTTGTTGCTGATTTTAATCTTTACAGCAGCAGTAGCTTCCCAATGAGAAAATTTACTGCAGGGTCAAGGACAGAAAGTAAGAGACACTGAAAGAGAGGTGGGGGAGAGAGAGAGAGAAAGAGAGAGAGTGAGAGAGGTGGCGGAGAGAGAGACACAGAGAGAGAGAGAGAGAGAGAGTGAGAGAGAGAGAGAGAGAAAGAGAGTGAGAGAGATGGGAAAGAGAGAGAGAGAAAGAGAGATAATAAGAGAGGTGGGGAAGAGAGAGAAAGAGAGAGAGAGTAAGAGTGGTGGGGAGAGAGAGAGAGGTGGGGGAGAGAGAGAGGTGGGGAGAGAGAGAGAAAGAGAGAGAGTAAGAGAGGTGGGGAGAGAGACAGAGAGAGAGAGAAAGAGAGAGAGAGAGAGGTGGCAGAGAGAGAGACACTGAGAGAGAGAGAGAGAGAGAGGGAGAGACTGAGAGAGAGACTGAGAGAGAGAGAGAGAGTGGTGGGGAAGAGAGAGAAAGAGAGAGAATAAGAGAGGTGGGGGAGAGAGAGAGAGAAAAAGAGACAGAGTAAGAGTGGTGGGGAGAGAGAGAGAGAGAAAGAGAGAGAGTAAGAGAGGTGGGGGAGAGAGAGAGAAAAAGAGACAGAGTAAGAGTGGTGGGGAGAGAGAGAGAGAGAGAAAGAGAGAGTAAGAGAGGTGGGGGAGAGAGAGAGAGAGAGAAAGAGAGAGAATAAGAGAGGTGGGGGAGAGAGAGAGAGAAAAAGAGACAGAGTAAGAGTGGTGGGGAGAGAGAGAGAGAGAAAGAGAGAGAGTAAGAGAGGTGGCGGAGATCTACACCAACAACATAACACTAAAGTCTTCACCTGTTTTACAGATTTTGAAAAAGCATTTGATTCAATTTCACAAGCTGGGTTATATGATAAAGTTCTCCAGAATGGTGTAGGGGGTAAAGTCTATGACATTATTAAAACAATGTATGTCAGTAATAAATATGGAGTAAAATTTGGAAATAAAACGATGGAGGTCCTCAGGGGCGTGGTGTCCGGCAGGGCTGCAGCTTGTCTCCTACTCTCTTTACAGTTTTTCTCAGTCGATTTGAATTTCTATTCATTCATTCTCCACATCTCCTCGTCACTTGTGCACATCATAATAGCATTTCTCATTATGTTCCACATTTTGCAAATGCTTTTGTACATTCATGCAAATGGTCATGTACAATTTTCTGCTGTTTTTTGCAGTATCAGTTGTGTATGTCATGTTTATCAAAACATGTTCTACTGATTGTCTGTTGAATTGTCTTACCTTGCAAAACATTTAGGCTTTAGGTCATTGTGTAGGTCATTAATTCAGAAACGTGCACTCTGCTGTAATGCTGCACATTGAAATAAATTCTAAAATGTTATTCAATCTTATGTCTTACAGAGAGGTGCGCAGGATGTATAGAAAAGAAAGCACTATAATCTATAATTATAATTATATAAGTATAATTATATAACTATAATTGTCTCAGGTTGTTTTGAATGTTTAGAGTAAGTCTGTCTTTCCTGAATTTCTATCTGATTTTGTTTGTCAACAAATTGCAGTGCGAACAATACAGTAAAAGAATATTACTGTATAAATTTGATTCCAGTTCAATTTCCTGCTGTCAGTCTCTCACATACAGTCCTGTGTAACGTTGTGTTCTGTGTAAGTCTGTATTTTGTGTGTAACACACACCGTTTTAACTGATGTGCCACAGATATGGCGCAGTGTTTTTAGTTAAAGCTAGTTTCTATCAGAATATACTTACAATGTACACTGTTGCACTGACAACATGACTAAGTATGTTGACTAGCTTGTTCAGGGCCATGACACACAGACCAGACATTCTGATGGCACTGACACTTTGATTGACATAAATCTTTGCTTTTAAGGCAAAAACAAAGAATTCTGAGTGAGATACGTGCCTTTGCAGGTATTTCATTCACTTCTGCTGTTTGTACTAACTGTTTTGAGAAATGCACTTGTTGTGATGCCATATATCAATGATCTAGCGGTGCTACTGGAGCAATCTGCAAATCCCTGACACTAAACGACACAGAAGTTAAATTCTTCCTCTACGCAGACGACCTAGTGCTGCTATCGCCCACAGAAAAGGGGCTTCAGCAGCATCTGGACCTGCTGGAGGATTACTGTCAGACCCTGATAAATCTAAAGTCATGATCTTGCAAAAGAAATCCAGATCTCAGGAAAGCAGACATGTTTTCTATCTAGGAGACACCGCCCTAGACCACACCCTCTCCTATAATTACCTGGGGCTCAGAATCAGCGCCTCAGGAGGCTTCGATCTGGCAGTGGATGCACTGAAAGAGAAGGCCTGCAGAGCTCTCCACTGAATTAAACACAAACTCATCAAGATTGACATCCCAATTCCAATCTGGCTGAAGATCTCTGACAGTATAATCCTTCCCATTGCGGTGTACCGTAGTGAAGTTTGGGGTCCACTCCGTCGTCACGACTACACAAGATAAGACAAGCAACCCATTGAAGTCCTGCATGCAGAAGTCTGCAGATTAATTCTACGTGTCCAAACAAAAACTCCAGCTAATGCGTGCAGAGCTGAATTAGGCCGATTCCCATTAATCATTAATCATTAATCATTAATATCGAAAAAAGAGCTGCTAAATTCTGGATGACCTAAAATCAAGTCCAACAACAAGCCTACAGTTTCAGGCCCTCCAATCCCAACAGCTGAACCCTGAAAGCGTCCCCTGTGTCAGCTGGTCCAGAGAATGACCAACACCCCTAATAACCCCAACTCTCTGACCAGCACTGCTTCCTAAACACCAATCAGAATAACCCAAATTATTAAACATCGCAAAAACACTTATCTGGAACATTGGAGAACCCATTCCAAAACCAGACTGCACTGCTTTCTGATCCTAAGACACGAATATTATATATCATCTGTGTGTAAGTTCTTTTCTGTTCTTCTATTGTTTGTCTGATACTGTATGTATATTTAAAAAATATTTCTTTTATTAATTAACATTTCTATATGTATATTTTCTTTGATGTATTTTGTTTTGTACATGAATGTGTACACATTTAACTATTAATCTTTAATTAATTAATAGATTTTTATATATTTTTATTGTTTATTTGACAATATAAACATGAATTTGCCAAGTCAATAAAGCAACTTGAACTTAAGAGAGATCTGGGAGAGAGAGAAAGAGATAGAGACTGAGAGAGAGAGAGAGAGAGAGAGAGAGAGAGAGAGAGAGAGAGATGAATCATAAAGAATCATAAATGTGTTGTATTAAAGTTGAGAGGATTTCCTCCTGTGTTCTGCAGCCCTTCAAGAACTACAGAACTAGTCACTGACTGGAAGTTCTCCAAACAAATCTCTCAGTTTTAGTCATGATACCCTGCACAACCATAACATTACAATACAAAACTATTTCACAACACAATAAGTATTACAGTATTAAATCAATAACAATAATAAATCAATAACGCAAAATTAAACCAAGAACACAATATTTAATCAATAACACAATAATAAATCAATAACGTGATATTAAACCAAGAACACAATATTTAATCAATAACACAATAATAAATTAATAATGCGAGATTAAACCAAGAACACAATATTTAATCAATAACACAATAATAAATTAATAATGCGAGATTAAACCAAGAACACAATATTTAATCAATCAATAACACAATAATACATTAATAATGCGAGATTAAACCAAGAACACAATATTTAATCAATCAATAACACAATAATACATTAATAATGCGAGATTAAACCAAGAACACAATATTTAATCAATAACACAATAATACATTAATAATGCGAGATTAAACCAAGAACACAATATTTAATCAATCAATAACACAATAATACATTAATAATGCGAGATTAAACCAAGAACACAATATTTAATCAATCAATAACACAATAATACATTAATAATGCGAGATTAAACCAAGAACACAATATTTAATCAATCAATAACACAATAATACATTAATAATGCGAGATTAAACCAAGAACACAATATTTAATCAATCAATAACACAATAATACATTAATAATGCGAGATTAAACCAAGAACACAATATTTAATCAATCAATAACACAATAATACATTAATAATGCGAGATTAAACCAAGAACACAATATTTAATCAATCAATAACACGCAGCTCCTCCGTTTATCTACATTTGGGTTCTCAGACATTTCTCCACACAAACTGGTTCACATTTTTTAAAATCCTGTGATTTCCCACTGATCCCAGACCACCTTAAATGAGGCCACAAGTGTTGTTACTATTATTATAATATCTCAGGTGTCACAACATACCTGCTGCATCATTTAAGGTGGAACGGATAAATTAGAACAAGAAGCTTCATTTAAGGTGGACTGGGAAAATGTTAACAAGAAGCTGAATATCAGTGCCAGACTGCACATGCAGCACCATTTAAGGTGGAACAGGAAAATCCAAATAAGAAGCTGCTGAGTGAGAAGCTGAATGTCAGTGCCAGAATATAACTGCTGCACCATTTAAGGTGGAACAGACAAATGAAAACAAGAAGCTAGTAAATAGGAAGCTGAATGTCAGTGTTATAGTGTACCTACCGCACTATTTAAGGTGGAACTGGAAAATTCAAACAAGAAGCTGGCTACAAGGCAGCTGAATTTCAGTGCTAGAATGTAACTGCAGCACAATTTAAGGTGGAACAGATAAATTACAACAGAAGCTGGTAAAGCATCACATGTCTCACATTAAGCTCATGATAACCTTCACCCCTCAATGCTTGGTAGCATCGTGTGATAAACCGAGATCTAGTTAATGACTAACCTGGGGGAAAATGTTTTAGTGGTCATTTACTTGTTTTTTATACACTTTTTAGACTCAGAGCCGTGTGGACTTCATTAATTACACATGCTGAAATGGTTCTGCCTGGCCGAACAGAGGGCTCCCTGAGGAACAAGCTGAAGAACACCCAACATGTCTTCACCTGGAGGCTCTTCACTTCATTTAAAGAGAGTTTCAGTGTTTGTAGGGCGAGACCGTATGCTCCATTCTACCCAATTACAGCAGAAGGTCTGCGTATTTGAAGAGGGTGAGCGAGACGGAGAAGGAGACCGACATGAGAGTGCACTTTGATATCCGGTCAAAAGAACATGTAGAGTCAGACATCGGCTAGAAACATCTCGTAGATCATTAAGAACCTGGAGAAAAGCACCATAATGAGTCGTCAGTGGCTGCTGCTGCTTAACAGGGAACTCCTTTAGTTTCTCAACACCGTAATTCAGCAGTTCAGATGTAAACAGAAAGATTCAGAGTGGGTTTGATGTGAAATGGTTCAGATGTTGTTTATAGTGTTTGTGATGTTGTTTACAGTGGTGGTGATGGTGTTTACAGTGGTGGTGATGTTTACAGTGTTTGTGATGTTTACAGTGGTGGTGATGTTTACAGTGGTGTTGATGTTTACAGTGGTTGTGATGTTTACAGTGGTGGTGATGTTGTTTACAGTGGTGGTGATGGTATTTACAGTGGTGGTGATAGTGTTTACAGTGCTGGTAATGTTTACAGTGTTTGTGATGTTTACAGTGGTGGTGATGTTTACAGTGGTGGTGAAGTTTACAGTTGTGGTGATGTTTACAGTGGTGGTGATGGTGTTTACAGTGGTGTTGATGTTTACAGTGGTTGTGATGTTTACAGTGGTGGTGATGTTGTTTACAGTGGTGGTGATGATGTTTACATTGGTGGTGATGTTTACAGCGGTGGTGATGATGTTTGCAGTGGTGGTGATGATGTTTACAATGGTGGTGATGTTTACAGTGGTGGTAATGATGTTTACAGTGGTAGTGATGTTTACAGTTGTGGTGATGGTGTTCACAGTGGTGGTGATGTTTACAGTGCTGTTGATGGTGTTTACAGTGGTGGTGATGTTTACAGTGGTGGTGGTGATGTTTACAGTTGTGGTGATGGTGTTTACAGTGGTGGTGATGGTAATCACGGTGGTGGTGATGTTTACAGTAGTGATGTTGTTTACAGTGGTGGTAATGTTTACAGTGTTTGTGATGTTTACAGTTGTGGTGATGTTTACAGTGGTGGTGATGGTGTTCACAGTGGTGGTGATGTTTACAGTGCTGTTGATGGTGTTTACAGTGGTGGTGATGGTAATCACGGTGGTGGTGATGTTTACAGTAGTGATGGTGTTTACAGTGGTGGTGATGGTAATCACGGTGGTGGTGATGTTTACAGTAGTGATGTTGTTTACAGTGGTGGTAATGTTTACAGTGTTTGTGATGTTTACAGTGGTGGTGATGTTTACAGTGTTTGTGATGTTTACAGTGGTGGTGATGTTTACAGTGGTGATGATGGTGTTCACAGTGGTGGTGATGTTTACAGTGCTGTTGATGGTGTTTACAGTGGTGGTGATGGTAATCACGGTGGTGGTGATGTTTACAGTAGTGATGGTGTTTACAGTGGTGGTGATGGTAATCACGATGGTGGTGATGTTTACAGTAGTGATGTTGTTTACAGTGGTGGTAATGATTACAGTGTTTGTGATGTTTACAGTGGTGGTGATGTTTACAGTGTTTGTGATGTTTACAGTGGTGGTGATGTTTACAGTGGTGATGATGAGTGTTTTAGTGGAAGTTTTAGGGAACTGTTTTGCTGCCTTGCATACAACCTAACACTTTGCATGCACACTATGTGGCCAAAAGTACGTGGACATGTGGACGAGAAGTCCAGTGGTGGAGTTTTACACCACTCCGGTTATTAATTTAATAACTCTCTGTGAGGGAGCTCCAGACATCTAGTTCCATTCACCACCACTAAGAACAATTCAAAATTCTCTAGAATCAAACATGTAATAAATTACTTGCGGTTCCTTTTTCAATGCATAATTAACTGCACACACAGGACACACCGTTACCTTTAGCATGCACGTTCCAGAACAGAACATTGAACAGAACATAGACCTACAATATTTTCCATCCATGATAAAACTCACTTCAAGCAATTCTTCTTCTTGGTTTGGACCTGACTGTGCGGCAGTTTGCAGAGCCATATTATTTAAATGGGAACAAGGTTTCTGTGGGAAAGCGTGCATTTATCGCTCTGAACGAAAGAGGTGCTTGAAGATCATTCATCTTTTGATTTGCAGAGCAGAAAAATGGCGGTAGTTTTTTTTCCATATACTTCTGTAAGGCATCTAACATCAAACATTCAGCAGATCCGCGTGCCTGTTTCCAGCGTCTTTTCAAGCTACTCGCAGCTGTCTAAACCAAAAACTGACATAAAGTGTCTTCTTCCATTCACTGTTGAGTTTGACACATACAGTTTGTTTATAGATGACAGTATAAATTGTGCAGTCATTTTTTAATGCATTGTTTTCTTCATTATTTCTAGTCTTGACAAATAGGACTCACTCGGAGTGAAGCTGAGAGTGAAAGCACACTGACATCCATCAGTGAAGCCCCCTTTAGCACTACCTGCAGCCTAAACTGAACTCCATAATATTCTGCAAGCGAGGAAGTCCTGCTTGTCAACAGGCTGTTCAGAAGGTAATAGGATCCCATTGATCTTGTGCCACAGCTGGTGACTGATGTGAAAAACTGAGTCTATGTTGTCTGACCTCATTAGCGCATAGCAGACTTTGAGTAGCAGATTATTAAATTGGTCAGTCACCTTCAGTAAGCTTGGCCTCAGTATGTGAATCATCTGACCATGCTTTTGTGAGACGTCTGAACATAACGCACATGAAGTGTATGGGTTTTGACGGGGTATAAATTCTGCCTTTATTTTGGTTGTTGTTCGCCGTGCTTTGTCAGAGCAGAGGGCCTCCCAGACCCTCCACAGCAGGGGGATATGGCAAACCAACATGCCAATCCTACTTCAGGGCTATGTCCTGTCCCCTGGGGCTCCAGACTAAAAAGACTGGGAGCTGCGTCCTCCTCAGTAGTACGTGGGTGAACCCCTTGTGCGCTGAGGGTGCTGTGCACATGCGCTGGCCTCGGCCATCCAATCCACTGGCACCTGCTCAAAGCTGCCGCTCCACCAGCAGATTCTCTTAGCCAGCTTACATCCAGGCGTCTTTACCACACATCTCTAGGGTCCAACGGTGAGCCTTGACATTATGCCACTGCAGTCTTTGCTGACCATCTTTGTCATATACAGTCACAACTCCTACACCTCACACTGACCCCATGTCATCTACAGTCACAGCTCCTAAACCGCACACTGACCCCACGTCATATACAGTCACAACTCCTACACCTCACACTGACCCCATGTCATCTACAGTCACAGCTCCTAAACCGCACACTGACCCCACGTCATATACAGTCACAACTCCTACACCTCACACTGACCCCACGTCATCTACAGTCACAACTCCTACACCACACACTGACCCCACGTCATCTACAGTCACAGCTCCTACACCACACACTGACCCCACGTCATCTACAGTCACAACTCCTACACCTCACACTGACCCCACGTCATATACAGTCACAACTCCTACACCTCACACTGACCCCATGTCATATACAGTCACAGCTCCTAAACCGCACACTGACCCCACGTCATATACAGTCACAACTCCTACACCTCACACTGACCCCACGTCATCTACAGTCACAACTCCTACACCTCACACTGACCCCACATCATCTACAGTCACAACTCCTACACCACACACTGACCCCACGTCATCTACAGTCACAACTCCTACACCTCACACTGACCCCACGTCATATACAGTCACAACTCCTACACCTCACACTGACCCCATGTCATATACAGGCACAACTCCTACACCACATACTGACCCCATGTCATCTACAGTCACAGCTCCTAAACCGCACACTGACCCCACGTCATCTACAGTTACAACTCCTACACCACACACTGACCCCACGTCATTTACAGTCACAGCTCCTACACCTCACACTGACCCCACATCATATACAGTTACAACTCCTACACCACACACTGACCCCACATCATATACAGTTACAACTCCTACACCACACACTGACCCCACGTCATCTACAGTCACAACTCCTACACCTCACACTGACCCCACGTCATATACAGTCACAACTCCTACACCACACACTGACCCCTTGTCATCTACAGTCACAACTCCTACACCACACACTGACCCCACGTCATCTACAGTCACAACTCCTACACCACACACTGACCCCATGTCATCTACAGTCACAACTCCTACACCACACACTGACCCCACGTCATATACAGTCACAACTCCTACACCACACACTGACCCCATGTCATCTACAGTCACAACTCCTACACCACACACTGACCCCACGTCATCTACAGTCACAACTCCTACACCTCACACTGACCCCACGTCATCTACAGTCACAACTCCTACACCACACACTGACCCCACGTCATCTACAGTCACAGCTCCTACACCGCACACTGACCCCACGTAATTTACAGTCACAGCTCCTACACCGCACACTGACCCCACGTCATATACAGGCACAACTCCTACACCTCACACTGACCCCACGTCATTTACAGTCACAGCTCCTACACCGCACACTGACCCCACGTCATATACAGGCACAACTCCTACACCTCACACTGACCCCACGTCATATACAGGCACAACTCCTACACCTCACACTGACCCCATGTCATCTACAGTCACAGCTCCTAAACCGCACACTGACCCACGTCATATACAGTCACAACTCCTACACCTCACACTGACCCCACGTCATATACAGTCACAGCTCCTACACCGCACACTGACCCCACGTCATCTACAGTCACAACTCCTACACCTCACACTGACCCACGTCATCTACAGTCACAACTCCTACACCACACACTGACCCCACGTCATCTACAGTCACAACTCCTACACCTCACACTGACCCACATCATATACAGTCACCGCTCCTACACCGCACACTGACCCCACGTCATATACAGTCACAACTCCTACACCTCACACTGACCCCACGTCATATACAGTCACAACTCCTACACCTCACACTGACCCCACGTCATATACAGTCACAACTCCTACACCTCACACTGACCCCACGTCATATACAGTCACAACTCCTACACCGCACACTGACCCCACGTCATATACAGTCACAACTCCTACACCACACGCTGACCCCACGTCATATACAGTCACAGCTCCTACACCACACACTGACCCACGTCATATACAGTCACAGCTCCTATACCGCATACTGACCCCACGTCATATACAGTCACAACTCCTACACCACACACTGACCCCACGTCATATACAGTCACAGCTCCTACACCGCACACTGACCCCACGTCATATACAGTCACAACTCCTACACCTCACACTGACCCCACGTCATATACAGTCACAGCTCCTACACCGCACACTGACCCCACGTCATATACAGTCACAACTCCTACACCTCACACTGACCCCACGTCATATACAGTCACAGCTCCTATACCGCATACTGACCCCACGTCATATACAGTCACAACTCCTACACCACACACTGACCCCACGTCATATACAGTCACAGCTCCTACACCGCACACTGACCCCACGTCATATACAGTCACAACTCCTACACCTCACACTGACCCCACGTCATATACAGTCACAACTCCTAAACCGCACACTGACCCCACGTCATATACAGTCACAACACCTAAACCGCATGCTGACCCCACGTCATATACAGTTACAACACCTACACCACACACTGACCCCACGTCATATACAGTCACAGCTCCTACACCGCACACTGACCCCACGTCTGACCCCATCGCTTGTTCCACGCTAAACTGTGCAGCAGGACTTTCTAGCACAGTGGACCAGAGTGACCATCTGCTGCAGGATTTGTTTAATGGTACACGGCCATTGTGTTCTTGTTCTGAGCTCAGCTCTGTTAGTGACCACATCGAATTCAGCTGAACTGTGCCCGGACACGACATTCCCATGAGAACAGTCCAAGTGGAAGAAGGTTTGATGAAAACACCAACTGCCCCCCAACTCAACAAGAGCGCATCGCTCATCTCCACCTTCCTGCATGAGGGAATCAGCACCACAGGCACAGCCGAGTGAGGATAATGCTGTTGTGTGCTGGGCACTAGGGATGCCAAGCACTGATGTGTAACTAGGTTTATGTTTTGTTTACAGAATTCAGCAGATGCTCTTATCCAGGAGGATTCAAGTGCTTTATTATCCACTTTAGAAAATGTCTCCTTAAGCCAGTGCAAATAAGCCAGAGTCCAAAAATACCTTTGAGCTGAGACAGTACTGAAAACATGAGTCAGTGCTGAAACACTGGTATCTGTTTCCACTTGCAGAGCTCAGGATAGATCCAAATGCAGTATGGTGGCCTGTTTAGTTCAGTAACAGAGGAACTTTACAAGATTAAGGGCAAGATCTCAGAAGCTCCTAAACAGCGACCGAAATCCCCTACCATACTACCCAGTACGGGAAACCAGTAGGTAAGAATGTGCGTATGTAACACTACTGCTGCTACAGAGGTTAGTGGAGAGTCTGCTGTGTGTGTGTAGTGTTCCTGCTACAGAGGTTAGTGGAGAGTCTGCTGTGTGTGTGTAGTGTTACTGCTACAGAGGTTAGTGTAGAGTCGGCTGTGTGTGTGTAGTGTTACTGCTACAGAGGTTAGTGGAGAGTCTGCTGTGTGTGTGTAGTGTTACTGCTACAGAGGTTAGTGTAGAGTCGGCTGTGTGTGTGTAGTGTTACTGCTGCTACAGAGGTTATTGGAGAGTCGGCTGTGTGTGTGTAGTGTTACTGCTACAGAGGTTAGTGGAGAGTCTGCTGTGTGTGTGTAGTGTTACTGCTACAGAGGTTAGTGTAGAGTCGGCTGTGTGTGTGTAGTGTTACTGCTGCTACAGAGGTTATTGGAGAGTCGGCTGTGTGTGTGTAGTGTTACTGCTACAGAGGTTAGTGTAGAGTCGGCTGTGTGTATGTAGTGTTACTGCTGCTACAGAGGTTAGTGGAGAGTCTGCTGTGTGTGTGTAGTGTTCCTGCTACAGAGGTTAGTGTAGAGTCGGCTGTGTGTGTGTAGTGTTACTGCTGCTACAGAGGTTAGTGGAGAGTCTGCTGTGTGTGTGTAGTGTTCCTGCTACAGAGGTTAGTGGAGAGTCTGCTGTGTGTGTGTAGTGTTCCTGCTACAGAGGTTAGTGGTGAGTCGGCTGTGTGTGTGTAGTGTTGCTGCTGCTACAGAGTTTAGTGTAGAGACTGCTGAGTGTATGTAGTGTTACTGCTGCTACAGAGGTTAGTGGAGAGTCTGCTGTGTGTGTGTAGTGTTCCTGCTACAGAGGTTGGTGGTGAGTCGGCTGTGTGTGTGTAGTGTTGCTGCTGCTACAGAGGTTATTGGAGAGTCTGCTGTGTGTGTGTAGTGTTACTGCTGCTACAGAGGTTAGTGTAGAGTCAGCTGTGTGTGTGTAGTGTTACTGCTACAGAGGTTATTGGAGAGTCGGCTGTGTGTGTGTAGTGTTACTGCTACAGAGGTTAGTGTAGAGTCGGCTGTGTGTGTGTGTAGTGTTACTGCTACAGAGGTTATTGGAGAGTCTGCTGTGTGTGTGTAGTGTTACTGCTACAGAGATTAGTGTAGAGTCAGCTGTGTGTGTGTAGTGTTACTGCTACAGAGGTTAGTGGAGAGTCTGCTGTGTGTGTGGAGTGTTCCTGCTACAGAGGTTATTGGAGAGTCTGCTGTGTGTGTGTAGTGTTACTGCTGCTACAGAGGTTAGTGTAGAGTCTGCTGTGTGTGTGTAGTGTTACTGCTACAGATGTTAGTGGAGAGTCGGCTGTGTGTGTTTAGTGTTCCTGCTACAGAGGTTATTGGAGAGTCTGCTGTGTGTGTGTAGTGTTACTGCTGCTACAGAGGTTAGTGTAGAGTCTACTGTGTGTGTGTAGTGTTACTGCTACAGATGTTAGTGGAGAGTCGGCTGTGTGTGTGTAGTGTTCCTGCTACAGAGGTTATTGGAGAGTCTGCTGTGTGTGTGTAGTGTTACTGCTGCTACAGAGATTAGTGTAGAGTCAGCTGTGTGTATGTAGTGTTACTGCTACAGAGGTTAGTGGAGAGTCGGCTGTGTGTGTGTAGTGTTCCTGCTACAGAGGTTAGTGGAGAGTCGGCTGTGTGTGTGTAGTGTTACTGCTGCTACAGAGGTTAGTGTAGAGTCAGCTGTGTGTGTGTAGTGTTACTGCTACAGAGGTTAGTGGAGAGTCGGCTGTGTGTGTGTAGTGTTCCTGCTACAGAGGTTATTGGAGAGTCAGCTGTGTGTGTGTAGTGTTACTGCTGCTACAGAGGTTAGTGTAGAGTCAGCTGTGTGTGTGTAGTGTTACTGCTACAGAGGTTAGTGGAGAGTCGGCTGTGTGTGTGTAGTGTTCCTGCTACAGAGGTTATTGGAGAGTCTGCTGAGTGTGTGTAGTGTTACTGCTGCTACAGAGGTTAGTGTAGAGTCAGCTGTGTGTGTGTAGTGTTACTGCTACAGAGGTTATTGGAGAGTCTGCTGTGTGTGTGTAGTGTTGCTGCTGCTACAGAGGTTAGTGTAGAGTCTGCTGTGTGTGTGTAGTGTTACTGCTGCTACAGAGGTTAGTGTAGAGTCGGCTGTGTGTGTGTAGTGTTGCTGCTGCTACAGAGGTTAGTGTAGAGTCTGCTGTGTGTGTGTAGTGTTACTGCTACAGAGGTTACTGTAGAGTCTGCTGTGTGTATGTAGTGTTACTGCTACTACAGAGGTTAGTGTAGAGTCAGCTGTGTGTGTGGTGTTGCTGCTGCTACAGAGGTTAGTGTAGAGTCTGCTGTGTGTGTGTAGTGTTACTGCTGCTACAGAGGTTAGTGTAGAGTCTGCTGTGTGTGTGTAGTGTTGCTGCTGCTACAGAGGTTAGTGTAGAGTCTGCTGTGTGTATGTAGTGTTGCTGCTGCTACAGAGGTTAGTGTAGAGTCTGCTGTGTGTATGTAGTGTTGCTGCTGCTACAGAGGTTAGTGTAGAGTCTGCTGTGTGTATGTAGTGTTACTGCTGCTACAGAGGTTATTGGAGAGTCTGCTGTGTGTGTGTAGTGTTACTGCTGCTACAGAGGTTAGTGAAGAGTCGGCTGTGTGTGTGTGTAGTGTTACTGCTACAGAGGTTATTGGAGAGTCTGCTGTGTGTGTGTAGTGTTACTGCTACAGAGATTAGTGTAGAGTCAGCTGTGTGTGTGTAGTGTTACTGCTACAGAGGTTAGTGGAGAGTCTGCTGTGTGTGTGTAGTGTTCCTGCTACAGAGGTTATTGGAGAGCCTGCTGTGTGTGTGTAGTGTTACTGCTGCTACAGAGGTTAGTGTAGAGTCAGCTGTGTGTGTGTAGTGTTACTGCTACAGATGTTAGTGGAGAGTCGGCTGTGTGTGTTTAGTGTTCCTGCTACAGAGGTTATTGGAGAGTCTGCTATGTGTGTGTAGTGTTACTGCTGCTACAGAGGTTAGTGTAGAGTCTACTGTGTGTGTGTAGTGTTCCTGCTACAGAGGTTATTGGAGAGTCTGCTGTGTGTGTGTAGTGTTACTGCTGCTACAGAGATTAGTGTAGAGTCAGCTGTGTGTATGTAGTGTTACTGCTACAGAGGTTAGTGGAGAGTCGGCTGTGTGTGTGTAGTGTTCCTGCTACAGAGGTTAGTGGAGAGTCGGCTGTGTGTGTGTAGTGTTACTGCTGCTACAGAGGTTAGTGTAGAGTCAGCTGTGTGTGTGTAGTGTTACTGCTACAGAGGTTAGTGGAGAGTCGGCTGTGTGTGTGTAGTGTTCCTGCTACAGAGGTTATTGGAGAGTCAGCTGTGTGTGTGTAGTGTTACTGCTGCTACAGAGGTTAGTGTAGAGTCAGCTGTGTGTGTGTAGTGTTACTGCTACAGAGGTTAGTGGAGAGTCGGCTGTGTGTGTGTAGTGTTCCTGCTACAGAGGTTATTGGAGAGTCTGCTGAGTGTGTGTAGTGTTACTGCTGCTACAGAGGTTAGTGTAGAGTCAGCTGTGTGTGTGTAGTGTTACTGCTACAGAGGTTATTGGAGAGTCTGCTGTGTGTGTGTAGTGTTGCTGCTGCTACAGAGGTTAGTGTAGAGTCTGCTGTGTGTGTGTAGTGTTACTGCTGCTACAGAGGTTAGTGTAGAGTCGGCTGTGTGTGTGTAGTGTTGCTGCTGCTACAGAGGTTAGTGTAGAGTCTGCTGTGTGTGTGTAGTGTTACTGCTACAGAGGTTACTGTAGAGTCTGCTGTGTGTATGTAGTGTTACTGCTACTACAGAGGTTAGTGTAGAGTCAGCTGTGTGTGTGGTGTTGCTGCTGCTACAGAGGTTAGTGTAGAGTCTGCTGTGTGTGTGTAGTGTTACTGCTGCTACAGAGGTTAGTGTAGAGTCTGCTGTGTGTGTGTAGTGTTGCTGCTGCTACAGAGGTTAGTGTAGAGTCTGCTGTGTGTATGTAGTGTTGCTGCTGCTACAGAGGTTAGTGTAGAGTCTGCTGTGTGTATGTAGTGTTGCTGCTGCTACAGAGGTTAGTGTAGAGTCTGCTGTGTGTATGTAGTGTTACTGCTGCTACAGAGGTTATTGGAGAGTCTGCTGTGTGTGTGTAGTGTTACTGCTGCTACAGAGGTTAGTGAAGAGTCGGCTGTGTGTGTGTGTAGTGTTACTGCTACAGAGGTTATTGGAGAGTCTGCTGTGTGTGTGTAGTGTTACTGCTACAGAGATTAGTGTAGAGTCAGCTGTGTGTGTGTAGTGTTACTGCTACAGAGGTTAGTGGAGAGTCTGCTGTGTGTGTGTAGTGTTCCTGCTACAGAGGTTATTGGAGAGCCTGCTGTGTGTGTGTAGTGTTACTGCTGCTACAGAGGTTAGTGTAGAGTCAGCTGTGTGTGTGTAGTGTTACTGCTACAGATGTTAGTGGAGAGTCGGCTGTGTGTGTTTAGTGTTCCTGCTACAGAGGTTATTGGAGAGTCTGCTATGTGTGTGTAGTGTTACTGCTGCTACAGAGGTTAGTGTAGAGTCTACTGTGTGTGTGTAGTGTTACTGCTACAGATGTTAGTGGAGAGTCGGCTGTGTGTGTGTAGTGTTCCTGCTACAGAGGTTATTGGAGAGTCTGCTGTGTGTGTGTAGTGTTGCTGCTGCTACAGAGGTTAGTGTAGAGTCTGCTGTGTGTGTGTAGTGTTGCTGCTGCTACAGAGGTTAGTGTAGAGTCTGCTGTGTGTATGTAGTGTTACTGCTGCTACAGAGGTTAGTGTAGAGTCGGCTGTGTGTGTGTAGTGTTGCTGCTGCTACAGAGGTTAGTGTAGAGTCTGCTGTGTGTGTGTAGTGTTACTGCTACAGAGGTTAGTGTAGAGTCTGCTGTGTGTGTGTAGTGTTACTGCTACAGAGGTTAGTGTAGAGTCTGCTGTGTGTATGTAGTGTTACTGCTGCTACAGAGGTTAGTGTAGAGTCAGCTGTGTGTGTGTAGTGTTGCTGCTGCTACAGAGGTTATTGGAGAGTCTGCTGTGTGTATGTAGTGTTGCTGCTGCTACAGAGATTAGTGTAGAGTCAGCTGTGTGTGTAGTGTTACTGCTGCTACAGAGGTTAGTGTAGAGTCTGCTGTGTGTATGTAGTGTTGCTGCTGCTACAGAGGTTAGTGGAGAGTCGGCTGTGTGTATGTAGTGTTGCTGCTGCTACAGAGGTTAGTGTAGAGTCTGCTGTGTGTATGTAGTGTTACTGCTGCTACAGAGGTTAGTGGAGAGTCGGCTATGTGTGTAGTATTACTGCTACAGAGGTTATTGGAGAGTCTGCTGTGTGTGTGTGTAGTGTTACTGCTACAGAGGTTATTGGAGAGTCTGCTGTGTGTGTGTAGTGTTACTGCTACAGAGGTTAGTGGAGAGTCTGCTGTGTGTGTGGAGTGTTCCTGCTACAGAGGTTATTGGAGAGTCTGCTGTGTGTGTGTAGTGTTACTGCTGCTACAGAGGTTAGTGTAGAGTCAGCTGTGTGTGTGTAGTGTTACTGCTACAGATGTTAGTGGAGAGTCGGCTGTGTGTGTTTAGTGTTCCTGCTACAGAGGTTATTGGAGAGTCTGCTGTGTGTGTGTAGTGTTACTGCTGCTACAGAGGTTAGTGTAGAGTCTACTGTGTGTGTGTAGTGTTACTGCTACAGATGTTAGTGGAGAGTCGGCTGTGTGTGTGTAGTGTTCCTGCTACAGAGGTTATTGGAGAGTCTGCTGTGTGTGTGTAGTGTTACTGCTGCTACAGAGGTTAGTGTAGAGTCAGCTGTGTGTATGTAGTGTTACTGCTACAGAGGTTAGTGGAGAGTTGGCTGTGTGTGTGTGTATTGTTACTGCTACAGAGGTTATTGGAGAGTCAGCTGTGTGTGTGTAGTGTTACTGCTGCTACAGAGGTTAGTGTAGAGTCAGCTGTGTGTGTGTAGTGTTACTGCTACAGAGGTTAGTGGAGAGTCGGCTGTGTGTGTGTAGTGTTCCTGCTACAGAGGTTATTGGAGAGTCTGCTGTGTGTGTGTAGTGTTACTGCTGCTACAGAGGTTAGTGTAGAGTCAGCTGTGTGTGTGTAGTGTTACTGCTACAGAGGTTATTGGAGAGTCTGCTGTGTGTGTGTAGTGTTGCTGCTGCTACAGAGGTTAGTGTAGAGTCTGCTGTGTGTGTGTAGTGTTGCTGCTGCTACAGAGGTTAGTGTAGAGTCTGCTGTGTGTGTGTAGTGTTGCTGCTGCTACAGAGGTTAGTGTAGAGTCTGCTGTGTGTGTGTAGTGTTATTGCTACAGAGGTTAGTGTAGAGTCTGCTGTGTGTATGTAGTGTTGCTGCTGCTACAGAGGTTACTGTAGAGTCTGCTGTGTGTATGTAGTGTTACTGCTGCTACAGAGGTTAGTGTAGAGTCTGCTGTGTGTGTGTAGTGTTGCTGCTGCTACAGAGGTTATTGGAGAGTCTGCTGTGTGTGTGTAGTGTTACTGCTGCTACAGAGGTTAGTGGAGAGTCGGCTGTGTGTATGTAGTGTTACTGCTGCTACAGAGGTTAGTGTAGAGTCTGCTGTGTGTGTGTAGTGTTGCTGCTGCTACAGAGGTTAGTGTAGAGTCTGCTGTGTGTATGTAGTGTTGCTGCTGCTACAGAGGTTAGTGTAGAGTCTGCTGTGTGTATGCAGTGTTACTGCTGCTACAGAGGTTAGTGTAGAGTCTGCTGTGTGTATGCAGTGTTACTGCTGCTACAGAGGTTAGTGGAGAGTCTGCTGTGTGTGTGTAGTATTACTGCTACAGAGGTTAGTGAAGAGTCGGCTGTGTGTGTGTAGTGTCACTGCTACAGAGGTTAGTGTAGAGTCAGCTGTGTGTGTGTAGTGTTACTGCTGCTACAAAGGTTAGTGGAGAGTCGGCTTACAGACTCCTGATACCTGTGACCACCTACCAGGACCTTATTGAGTCAAGGTAAAGGTAAGCCAGATTCTGTACCTTCAGCTCCTCAACAATGCAGGTGTATAGCTGATCACAAAGCATGATCTGTATTTACATCAGTAACACTCAGCAACAGTAGGGGGAGCACAAGAGCAAAAAATCTAATTCTCACGTAATGCTATTATTAAAATCATCTAGTTTGATGCCATATCGATGACTGGAATTGATTTTTTATACCGTCATTAATCAGCTGCAGCCTAGTATGTATATATAAATCTCCAGCTGTTCGTCTCCAGAGAAAAACACGGTTTTATTCATTTATACAATACTGCAGCCATACAACGACATAGTCTGCATTTCAAATGAGACTGCTTTCAAACGAAGCAGCTGTCCCTCTCTCCGCACGCTCTCCACCTTTCCTCTCCTCCTTCTGCCTTCGCTCAGTGAAGAGCTCTCCGAGCTTTCCCTCTGCAAGGCCTCCGTGAGCGTCTGGCCTTCGCTCAAAGAGAAAAATGTCACATTTCGCTTGCTAATTAAGTCCTTTTTACATTTAAACAGCCACTTTGACGAACTCACTTCCAGAGCCAGCTTTCAGCACCTGGTCTGCTTTGTTGAAGCACATATACGTAGACGGAGGAAGGGAGAGACGGGACAATCACACCTGGATAAACTGAAGTAGGACCTCCAATCAGGTAGACAGATTCTCACTGTTGGCTCTTTCTCTGAGAGGAGATGGGACGGAGTGACAAGCTAAATTAAAACTGTGCAGATGTGGGGTCACTGAAAGAGAGTATTATGGTTAACTGAAAATTTTGGTGCTGTTGTCCCGCTTCTCTCACGCTCACTCAGGGGTGCTGATATCTCAAGGAGCCTCCTGTTGTTGTTTTCTTCTAGCATTCTGTGCAGTCAAAAACTGCCCATCTAAACAACTGTCCAGCCTGTGCGGTCTGATACTAAACAACTGCCCATCCTGTGCGGTCTGATGCTGAACAACTGTCCAGCCTGTGCGGTCTGATACTGAACAACTGCCCATCCTGTGTGGTCTGATACTCATCAACTGCCCATCCTGTGTGGTCTGATACTCATCAACTGCCCATCCTGTGTGGTCTTATGCTAAACAGCTGCCCATCCTGTGCGGTCAGATACTGAAAAACTGCTCATCCTGTACGGTCTGGTACCGAACACCTGCCCATTCTGTGTGGTCTGATGCTGAATAGCTGTCCATCCTGTGGAGTCTGAGACCAAATACCTGCCCATCTTCTGTCATCTGATGCTGAACAACTGCCCATCCTGTGTGATCTGATTCTGAACAACTGCCCATCCTGTATGGTCTGATACTGAACAACAGCCAATCCTGTACGGTCTGATACTGAACAACTGCCCATCCTGTGTGGTCTGATGCTGAACAACTGCCCATCCTGTGTGATCTGATACTGAACAACTGCCCATCCTGTGTGGTCTGATACTGAACAACTGCCCATCTTGTACAGTCTGATACAGAACAACTGCCCATCCTGTACGGTCTGATACTGAACAACTGCCCATCCTGTGTGGTCTGATACTGAACAACTGCCCATCTTGTACAGTCTGATACAGAACTACTGCCCATCCTGTACGGTCTGATACTGAACAACTGCCCATCCTGTGTGGTCTGATACTGAACAACTGCCCATCCTGTGTGGTCTGATGCTGACCAGGTTCCCGTGTGTGACTGTATTCTGTACCAGTTTACCCACCATGGAGCTCCTGCTGTCCAGTGTGTTGTGGAGAGCTGGTTCTCACTGCTACTCTGATGGGACTATTGTTGTAAATCTTATTCTTTTTGTGTTGCTTTTGTACTTGTTTTCCTCCTTGTGGGCCTGAGGAGGATGGATTCTCCTTTTTGAGCCTGGTTCCTCTCCAGGTTTTCCTCATTGGGGGTTTGGACCTTTTGCAAAGCGAAGCAGGAGATGGACGAAGAAGCCTGCCGATCATACAGGTGACCAGTCAGCGACATACAACACATGGAGGCGTGAAGCGTGTCTGAATTTGGCCTCGTTTGCTCTTATTGTGTTTTATTATACATATTTCTCCAATTCCCCCTTCATCGCCCGTTCCCGTAAATGACCGTGCCCTGGATATTGCCCATCCTCGGGCTGCTAGGGCTAATGAAGTTGGGGATGCTACGCTCTTCTCATTACCTTTTCATTAAAGATAGGACTGGAAAATAGGTGTTGCTATGGAAACAGTGGAGCGGAAAAAAAGAAAGAGTCTCGTGCGCTAGCCGTTAGTGTGTTGTTTACCGGACTGATGGGAGTTTTTCATTGCGCCCTATAAAATCTGATTCAGGTTTACACAACCAGCTTGGGCTCGCACGAGACACCTCCCTCACTCTTTCATAAAGTCCCCCACGCCCCCCAACACCCCACCCACGCACACACTCCCACCCCCAGGTCAGCCAATAAAGCAGCTACTGTGTAGTGTAAACAGCTCCTATTAGCTAGATTTCCTACAGGGACTGATGAGAGTGACTGAGGTTAGATGAGGTTTCAGGGCGTACAAAGGAAGAAGAAGAAGGAGGAGAAGGGTAAAGTGAGTAAACTAAGGCTTTAGCAGTTTATCAACGAATATTCATACTTATATTCACACTTAAGGGCAAAAATTAGATTCTGATTCTCATTGTTCAATAAATTGGCCACTGTTTTGAATAATGGTACGTAGATGACCACTGATGTTCACACATTTTGATGTGCAAGTCCGAACCATGTCATAAGACTCAAATTCGAGTGTAACTTCATGTTGAGTCTCGTGTCTCTGGATTGCAGGTCTGAGCCAGTCTCGGCGAGGTTTGTTGAATTATGAGTCTATTGAGTCCATTATAAATCTGGAGTGTGAATTCGTGTTGAATCGTTAGTCTGTATGTAGGTCTGAGTTGAGTCAGGAGTCTCTGAAATGTGAGTCAGAGTCAAGTTGTGAAGGCGTGTTTGCATAGAATCAAGTCAGAGTTGTGTCCTTAAATGTCTGAGTTGAATCATGAGTCTTTGGCTTGTAAGTCAGATTCAAGTTACGAGTCTCTTCAGTGTCCAAGTTGGGTTTAAGTCAAGTCTGAGTCAAGTGGAATAATTGGGTTATGGGTCTCTGAAACGCGAGTCCGAGCTGAGTCATGGAGTATTGGAATGTGAAGTTGTGGAGTTGAATGTGACTGCCACACAGTCACACATCACAACTACAGGCACTTTAGTGTCTCTACCTCACCTCAATCACCTGAATCATTCTTATCTGGAGTTTGTCTCTTGAGTGTCCAAGACTGAGTCAAGTCATGAGTCTCTGGAGTGTCGACTCATGTTGAACCTCGAGACTTTATTCATCATAATCAGTTTAATTACATTCATCACACACCTTCACACACTCGCCTGAGTAATCTCACTCAACATCTCACGCAACATGCAAACTCTGGTCACCTGGCTGCGGAACTGAAACCTCTCATTGTCCCAGCCTTTAAGTCTCTTCAGTTTGAGTCCAAGTCAAGTCTAAGACTGAGTCACCAGTTTTATTCATGACTCTTTATTCATCACACACTCGACTGAGAGGGAGAACCTTATTCAACATGCAAACTCTGGTCACTTGAACGGTGCTGCGTCCCAGAGTATGGTCAGTTTAGGTAATAGTTTACTTAGGATGTGTCCGAAATCGCCTACTAGGGCAATAGGTAGGTAACTGGATTGGACCAGTACGTACTACTGGAGCAGTAGAGTAGTAGCAGTTTCAGAGAGCGAGTGTTTAGTATGCACACAATCTCAGACGCACTACATCCCCCATCTTACCAACGTCCTGCGAGGCAAGACGTCAGACCACCACCATAAACGTCCCGCTATTCATTAAAAGCCCCGTTGACTGACAGATTTAGATCCTGTTTGTGAAGCTGAGCTGCTTTTTGGTCTGAATCTGAACTCAGACGGTGTCGAGCTGGAACTCAGAGACGACCAATCAGGAGTTTAATAATGTTGTACCTCAGAAGCAGCTCTAACGTCTGTAGCGGCAGCTCACCAGCAGTGCTACATACACACAGCCGGCGGTTCTGCTTTCCCCCTCCGCGGCTCGAGGTGAATTATGGGGAAGCACAGTGTGTTGCGGACGCCTACCTTAAAAACGGTAACGTTCACAGACTGCTTAATGGCTACTGAGTATTCAGACATACTAGCTGTGCTTGCCCACTGATCTCAAGTAGGCGGTTTGGGACACACCCTTAGTAAGTCGGAAAAATTGTGCTAAGTGCGTTGGAACTATTATACCGTGTTCCTAGGACCACTCGGTGGTGGAAAAGTGGCCCATGACTCTCATTGATGTTTTCCTGTTAATTTTGTAGGTATATGTCTGATGTATCCTGTTATTATAAAGCATATATGCCCTGATAGGTTTCCAACAGGTGACCCGCCTTAGATGACCTTTCAGGGGGCTGTTAATACCGTTAATACAGTTAATACCCAAAACATTGATCACTCAGCCAAGCCACTCACAGAGCTCTGTGTTTCTGAGCTGTCGACTACAAGTTCCAGCGAAATGAATTCAGAGACTGCACATGAGCGGAGTGCGGAATGTCCTCGGATTGGGAAAACCTTGCAGGTCGTTGCGTATGTCTCCTCAGGTATACCTTTGTGGCTGACATGCTTTTTTCTGTCGTTCTTTAATCGCTTGCGTTTGGTCGTTGTTGAGTTTCCTTATGTGCCATTCTAAGCTCGGAGTAAACGTTCTTGGCAGCTTCCGTGCAGTCAAATACCCTTGTGCCCGCATATACACGGCGTAAGACATCTCTATCATCTGAACGCTCTTTATGTACGAGAGCGCCAGATATCAAACGCCGTTTGAAGTGTGTGTATCCGCAGATGAGAGGCTGTTTATGCGTGCATCAAACACAGAGCGATAGAGAGAGAGAGTGAGAGAGACAGATAGGGCAAGAGTGCCTTGTATAACCTTGGGTCTTTCATTCTTCTGAGGTAAAGAACAGAGAGATGAATGCCGTTGCTCTCCGGCTGCCTGGAGGACAGCAACCCGTCTCTTCTGTCTGACAGATAGATGACGGAGCTGGTGTAGAAAAGCATGCGGGGGCTCACGGAGGGTCTTGGGATGAAAAACAGTGCTGGTCTTTGATTCAGGCTGATAGGCGCTCGTACCTGTAGCATGAGCGTAATTGTAATTTGTGTATGTAGAAATGATTAAGTCCCTGTGGAGGCTGTGGAGAGCTGGAGGATCTGAATAGGTGACAGAATAAAAGCTATAAGCATTCAATTCCAGTATCTCTGTAGTGTTTGTGCACCAGCTAAAGGATTTCTCGACCAACCACAGGGTTTGACAGCTCCCTTTGTTCTTTTGTCATCACCAACACTGTACATTCATCTGTTTATGTGTTTGTGTGTATAGACTGTGTGGACTGTATGAACTCTATGGTCTGTATAGACTGTATGTACTGTGTGGACTGTATGAACTCTATGATCTGTATGTACTGTGTGGACTGTATGAACTCTATGGTCTGTATAGACTGTATGTACTGTGTGGACTGTATGAACGCTATGGTCTGTATGGACTGTATGTACTGTGTGGACTGTATGAACTCTGTGGTCTGTATAGACTGTATGTACTGTGTGGACTGTATGAACGCTATGGTCTGTATGGACTGTATGTACTGTGTGGACTGTATGAACTCTATGGTCTGTATAGACTGTATGTACTGTGTGGACTGTATGAACTCTATGGTCTGTATAGACTGTATGTACTGTGTGGACTGTATGAACTCTATGGTCTGTATAGACTGTATGTACTGTGTGGACTGTATGAACTCTATGATCTGTATGTACTCTGTGGACTGTATGAACTCTATGGTCTGTATAGACTGTATGTACTGTGTGGACTGTATGAACGCTATGGTCTGTATGGACTGTATGTACTGTGTGGACTGTATGAACTCTATGGTCTGTATAGACTGTATGTACTGTGTGGACTGTATGAACTCTATGGTCTGTATAGACTGTATGTACTATGTGGACTGTATGAACTCTATGGTCTGTATAGACTGTATGTACTGTGTGGACTGTATGAACTCTATGATCTGTATGTACTGTGTGGACTGTATGAACTCTATGGTCTGTATAGACTGTATGTACTGTGTGGACTGTATGAACGCTATGGTCTGTATGGACTGTATGTACTGTGTGGACTGTATGAACTCTATGGTCTGTATAGACTGTATGTACTGTGTGGACTGTATGAACTCTATGGTCTGTATAGACTGTATGTACTGTGTGAACTGTATGAACTCTATGGTCTGTACAGACTGTATGTACTGTGTGGACTGTATGAACTCTATGATCTGTATGTACTGTGTGGACTGTATGAACTCTATGGTCTGTATAGACTGTATGTACTGTGTGGACTGTATGAACGCTATGGTCTGTATGGACTGTATGTACTGTGTGGACTGTATGAACTCTATGGTCTGTATAGACTGTATGTACTGTGTGGACTGTATGAACTCTATGGTCTGTATAGACTGTATGTACTGTGTGAACTGTATGAACTCTATGGTCTGTATAGACTGTATGTACTGTGTGGACTGTATGAACTCTATGGTCTGTATGTACTGTGTGGACTGTATGAACTCTATGGTATGTATAGACTGTATGTACTGTGTGGACTGTATGAACTCTATGGTCTGTATAGACTGTATGTACTGTGTGGACTGCATGAACTCTATGGTCTGTATAGACTATGTACTGTGTGGACTGTATGAACTCTATGGTCTGTATAGACTGTATGTACTGTGTGGACTGTATGAACTCTATGGTCTGTAGAGACTGTATGTACTGTATGGACTGTATGAACGCTATGGTCTGTATAGACTGTATGTACTGTATGAACTCTATGGTCTGTATAGACTGTGTGGACTGTATGGACTGTGTTAACTGTATAGACCAGAGGTATTTAATTAGAATTCAGTATGGTCCATTTAGCGGAACTTTCCTCAGGCCAAGGTCTGGACGGTCATAATTTCAGTGCCCTATCTTGTATACTGAAGTAGCCTAGTAGCCTCTATCAGCATTTTATATCATCAACAACTGAAAGACAAATTACAAATACTGTTCAACATATTTGTTGTTTTAAATGTTGAACTGAATTAATTATTTATAGAACATAAAATAAATGTGTTTTCCTCCTTAAAACAAGGGCTACTTAAAAAACAATGTTTTTGAAAAAAAGTGCATCATAAAGTGTTTGTGTTTAGAAAAAGTAAATAAAACGTGCAGTCTTCTTATTAACTCAATTTCACATCTTAACAGTTTATGGCCTCTTGTATTCCTCTTTCACACTTTCTCTTGTTTAGTGAGAAAAGTGAGTTCTTGGTTGTTTTTAAATCTGGGCTGAAATGGTGTCAGGGCCATTCTCATACAAATATGAAGGAGCTCGTTACTGAGCTTGGGATGCTATTTATTCCTAATAATGCTTATGGTGGAATGAACCATCTGGATTAGTCTTGCTCTGACTCGCTTTATTCTCCGACTGCCACCTCTCACTTCGTACCTCGCCTGTGTGCGCGCCACACTCCTGAGTCTGCACAGATCTAATTGGCTGAGGAGCACATTTGGTGATCTTACAACGCACGTGATCGGTCTCTGAGTTTATTGCGGCATAAAGCCCGTATACCGTAAAAACTAGACAAGCTCCGCCACTTAAAATAAACACTGTCAGAATTAAATCCTTCTCAGTAGTTCATCTGTTTTTGTCTGAATTGGACAACGTCTGGGTTCCAGACGTTCCAGGTCCACCTATTAGTGACCTCTGGTATAGACTGTGTAGACTGTATGTGCTGTGTGGACTGTATGGTCTGTGTAGACTGTATAGACGGTGTGGTCTGTATGTAGTGTCTGTATGTGCTGTATAGTTTTGTGGACTGTATGGGCTTTATAAACTGTATGGTCTGTCTGGACTATATGGGCTGTGTGGACTGTATGGACTATATGGTCTGTCTGGACTATATGTGCAGTGTGGACTGTATGGTCTGTCTGGACTATATGAGCTATGTAAGCTGTATGGACTGTGTGGACTGTGTGGTCTGTCTGGACTATATGAGCTATGTAGGCTGTATGGACTGTATGGTCTGTCTGGACTATATGAGCTATGTAGGCTGTATGGACTATATGAGCTATGTAGGCTGTATGGACTGTATGGTCTGTCTGGACTATATGAGCTATGTAGGCTGTATTGACTATGGACTGTATGGTTTGTGTAGACTGTATGGACTGTATGGGCTTTATACACTGTATGGACTATATGGTCTGTCTGGACTATATGGGCTGTATGGACTGTGTGGACTGTATGGTCTATATGGACTGTATGGGCTGTGTGGACTGGTGGTCTGTGGTCTTTCTTCTCCCCCCCCTTCTCTCTGTACCTCTCACTATCTCTCTGAGCTCCAGGTGCTGCTGCAGCTGATTTGCACTTGATGCTGTGTTCTGATTGGTCAAGTGCCTTTACAGGGCCTGATTTAAAGACCAGGTGGTTGGCTGCCGCCTTGGCTCCACCTCCTTCCCCTCTGTTTCTTTCTGATGGGCTTTTTGCTGTGGAGGAGTTGTGTCTCCTGTGTGTGTTCGTCTAGCTGCAGTTCAGCAGTTAAATCCTTACACTGGCTGTGGTGGGTGTGGCTAGTTTTCGTTAGGGGGTTGTTTATGTTTAGAGAATTAGGTTATGTTTTTATATTTGTGTTTTCTTTCTGGTTAGGTTAGTTAGTGAACTGCTAAAGTTGGCTCAAATAAATACACATCTAGAGGTTAGAATTTTGTGCATTTACTTGGTCTGGCAGGATTGACGTGTGACGGTTGGGGGAGACATTGACAGTGTGTGTGTGTGTAAAAACACACAGGGGTGCAGTAAACCAATAGCAGCTCTACTCAGTGTTCAGATAGATGCTCATATGAAGACTGATGTCAGCACTTGAGTTGAAAAGCGAGTTTAATTGAATGTATAACCTGCAAATTTCAGTGACTGATAGAATAACTACCTCTCTCTCTCTCTCCCTCTCAATCTCCCGCTCAATCTCTCTCTCTCTTCCTCTCACTCAAACTCTCTCACTCTGTCTCTGCTTCAGTGACAGTGAAATGACAGAGTGTATAAAATAAAAAGCTCCTCTGTGTGTGTGAGTGTGTGTGACAGAGAGAGCGAGTGTGTGTATAGAAGACTCCTCTACAACACACATTCCTTGCACTCCATCAATCTCAGCACGCATGACGGAGAGACAGGAGCACAACACACGTCCGCCCTTTGATCTGAGTGCACCTCTCACACAGACACTCACATAGACACACAGACACTCACATACACACACAGGCAAACCCACAGACACTCACACACACAGGCAAACCCACAGACACTCACACACACAGGCAAACCCACAGACGCTCACACACACAGACAAACCCACAGACACACACACAGACAAACCCACAGACACACACACAGGCAAACCCACAGATGCTCACACACACACATACAGACAAACACACAGATGCTCACACACACACACACAGGCAAACCCACAGACAAACCCACAGACACACACACAGACAAACCCACAGATGCTCACACACAGACAAACCCACAGACACACACACAGGCAAACCCACAGATGCTCACGCACACACACACACACACAGACAAACACACAGACGCTCACACACACACACACACACACACACACAGGCAAACCCACAGACACACACACAGACAAACCCACAGACACACACACAGGCAAACCCACAGACACACACACAGGCAAACCCACAGATGCTCACGCACACACACACACACAGGCAAACCCACAGACACACACACAGACAAACCCACAGATGCTCACACACACAGGCAAACCCACAGACACACACACAGGCAAACCCACAGATGCTCACACACACAGACAAACCCACAGACACACACACAGGCAAACCCACAGATGCTCACGCACACACACACACACAGACAAACACACAGACGCTCACACACACAGACAAACCCACAGACACACACACAGGCAAACCCACAGATGCTCATGCACACACACACACACACAGACAAACACACAGACACACACACAGGCAAACCCACAGATGCTCACGCACACACACACACACACACAGACAAACACACAGACAAACACACAGACAGGCAAACCCACAGACACTCACACACACACTCACACAGACACTCACACAGACAAACACACACAGATGCTCACACAGATAAACCCACAGACGCTCACACACACACACACAGACAAACCCACAGACACACACAGACAAACCCACAGACACACACAGACAAACACACAGACACTCACACAGACAAACCCACAGACGCACAGACACACACACACACACACACACACACACACACAGTGCAGCGAACAGGATAAAAAAAACTCTCAGACTGTCTGGAGAACTGAACTGTCTAAAAACACACCAAGTTTATGATACAAAACGACTCTTTCTGTTTACATACATACTGAAAGGGTTCATTCTAAATAAGGTTGTCAAGTTAAAGGAAAATTCCACCACATTTTCAAAAAATTGAATTCAGTGTATGAGGTATAACCAGAATGATTGATTGTGTTTACAGTGGTGGTGATGTTTACAGTGGTGGTGATGTTTACAGTGGTGGTGATGTTGTTTACAGTGTTGGTGTTGTTTGCAGTGGTGGTGATGGTGTTTACAGTGTTGGTGTTGTTTGCAGTGGTGGTGGTGGTGTTTGCAGTGGTGGTGATGACATTTACAGTGTTGGTGATATTTACAGTGGTGGTGATGGTGTTTACAGTGTTGGTGATGACATTTACAGTGTTGGTGATGATGTTTACAGTGTTGGTAATGTTTAAAGTGGTGGTGATGTTGTTTATTGTGGTGGTGATGTTTACAATGGTAGTGATGGTGTCTCCATGGCTACAACACAAATATACACATATTTACTATCAAACCCACCAGTGAACCTACACGTGTCTTCTGAGGTTATATGAATGATGACACGAGTGAAAAAGAGGTCAATGCCTCTGGTTTAATGTTTTTTGGCAGTATTTCATATTTAGTCTGTACCTGTTCTCAGTACTGATATTTGGATAAAATACTGACACAAGCAAAAGTACCTTCATATAAACTACTTGAGTTAAAGTACAAAAGTATCAGGTTACTATGCTTAGGTAATGAGAAACTTATAGAACTGCAGCTTCTTAGTAAATCCTGCATCATCAGCTCGGGAACTGTAATGTCTGTATGACATTTTTTCTCTATTTCTCTATTATTTTGGTCTAAAATGAAACATTACAGCTCCAAAGTCAGAGATGTGAGCAATCACAGAGCAGCACAGGTGATTTTGTGAATGAAATGAAAGAGAAGAAAGGAATTAGTAACTAAATATGAAGGGCTGAAATGTGAGTAAAAAGTAGATTCCTTTACTCAATAGTATACTAGAGTAGAAGTAGAAAAATTACTATTTGAAAATACTCAGAGTACAATTCCAGCAGTACTGTACTGAAATACATGTACTGAGTAACTGTAACTAGTTACTACTCACCTCCCTATTTCTTACAATAATATACTGAAGTACTTGTTCTAAGTAACTGTAACTAGTAACTACTCATCTCTGTATTCAATACAATAATATACTGAAGTACATGTACTGAGTAACTGTAACTAGTTATTACTCATCTCTGAATTTAATACAGTAAAATACTGAAGTACATGTACTGAGTAACTGTAACTAGTTATTACTCATCTCTGAATTTAATACAATAATATACTGAAGTACATGTATTGAGTAACTGTAACTAGTTATTACTTATCTCTGAATTTAATACAATAATATACTGAAGTACATGTATTGAGTAACTGTAACTAGTTATTACTCATCTCTGAATTTAATACAGTAAAATACTGAAGTACATGTACTGAGTAACTGTAACTAGTTATTACTTATCTCTGAATTTAATACAATAATATACTGAAGTACATGTATTGAGTAACTGTAACTAGTTATTACTCATCTCTGAATTTAATACAGTAAAATACTGAAGTACATGTACTGAGTAACTGTAACTAGTTATTACTTATCTCTGAATTTAATACAATAATATACTGAAGTACATGTATTGAGTAACTGTAACTAGTTATTACTTATCTCTGAATTTAATACAATAATATACTGAAGTACATGTACTGAGTAACTGTAACTAGTTACTACCCACCTCTGAATTTAATACAATAATATACTGAAGTACATGCACTGAGTAACTGGAACTAGTTACTACCCACCTCTGAATTTAATACAATAATATACTGAAGTACATGCACTGAGTATGTCACGGCGGTCTCAGCAGAGCGGACACAAGCGCAGAGCTTGTTAAAAATAAACAGCAATAACAATGAACGACCAAGACAGAGGGAATACACAGGGTATATATACATGGGCTAACAAGAGGGAACAACAATGGGGAACAGGTGTGCGAGGCGGGGCAAGGGCGGAGACGAGGAGCACGTGACAAAACAGAAACACATGGACGGAACGTAAACAGACGCACGTGGACTTGACAGGACGTAAACAGGCGAGGGACGCGGGGAACAGGGCGGAGTATGACGGAGTAACTGTAACTATTTACTACTCACCACTGTGTTTAACACAACAATATACTTATTATTCTCATTTTTATTTCTTTTTATTTAATTTATTTTTTGTTTGTTTTTTCCCCAATGTTTTAATAATTTAAGTTATTACTTTTACGTTATTACTTTTAAATATTAATTTGCCTTTTTATTCTTTCAAGTTGAAATCTTATTAATTTGGTTTTATTATTTTTTCTGCTTCGAAATTAAATCTTAATTATTTGTAAATAATTAATACATTAATTAATAAATTAATAAATAAGTTTAATTAAATTGTAATTCCTTTAATTAATTTACTGAGTGTATCGTCAGTTTGTTTGTGTAGTCTGAGAGAATAATACCTTGTATCTTCATTTTGTCATCTTTTAATTTTGATATAATCTGTTGTTCTTCATTTTGGGTGTATAGTTTATAATGTATGCACCAAAGACCAAAATAACTCGAAAAGACGTCTGCTGCCGTTGACTTTGGGACTAAATCCGACATTAGAATTAGACAATTAGAATACATGTAGTTTAGAAAGCACTCATTAGACATAGCCTTGTGGGGTTTTTTTTGTTTTTTAGGGGTTAATTATTGCATGTTGCCCCTTTAAATCGGTTAAATTCTATGACTGTTCTTTATTTAACATAATACACAACATGTTTATCACGTTTTGGCAATCCAGCGTCTCGTTACTAATGCAGACGAGTTAAATTTGGTAATCTCTGGGGCAAATAACTCTTTTTTCCAGCAAGAGCCAATATTTGCATAAGAAGCTGAGGGCTTGTTGACACAGCAGGCGCGTGTAAATGAGACGGGGCTAATATTTTACATCAACATGCTGACAAAACTCCTCACGAACACGGCGCAAATTATCCTAGAATATTGTCACGGGGCCTCATAAAAGCAGTCAAGCGAAACTCTGATACTTCTCCCCCAAACGCCGTCTCTCCTGGTCGTTATTTGAACGTTTTTTGGGGGGGGTCTTTAATTTGCATCCCTTGTTCGATTCAATTTCCAGCGCAGATACGCCGACGATAAGTGTGACGAAGGTTCAATTCCCACAAAGCACAAGGGAGGCAAGGAGGGGGGGCGAGATTGAATTCAGCTGCTTAAACATTCATATTAAACCGGACGCCTTTCTTCAGCATCCCGGCATGTACAGGCCTGGACTAATATTAAAGGATGCAACATGATGGCATAAAAAATCATAATAATTTCTTATGCAGCCTGAAGAAAGGAGCTGCAGCCCGGTCGACCGATCATCTCTTTTGTTTGAAGACACGTCTATGTGCAATTTATGAACTCAGAGGAGCCCAGTAAACTCCCCCCAACACACATACACACACATAACAAAAACCTTAATTTACGCTAACATTTGCGTTATTATACTCTACATATTTCATTTCTGATTGGTATAGGTCATGTGGTCTGGTAGGTAAGGGCAGTCAGCGTTAAAGGGCTCATGTCGTATTTTTTGTCCTTTTTTTTGTTGAGCTTAATTAGTAACGTCTGTGTGTTTTGTATGCTAAAGATCACAGACCATTTCCAATTCTCTCAAAACAGGCCGTTTCTGTTACTGTGGAGCTAAACTACTGTTGGCTCAGTAGGTGAATATATGTAAATGTCAGTTGCTTCCTGTGACATCACAGAAACAATGTTAGTTTTTATATTTGGACTGTATGGATTGTATAGACTATACGGACTATATGGTCTGTATGGTCTGTATGAGCTAAATGGAATGTATGGTCTGTATGATCTGTATGAGCTAAATGGTATGTATGGGCTGAATGGAATGTATGGTCTGTATGGACTGAATAGAATGTATGGTCTATATGGGCTGAATGGTATGTATGGTCTGTATGGGCTGAATGGAATGTATGGTCTGTATGGACTGAATAGAATGTATGGTCTATATGGACTGAATAGAATGTATGGTCTATATGGGCTGAATGGTATGTATGGTCTGTATGGGCTGAATGGAATGTATGGTCTATATGGACTGAATAGAATGTATGGTCTATATGGGCTGAATGGAATGTATGGTCTGTATGGGCTGAATAGAATGTATGGTCTATATGGGCTGAATGGAATGTATGGTCTGTATGGGCTGAATAGAATGTATGGTCTATATGGGCTGAATGGTATGTATGGTCTGTATGGGCTGAATGGAATGTATGGTCTGTATGGGCTGAATAGAATGTATGGTCTATATGGGCTGAATGGAATGTATGGTCTGTATGGGCTGAATAGAATGTATGGTCTATATGGACTGAATAGAATGTATGGTCTATATGGGCTGAATGGAATGTATGGTCTGTATGGGCTGAATAGAATGTATGGTCTATATGGGCTGAATGGTATGTATGGTCTGTATGGGCTGAATGGAATGTATGGTCTGTATGGGCTGAATGGAATGTATGGTATGTATGGGCTGAATGGAATGTATGGTCTGTATGGACTGAATAGAATGTATGGTCTATATGGGCTGAATGGTATGTATGGTCTGTATGGGCTGAATGGAATGTATGGTCTGTATGGGCTGAATGGAATGTATGGTCTGTATGGTTTATATGGACTTAGTGGACTGTATGGTGTATATGGTCTGTATAGAAGTATGGGATGTATGGACATTTAGTTTTCCATGATATAAACCCCTAATAATGCCGCTGGTTGTTTGTTACAAATAAGTGTTTTTGGTGTAAAACAGTCTCAGAAGTGTTCACAGTGGTGGTGAATGGAACCAGACATCCAGCTCTAAAAGCTCCCTCACAGAAAGTTATTATAGTAGATGGCTATAAATACACTGTCTGATGCCTGAGGCGCTGTTTGTAATAGTTTAAAGAAGATGTCAGTCTTAAACCCCAAAGAAAACCTAGTATTTTCAGATTGTTTCCAGATGAGAGAAAACATGGCAGTTTTGTTTATAAATATACTCCCAGTGCATATATTTCTGTCTCACACATAACGACTTTGGACTTGGACCCAAAAAGTATATACTTTTTTAAGCAAAACAATGGTGAACTGATTTTTACCAATGTTGCACATAACTCTAGGAAAGAACTCATTTGTTTTGGGAGCGTTGGTTGATAGGTTGATTAATTGTCATGCAGACCAAATCAAGGCCTCAACAACGCAAAGAGTCATCAGAGGTTGGAGCTGCAGAGCAGATTTGGTTTGAGTTCAGGACTCCTGGCCAGACTTTGGGGTGAAAAAGACAGAAAAGTAGGCTGAAGCACTCGGGGCATGGTGGAGCCCTCAGGCTGAGATTTACAAAATGGGGCATCTCTCTGTCTCTTTCTTTTTTTTTCTCTCTCTTTCTTTTTTCTCTCTCTCTCTCTTTCTTTTCCTCTCTCTCTTTCTTTCTTTCTTTCTCTCTCTCTCTCTTTCTCTCTCTCGCTCTATTATTCTATCCAATATTCTGGAGAGAAACTCATTATTTTTTTGAAGTGAACAGACCGGCGCTGCACTCTAGTCTATTTCTTCATCATATATAAAGATATTTAACAAAAAGGTGTCTGAAAGGTCATTTGGTGACAGCTAAAGCTCATTATGAGGCTACACTGATTACTAGACTTAACTTTGGATCACGTTGGTGTCATCATGTCATCAACCCCCTTTCACACACTCCCCGCTGTACTGCTGTCCCCCCAGACCAATTCATTACTGTAATCCTAGTTTTACATACTGCTTAATAAGCATCAGGCCAATACAGATCTTATGTGTACGTTAAGTTCTGCATGTAAGTATTGCCTTCATCAAAGAAGTCATTACTTTTGACATTTTGACGTTTGACGTGTACAGTACTGAATCATCTCCAAGCAGAAACGGGGCTGGATGTGAAGGAAGATCCACTTTTAGGAAATATAGCAGGAGATTCATAGAGATTAGCATCCTGGTGTATACCATCTGATGGGTTGACGGGAGCCTGTTTAATTTCCTCGGTTGCTAGGAGACCCGTGTCAGTCATAATGTATGACCACTCCTTCCTGGGGAGGTGTTTATTTCATGATTGACAGTCTTTTATTTGGGTGCTTTATTGCTGAATTGAAAAGCTAGTGTGTGTTCAGATCAAGCCTGTAGATTATCTCAGGTCTGAAATTAAATTGAACTTATTCACAGTAAGAAAAATGAGATAAAAGCATTAGACGTACAGATGTACAGCAAAACGGGCAGGAAAAATAAAACACTGAGCCACAACGAGGAGAACAACTAGGGGTATAAATACACAGAAAACAAACGAAACACCAAGTCTAACAAGAGGGCGTGATGACAGGCTACACACGGGTGAGGCAGGCAAAGTAAAAGGGGCAGAGCAAGGCAAAGGGGCGGAGTAAAAGCTGAACTGGAGAACCAAAACATGTCAGGCGGATAGACGGGCAGGGCTAGACAGGATGTGACATAAGGAACAAACAGAAGGCAGGAATGAGAAAGCCCACAGGTGAGGCAAGAAACTGGACTACAGCACTGGAAAACTGCAAAGGCTGGGCGAATTGCTGGGCAGGGAACTGGAAAGGCTGGGTGACTGGCTAGGCTAGGAACTGGAAAGGCAGGGCAACTGGCTGGGCAGGGAACTGGAAAGGCTGGGTGACTGGCTAGGCTAGGAAATGGTAAGAATGGGTGGATGGCTGGGCAGGGAACTGGAAAGGCAGGGCAACTGGCTGGGCAGGGAACTGTAACTGCTGGGTGGCTGGCTGGAAAGGAAACTGGAAGGACAGCTGAAACAAGCAGGGCAGTTAAAGGGGTCTCAGGGTCTGGAGGCTCAGGGGCATTGGTGGCTTAAAGGTCTGGAAACAGGTCTAAAGTTAAAGTTGCAACATACTTTTCAAGATTTGTGTATTATTACTATTTTTAGGAGAAGGAAGGAACATCTAATTAAGCCTAATGTAATCTGACTGCAGTGAGTGAATCTGACCTGACATTTAAAAACGTGACTGTAAAAGAAATAAATGAAGTGGTCTCTCACTTTTGAGCAGTGCTGTACTTGTAAAGAAGACTGAAGACGTTTGCTGCCAGATGCGCTGCTGGATCTGATCCCCTCCTCCATAGAGGATCTGTACTAGATCTATATATCACTGTGTTTATATGATCTGATTCCAGCAAATGAATATCGTGCCTCTGAGGTTTCAGTTGTAAAGGTTTGATAAGAGCGTTTACTGAAGTGCTGTATTTTAACGGTACAGCTGTGAGATAATGAGACTTTATAGTAATGCACTTTATTGATTGACGTGATTTGGTTGTTCAGTACGTCGGACTGTGTTCAGTATGCATTAGACTGCCTGTTCAGACTGATGTGACTCGACTGCGCAAAGTGCTATTTAATGATGTTTTGAATTCTGTTATTTAAGTTTTTCATTTCTGATCTTTTTTTCTTGCAGCACATTTAGGTTCCTGAGTGCTGCAATACTTATGAACTCAATTATGCGTTTTTAGTTTAAAGTATCTGTGAACAGAATAATAGTAATAGAACAAAAATGTGTGTATGATGCTGCTGATCAGACCTGTGGGAGAAATGAGTGGGCGTGGCTAATGAGCAAATGACTGACCACTGTCTGTCCAGCACTCCTAGCCGCATATGCAGACAGACAAATAGACAGACAAACAAAAGAAAGAATGTACATGCAGACAGACAGACAGACAGACGAACAGGAGGTTTATCTTGTTGTGTTTTGGTTCTGCTGGTCAATTTTATCTCTCCAAGTTTCTCTGATTCTGAAACTGGTTTGAGTGGGCGGAGCCAGAGAGACATCAGCTCTGTGATTGGTCAGAGGAGTGTTTCCAGAAGCGTTACTCAAGATTAGAACTGCCTAGTTTACATGTAGAGGATATTGTGAAATGTATCGGTCAGTTACTGGTCAGAGGAACTTTAGTAAAAGGTTATTTAATACATGTTTACTGTTTACCTAGAGCAACATAAACCTCATTAGAGAGACACAAAGATTCAAGTTCTCTGGTTCACCTTGATAAGACAGAAAACAGGCTCCGGTGAACAAACTGAGGGTAACAGTGGTCAAGAACACCTTTAACAGAGGAAGAGATGTTGAGAGGAAAGAGTGTCCACCTCTGGTAAACACTGGATTAATATTAATATTAAAAATGTGTTGCATCTAATCAGCCTGAAGTGCAGCAAGAGCCAGGAACCCGACCTGCATTCTTCTAAACTACATTCACATAACATACACACCGCAAACAAAACAGTTCATCTCACTGCTTACTTGTGTTTACTGTTCTGTAGTGGGTTTAGTGGTTGTCACAGTGCTGTAGTGGTTAGTATGGTGGTGTAGTGGTTAGTATGGTGGTGTAGTAGTTAGTATGGTGGTGTAGTGGTTAGTATGGTGGTGTAGTGGTTAGTATGGTGGTGTAGTGGTTGTCACAGTGCTGTAGTGGTTAGTACGGTGGTGTAGTGGTTAGTACGGTGGTGTAGTGGTTAGTATGGTGGTGTAGTAGTTAGTATGGTGGTGTAGTAGTTAGTATGGTGGTGTGGTGGTTAGTACGGTGGTGTAGTGGTTAGTACGGTGGTGTAGTGGTTAGTATGGTGGTGTAGTAGTTAGTATGGTGGTGTAGTGGTTAGTATGGTGGTGCAGTGGTCAGCACTGTGTTGTAGTGGTTAGTATGATGGTGTAGTGGTTAATACGGTGGTGTAGTGGTTAGTATGGTGGTGTAGTGGTTAGTACGGTGGTGTAGTGGTTAGTATGGTGGTGCAGTGGTCATCACTGTGTTGTAGTGGTTAGTATGATGGTGGAGTGGTTAGTACGGTGGTGTAGTGGTTAATATGGTGGTGTAGTGGTTAGTACGGTGGTGTAGTGGTTAGTATGGTGGTGTAGTGGTTAGTATGATGGTGGAGTGGTTAGTACGGTGGTGTAGTGGTTAGTATGGTGGTGTAGTGGTTAGTACGGTGGTGTAGTGGTTAGTACGGTGGTGTAGTGGTTAGCAAGGTGGTGTAGTGGTTAGTACGGTGGTGTAGTGGTTAGCAAGGTGGTGTAGTGGTTAGTATGGTGGTGTAGTGGTTAGTACGGTGGTGTAGTGGTTAGCACGGTGGTGTAGTGGTTAGTACGGTGGTGTAGTGGTTAGCCAGGTGGTGTAGTGGCTAGCATGGTGGTGTAGTGGTCAACACTGTCTCCTCGCAGCAAGACGATCCGGGTTGGATTCCCAGTCCGGGCTGTTCTGTGTGGAGTGTGCATGTTCTCCCCGTGCTTAAGTGGGTTTCCTCCGGGTTAGGTTGATCGCTCACTCTAAACTGGGTGTGAGTGTGTGTGTGTGAGTGTGTGCGTGAGTGTGTGTTGGCCATGCGATGGACTGGCGACCTGTCCATGGTGTACCTCACCTTTGCCCGATGACGCTGGGATCGGCCCAGTGTTAATTTTGACAGCAAATTTTGATTTAGTCTTAGTCTTTTGACTTTTGTCACTTAGTTTTAGTCATAATTTAGTCATCTGAATTGTTTTTACTTTTAGTCTAGTTTTAGCCGAATAATTATCATAATAATATAGTCTAGACTAAATCTACAGTCGATTCAGTCGACTAAAATCTAAAGGGTGTAAAATGTAATGCTTTTTCTTCAGTTCCCTTGAATTATTTAAGTCATTATATATACTTTATACATTATATATATATATGTATATATATATATATATATATGAAATGAAACATTTATACACACACAAACAGTTTAACAAACAACATCTGAGCTCTTCCGTAACTGCAAAGTGAATAAGAGAAAACTGTTATTTTATCCTTGTATCACTTTTTTATTTATCTCTAATTTATTTAATAGTTGTTACTAGTGCTGTCAATCTAATTAAATTATATGCTCTGTGGTTAACTAATCTACATTAATTGCATTTATCATTTTTTGCTATGAAAATATTTTTAATTGTGCAATTCAAATAAATTTTGGCATAACAGTAAATCAATAAATGAAAAACTGCCACATCTCCAGGTCACAGTGTTTACTAGAGACATTAATTATTGTAAATAAAACTAGCTAATCTGTTTCGTGCATTTTCTAGTGTGTACGGGGAGATTTGGGACACGATCATCAAACGCAGATGGTTGGAGTTAGCTAGCTAGTCTCCCGACTCTGGCTCTGCACATATAGCGTTTTACCTGCTTCCCACATACCTGATCAACTAATCTGATCCTCAACACCACCTTACTGAGTTAATACAGCGCTTCACCTGCTTCCTACATCCCTGATCAACTAATCTGATCATCAACACCACCTTACTGAGTTAATACAGCGCTTCACCTGCTTCCCACATACCTAATCAACTAATCTGATCATTAACACCACCTTACTGACTTAATGCAGCGCTTCACCTGCTTCCCACATACCTGATCAACTAATCTGATCATTAACACCACCTTACTGAGTTAATACAGCGCTTCACCTGCTTCCCACATACCTGATCCAACTAATCTGATCATTAACGCCACCTTACTGAGTTAATACAGCGCTTCACCTGCTTCCCACATACCTGATCAACTAATCTGATCATTAACACCACCTTACTGACTTAATGCAGCGCTTCACCTGCTTCCCACATACCTGATCAACTAATCTGATCATTAACACCACCTTACTGAGTTAATACAGCGCTTCACCTGCTTCCCACATACCTAATCAACTAATCTGATCATTAACACCACCTTACTGAGTTAATACAGCGCTTCACCTGCTTCCCTCATACCTGATCCAACTAATCTGATCATTAACACCACCTTACTGACTTAATACAGCGCTTCACCTGCTTCCCTCATACCTGATCCAACTAATCTGATCATTAACACCACCTTACTGACTTAATGCAGCGCTTCACCTGCTTCCCACATACCTGATCAACTAATCTGATCATTAACACCACCTTACTGAGTTAATACAGCGCTTCACCTGCTTCCCACATACCTGATCAACTAATCTGATCATTAACACCACCTTACTGACTTAATGCAGCGCTTCACCTGCTTCCCACATACCTGATCAACTAATCTGATCATTAACACCACCTTACTGAGTTAATACAGCGCTTCACCTGCTTCCTACATCCCTGATCAACTAATCTGACCATTAACACCACCTTACTGAGTTAATACAGCGCTTCACCTGCTTCCCACATACCTAATCAACTAATCTGATCATTAACACCACCTTACTGAGTTAATACAGCGCTTCACCTGCTTCCCTCATACCTGATCCAACTAATCTGATCATTAACACCACCTTACTGACTTAATGCAGCGCTTCACCTGCTTCCCACATACCTGATCAACTAATCTGATCATTAACACCACCTTACTGAGTTAATACAGCGCTTCACCTGCTTCCCACATACCTGATCAACTAATCTGATCATTAACACCACCTTACTGACTTAATGCAGCGCTTCACCTGCTTCCCACATACCTGATCAACTAATCTGATCATTAACACCACCTTACTGAGTTAATACAGCGCTTCACCTGCTTCCTACATCCCTGATCAACTAATCTGACCATTAACACCACCTTACTGAGTTAATACAGCGCTTCACCTGCTTCCCACATACCTAATCAACTAATCTGATCATTAACACCACCTTACTGACTTAATACAGCGCTTCACCTGCTTCCCTCATACCTGATCCAACTAATCTGATCATTAACACCACCTTACTGAGTTAATACAGCGCTTCACCTGCTTCCCACATACCTGATCAACTAATCTGATCATTAACACCACCTTACTGAGTTAATACAGCGCTTCACCTGCTTCCCACATACCTGATCAACTAATCTGATCATCAACACCACCTTACTGAGTTAATACAGCGCTTTACCTGCTTCCCACATACCTGATCAACTAATCTGATCATTAACACCACCTTACTGACTTAATGCAGCGCTTCACCTGCTTCCCACATACCTGATCAACTAATCTGATCATTAACACCACCTTACTGACTTAATGCAGCGCTTCACCTGCTTCCCACATACCTGATCAACTAATCTGATCATTAACACCACCTTACTGACTTAATGCAGCGCTTCACCTGCTTCCCACATACCTGATCCAACTAATCTGATCATTAACACCACCTTACTGAGTTAATACAGCGCTTCACCTGCTTCCCACATACCTGATCCAACTAATCTGATCATTAACACCACCTTACTGAGTTAATACAGCGCTTCACCTGCTTCCCACATACCTGATCCAACTAATCTGATCATTAACACCACTTTACTGAGTTAATACAGTGTTTACAGCAGGACACGCTCTAAACTGTAGAGGACAGTGTGCTTTCAGGACTAGGATTAAGCAAGGCTAAGCTAGTGTTAGCAGCGGTAAACTAGCTGACGGTGGTGCTGAAGGGCTGATATCCAGCACGGTAGTGATTTTCTCTAAACATAAACTCTAAACTCTGTTTCTCTCTGCTCACACTATCTAGATAACTTAGTTCCATCATGAGTAGCGACAGGTCACAGATTCGTACAGTCTTGCCGAGTTTAGACCAAATTTGTGTAAGTGTGCGTTTGATTGACGGCTACTCGGCTTGTCCCGCCTCTTCATATAAGCCGAAGTAGTTATGATTGGATGTTTTCCTAACTTGTCCCTGCCTTTCACAAAACTAAATCAGTTCTGATTGGATGTCGTCCCTGCCAAACATATTCGTCTCGTTTTTATTCGTTGACTAAAGTGTCAATCAATTTCGTCATAGTTTTTAATCCTTTCTGTAGATTTTAGTTAGTTTTCGTCTCGTTCTCGTCATGAAAAAAAGGTTCGTTGACGAAATTAACACTGGATTGGCCCCCACCCCCCATGACCCCGACTAGTGGGACAAAGTAGAAGATGATGGATGTTCTTTAGTGTTTATACTGGAGTACAAAACAGTTTCACCATTTTTCATGGTTGCTTAAGACTTTTCACAGCACTGTGCGTGTATGTGTGTGTGTGTTAGTCTGTAATACAGTAACAACCGTGTCCACACAAACACTGCAGCTCCTGCCATTTAATCCCATTTCAGTCAGCAACTTAAATCTATCCAGTTTCACACATTAGCAGCAGCTACTTCCCCACTGAAGTTTAACTCATCCACCCTGCCAGACCCCCCCACCGCCATCGGACCCCCACACTAACACGAGGTAACATATAAGACACATGTATGGAATTCTCCTCACAGGCGTCTTTTGTTTTTATTCATGTTTAAAGGCCTCTGTAATCTCCCAGTTTTGGGGAAAGCACCTCTTTGCCCCCCGTAGTACAAATATAAATGTTCAGAATGTTTTGTTCTGTGTTCAACCACAACAACAACCAGCAACCAGAACGATGGTGGAGAAATCCAGCGTCCCAGACTGTGAAGGGAACGTCACCACTTTTCATTCCTTCCCAACCAACCCAACTGTCAGAGCTACATGGTTGATGTTCATCTTTAAACCAGCCTGAAGTTCCTATTCGCCAGATTCTTCATCTGATGTTCCACCTTAAATACTGCAGCTCGTACAGACGCCAGAATGGAACCACAGCACCGTTTAAGGTGGAACAGAAAATTCCCAAAACAAGCTGACACTTCAGCTCTAATATCTTTAACAGCCGGGGACAGCGCCCGGCTGCAAGGACCTGTTGGTATTGACCGTGCGACATATTCACAGCGAAACTTCTGTTGGGCCTCCAACAGACATAAACAGCAACCTCAGAAGAGGAAGCGCTAATCCTTATCTCCAGCGCTAATCTCCTGCTGCTGTGTTCAATAACAGAACATTCTTTGAAATCACTCTGCTGCCTGCATCTTCTTCTACTCTGATGCAACACTGGTGTCAGAAGTGTGATAGTTTACTAGAGAGGAATAGCGAAACAGTGAAACAGCTGAGAGCAGGAGCAGAGGAGCAGGCTGGCTAAGGACTCCAGAAGAAGAGGCAGCATACGAAGAGGAGCAGGGCTGTGGAGGAAGCAGCATGACGAGCAACAAAGTGAGGACCAGGTGGCCACAGTAGGTTCTTAAAGTAAGCAAAGTAAGAATTTCATTATACAGTGTAACTGTCTGTTCTGCTGTACCTATGACAATAAAACTCTTGAATCTTAAACTTTCTTAGAACCCAAATTTTATGAACTCTAATGCGGGTGTTCTCAACCTGCTCCACCTCTACGCCCACCTGCTAACAGTTCCACAACATAGCAGCTCACTGTGACACTAACATTAACAGCTTAAACTGCAGTTTTTTAAAACTTTTCTTAAGTTCTGACACTGAAATCCTGAGAATCAGACACGGTGACAGATCAGATCTAGAGCTGCAGTCAATCATGTTCTCACTGAAGATGCTCCACCCGCCAGAGTCAGTGTTTCCCGCCAGAGTTACTGTTTGGTCTCCAGTCTGTTAAGATTTGAGGGACGTGTGATTCACCTGAAGCAACTGATCCTCTCTGACTCCGCCTAAGGGACCTCTCTGCCACCGCCCTCGGCGCTTCCTCACAATGAACTCTAATAATAAACCTGGTTTCTGCTTATTAATCAGTTTATCGGTTTGAGTTTAACCACTTAAGTCGCTGATGCTGGAGGAGCTGACATCAGACGTGTCTATAAAGAGTCGGACGATAAAACAGGCAGAGCCAGCTGACGGTGCAGCACCGATGCGCTGCTAGAAGAAGAGAAGAGATCCACTGATGAAGCTACTCGTATGATCATAGAATGTGTTCCACCAGTAGTGAACTAGACCTGAGTTGGGCTGAAAGTGGGTCCAGATCTCTGACCAGCTGACCGTCTGTATCAGTAGCTGCAGCTGTGTTTGTCTCAGACTGATGATGTTTATTTATTTCACTACTAAGACGTGTTTATTTGTAGGTCTCTGTGAAGATTTATACAGAATATTAATTATTAAGTTAGTCTACCTCCTCCCCCTGAGTACAGGCCTGCGGACCACTAGAGGGCGCTTCGGGGCCCACATTGACCTAATGAACATAAACAGATCTCACATCTGCCCCTTTGAGGTTTCCGCCACAGTCCGACCACTCGACCCTCTACGAGCGAGTCTATTCTAGGGTTTCCATGACAACTGTTATAGCATTAAGGGTATGGTTGTAATTTACATAATTAGCCTAATCAACTCATAAACAGCATAAGCCGTTAAATAATTCTTTTCTCATTATAGGGCTACATTTTAATCACGTCCATATGTCACAGCAGACATCTTTTTAATTAAGGCTGTTGTCGATTAGCGCCGTGGCCGTTTTGTCTGTGTCCCCCGACGTGTTTCTTCACGGCATCCAGCATGATGGAGCCTCTTGGCTGGAAATTGCCGTGCCTTAAACGTGGGCTTCTATTTTCAGAGATTTCTTTGTTAGTAACAGCCACGCAGTAAAGTTGCAGGCTGTCTAGAAACAGACGAGAGGCTGCCGAGAAGGATGGTTTCATTCCAGACGTCTTAAACATCTCTTCACAGCTTGGACTCGGATATTCCTTTCCTCACTGTCACTAGGAAGACAAGGAAGACCGTGTTGGCCTGTGTACCATGGTGGGAGTTTAAAGGTAAACATTTCACCCCCCCAATAATCTGATACCCCACCAATGGCATGACTAAATCTCCACATATATGCCTCAACCTGTGGAGATCTTCAGCGATCACACTTACAGACTGTTACCTATAAACATGGACAAGTGTATGGATACACCTGACAATCAGGCCTACGGAGGAAAAACAAGTGTCTCAATTTCTCTCCATTTTAATGTCTCTACATCAGGGGTTCCCAACCTTTTGCAACCAAAGGCCCACTTAACCCACCCCAAAACTTTCCACGGCCCCCCAGAATATTTTATATTGCCATTTAAAACCAAATACGATGCAACCATCCATACGACCTGTGAAACTGACTGCATAATCCCACAACGCAAGAAACGAACCATTTACAGCACTTTCTGTCACTCACCTAATGAGATGACTGATGTTGTCTGCCAGCTAACAAGTGGTGGATGTCAGGTTGAAGTGCAGAAAGTTGCAAACGGAGATCTGGCTCAACATTAAACCTATTCCTGTATTTGGTCCAGCCTTTCTAGCCTTTGCTATAAGCTGCACAACACGGTAGGACGCCTCAACAGCTTTAGCATTATTGGTTCCAGAGGAAGCCAATTCAAGGGTCTTTTTCCTGCTTTGGTATTCTTTAAATTTGTTCTCAAAAAATTCCACAGGTTTAGATGCATACTCGCTGTGCTTAGTCTTCAAATGTCGACGTAACTTGGTTGGCTTCAACGCTTCATTTGCCAAGACCTCCGAACACACAGCGCAGAGCGGCTCATTTTCTGTTCCTGTGCACGTGAAGCCTAGTGCTAGCTACTCACTGCTATGTTTTCTTCTTTTCCATTTATGCCTGCTTTTCTCGGTTCTCTCAGTAAGAGATACAGTGGATGCCACTAGATTTTTGGCCTACGGCCCCCTTGCAGTACGTCTGCGGACCACTGGGGACCACAGGTTGAAAACCACTGCTCTACATTATTTGAATGCTTCAGCTGGACCAACAGAAGTGTTCCAAAATTGCTTAGAGAATGTCTTGTTCCATAGACTTACACTGTAACTAAAGGTTTGTTCTCTGCTGAAAATTGCTATTTTGGAGACACCACTCCAGAGTCTAGTGGTGGAGCTTTACACCACTCCAGAGTCCAGTGGTGGAGCTTTACACCACTCCAGAGTCCAGTGGTGGTGTTTTACACTACTCCAGAGTCCAGTGGTGGTGTTTTACACTACTCCAGAGTCCAGTGGTGGAGCTTTACACGCTCCAGAGTCCAGTGATGTAGCTTTACACCACTCCAGAGTCCAGTGGTGGAGCTTTACACGCTCCAGAGTCCAGTGGTGGAGCTTTACACCACTTCAGAGTCCAGTGGTGGTGTTTTACATGCTCCATAGTCCAGTGGTGGAGCTTTACACCACTTCAGAGTCCAGTGGTGGTGTTTTACATGCTCCAGAGTCCAGTGGTGGAGCTTAACACCTTCAGTCAACATCTAGGTTTGCGTGCAGCAGCATGGAGACCCATTTCATGAAGTTCCTGATGTATCAGTTTTTTGCAGAGGCTGGTTGGAACTCTTGATGGTCCCACTCCTGATCTACCTGGTTACTGTAGCTCCTAGATGACTACAAATAAAGCACTTACAGTTGCCAGGGCAGCTCTAGCAGGGCAGTGTCCGATGCTGCTGCATGACTGTTTACATCCTAATGATTAAATTGTGGAGGATTTTTTCCAAATCGGCCTTTAAGCAGCTATAAAAGACTTGTGCCAACATGTCTTGGCTTGAATGAATGTAAATGAGTGTTTTTGCGGAATCATTCCTGTAGGATCTGCTCCTGGGGCAGGTGTGCTGGAGGACAGGTAAGTGGTTTGTTCAGCCGACAGACATCAGCTCTGTTTTGTCCTGGTCGTATTAGAATGAGCAGTGAGGTTTTTAATTTACTGACTGAATTATTCCATTCTCTGCTGTAATGTTCCCTCTTTTTCTTCCCCATCAACCCCCACCCCACCCCCTTCGCTTCGGCTGCAGTTTTGGATATTAATGGTGCAATAACACGAGGCAAGTCTGAACACAGGATATTTTATTCACCTTTTTGTGCTCAGTGATGGCTTCTTCACGTAGCAGCCAATATTTCAGATGTGTTCTTCTTTCTTTTCTTTTAAAGGACAAAGAGATGCGAGGAAGGGAAGACTCGCATCATGCTGCACTTAATTTGGTCTTAATGCTGTTTTTATTATCTTATTATTAAACTAGTATGAACCAGTTAAACAGGCCGATAAATACTATAACTCACGCTCAGAGAGAGAGCGTCCTTGTTTATACTTTATTACAGCCATTCTTATCAGGAGCCTCACTTTCAGGGACTCACCACTAAGTTCAGTCTGTAGAAGCTGCTTCTGCTTCTCAACACATTGATGTTAAGGTTCTGGACTCTGGGGTGGCCAGTCCATTCAGTGGTGTTGAGGTTCTGGACTTTAGGTTGGTCAGTCTATTCAGTGGTGTTGAGGTTTTGGACTCCTGAGTGGTCAGTCCATTCAGTGGTGTTGAGGTTCTGGACTCTAGGGTGGTCAGGCCATTAAGTGATGTTAAGGTTCTGGACTCTGGGGTGGTCAGTCTATTTGGTGATGTTGAGGTTCTGGACTCTGGGGTGGTCAGTCCATTTAGTGATGTTGAGGTTCTGGACTTTAGGGTGGTCAGTCTATTCGGTGGTGTTGAGGTTCTGGACTCTGGGGTGGTCAGTCCATTCGGTGGTGTTGAGGTTCTGGACTCTGGGGTGGTCAGTCAATTTAGTGGTGTTGAGGTTCTGGACTCTGGGGTGGTCAGTCTATTCAGTGGTGTTGAGATTCTGGACTCTGGGGTGGTCAGTCAATTTAGTGGTGTTGAGGTTCTGGACTTTAGGGTGGTCAGTCTATTCAGTGGTGTTGAGGTTCTGGACTCTGGGGTGGTCAGTCCATTCGGTGGTGTTGAGGTTCTGGACGCTGGGGTGGTCAGTCAATTTAGTGGTGTTGAGGTTCTGGACTCTGGGGTGGTCAGTTCACTTGGTGATGTTGAGGTTCTGGAGTTTAGGGTGGTCAGTCCATTCAGTGGTGTTGAGGTTCTGGACTCTGGGGTGGTCAGTCCATTCAGTGGTGTTGAGTTCCTGGAGTCTGGGGTGGTCAGTCCATCCAGTGGTGTTGAGTTTCTGGACTCTGGGGTGGTCAGTCCATCCAGTGATGTTGAGTTTCTGGACTCTGGGCTGCTAGAATGTATCTCCTGCAACATTTAAGGCGGAACAGGAAAATGTGAATACGAGGTTGGGAAATGGGGAGTTTTATGTATGGAGCTCATGATGAACATGTAATATGGCAGGACATTCAAACAGGGCTTCCTCTTCTTCTACATCTTCCAGTTGGTGCTATAGCGCCACCTAATTCAAGCTGCTGCTTCAGTCACTCTCTGTGGTAGTATCTGTTGGAAGACAAACTGCTGCTATATAGATATGAAGGCTCAGTTTAAGCCATCAAAGCACAACGCTTTGTAGTTACAGGTAATTATACTCTGACGAGAACATAGTTCTGTAGATTATATTCAGTTTTTTATAATACATGTTACACACTGCACCTTTAAATACTGTTTATCTGATGGTGGTCTACCGGGTCCTTCAGGCCAGTGTTAGGAGTCCAGTTTTCTCTACAGCTTTTAAATTGACCTCCAGCACTGGAAGACGTCATCTGTCCTTATATCGCATTCTGCTCAGAAGCATCTCCTGAAAAAGAAATAACTGTCTGACTGTGATATGATCTCTGACTCTCTGTACCTGTTTCTTTAATCAGAGCGAATAAGCACAGAATATCAGCTGAGCTGAAATAAATCGTTCACATTGTTCATAAGAGGAAAAAAATACCTGACGATCAGACAGCAGGCGAACTCTGGCCTTGCGTCTTCGACATGAAAAACTTCCCGCAGCTAAAAGTGATGTGTCTGTCTCTGTTTGAATCGATAAATTTAGCATGGTTGGGGGCTGAGCATCGGGCATTGCTTCACCACCTCCGCCAGTATCGATTCGGAGTATGAATCTGCCACACTATCGCAAAACAAATAGGCCCGGCTCCACGCTGACTGTTGCGGGGTTTTTAAGGAGAGCCTCATTGATTTCTGGATAGCAGAGGTGCTTTGATCACTCAAAGAGAGGGAGAGAGGGAGGGGGGCCACTCCAAAGTGAGTCTAATGACACTATTGTGCTGCTGAAATGTGTGGTCGTGACTATTGGGAATAACTGCTCTTGCAATGGGCTGATGCTCTTGTTCTTGCTTTCTGTCTGTCTTGTCCTCCCTCTTCAACTTTGTCTCCTACTAATTACATTTACATGCAGACAATAGCTTGACAAAACGCTTCGCTCGTCTAAGAAACTGGGCCGAGGCAAGACGTTTATGCAGCGCAGGCTGCTGAACATTCACATAACTTGGCCTTAGGCTTGTCATATGCTGTCAGGAGTTATTATGTTACCATTACTGGTAACCTCAGCTACACCCATTACTTCTCTAGAAGCTTCCTCTAGAAATTTCCTCTAGAAGCAACATCAGCATAAGAGCTGATGCATCAGGAGCTTCATGAAATGTGTCTTCTTGCCAATGCACACAAGTCTAAGATCACTGTCTGCAATGCCAAGCATTGACTGGAGGTGTAAAACTCCACCACTGGACTCCCACAACTTGTCCAGGAGAGTGGAGGCTGCTGTAGCTGTAAACATGGCAGATCCAAATGAATGCTAGTCTCATTGGACTAGTCTCATATGCAGATGCTTCAGAGTGCTTCAGAGTATCCATTCTATTGGTCAGTGCTTTTCTACGAAGACAATATCAGCGGCAGGTGACCTTAAAATAGCCAATGTCACTCATTATGAGGTCTGTCTGGATACTTTTGGACATGCTGACTTCTACCTGAATGTCTCCCAGCGCTCCCTAAATGCATCACAGTTGGTGTTTAATTCTGTAATAGTGTATGACTGAATGTGTGTTGAGCTCCTTTTGACCTGTAAATGGGTTATAGTAATAAAACTTTGATGTAATTAGCTGACATAAGGCCTGCAGTACCTTAAAGAAGTGCAAGAATCTGAAATTAATGTAAAATAATGAAATTTTATGGTGTATTGCTATAACTTTTCAAAACGGCCAGTGCTCATAAAAATAATGTGGAGTTAAAATAAGCTCGTTTTAGTGTAATTTGCAAGCACTTGGAGCATCATGTGCGTGAAATGATGATGCAGAAATGCTGCAATATTTGCAGGCTATGCCACAAAAGTCCACATAAACACTCAGTGTGCACTTTATTGGGGTCACTACACTAATATGGGGTTGTTCTTCTCTGCCTCCATGGCATGAATCCTATAGTATATTTGGAATCATTCCCTTGACGCTCCTGTGCATCTTGACATGATTGCATTATGTAATTCCGGCAGATGTTTCAGGAGCAAAGTCTAAAAACACCTTAGCAACCACCTGGGATAACATAGTAATGGCCACCTTAAATAGTGTTCTTTATCTTTGGTCAAAATTCAAACAATCGTATGTGAAGCTTAGTTTAGTCAGTCTATATAAACATCTAAAACCTGGGGTTTATCTTTGGTCAGTATGTATAAAGATCTGAAGTCTGGTTTTTATCTTTGGTCAGTCTGTATGATGATCTAAAGTCTGTTCTTTATCTCTGGTCAGTCTGTATAAAGATCTGAAGTCTGGTCTTTATCTTTGGTCAGTCTGTATAAAGATCTGGTCTTTATCTTTGGTCAGTCTGTATACAAATCTAAAGTCTGTTCTTTATCTTTGGTCAGTCTGTATAAAGATCTGAAGTCTGTTCTTTATCTTTGGTCAGTCTGTATAAAAATCTGAAATGTGATCTTTATCTCTGGTCAGTCTGTATAAAGATCTGAAGCCTGGTCTTTACCTTTGGTCAGTCTGTATAAAGATCTCAAGTCTGGTCTTTATCTTTGGTCGATCGGTATAAAGATCTGAAGTTTGGCCTTTATCTTTGGTCAGCCTGTATAAAGATCTCAGGTCTGGTCTTTATCTTTGGTCAGCATGTATAAAGATCTGAAGTCTGGTCTTTATCTTCGGTCAGTCTATAAAAAGATCTCAAATCTGGGGTTTATCTTTGGTCCGAATGTACAAAGATCTGTAGTCTGGTTTTTATCTTTGGTCAGTCTGTATGATGATCTAAAGTATGTTCTTTATCTCTGGTCAGTCTGGATAAAGATCTGAAAACTGATCTTTATTTCTGGTCAGTCTGTATAAAGATCTGAAGCCTGGTCTTTATCTCTGCTCAGTCTGTATAAAGATCTGAAATCTGGTCTTTATCTTTGGTCAGTCTGTATAAAGATCTGAAGTCTGTTCTTTATCTTTGGTCAGTCTGTATAAAGATCTGAAATCTGATCTTTATCTCTGGTCAGTCTGTATAAATATCTGAAGTTGGGTATTTATCTCTGGTCAGTCTGTATAAAAATCTGAAATGTGATCTTTATCTCTGGTCAGTCTGTATAAATATCTGAAGCCTGGTATTTATCTCTGGCCAGTCTGTATAAATATCTGAAGTTGGGTATTTATCTCTGGTCAGTCTGTATAAAAATCTGAAATGTGATCTTTATCTCTGGTCAGTCTGTATAAATATCTGAAGCCTGGTATTTATCTCTGGTCAGTCTGTATAAATATCTGAAGCCTGGTATTTATCTCTGGTCAGTCTATATAAAGATCTAAAATCTGGTCTTTATCTTTGGTCAGTCTATATAAACATCTAAAACCTAAGGTTTATCTTTGGTCAGAATGTATAAAGATCTGAAGTCTGGTTTTTATCTTTGGTCAGTCTGTATGATGATCTAAAGTCTTCTCTTTATAAAGTCTGTATGAAGATTTGAAATCTGGTCTCTATCTTGGGTCAGGGGGTGTAACAGCAGTGACTCCCACTGACTCTATTCAGAGTTCACCTGATTAGGTTAACACATGTAAGTCCGTCATCAGTGGACATGCCCTGTGGAATGATTCTAGAATCAGGCTCTCCTCAGCTCTCTCTATCTCTTTTGGTCAATATGGGCTCCTAACAACCATGCAATCCCTGGTGGACCACCCAAACTGCCCCATGTAGGAGGGCCCATGTGGCATCACCAGTGTTGGTGGAGAGGAAGTTTAGCCTTGCTGAGGATCACAATAATTAGGTCAAAGGTCTAGAAAACCTCCTGCTTCAGTTTCTCCTTCTCCCTCTCATCCTCTTCCTCCTTTCTCCTCCTCTCCGCATGGCTCAGTAGGAGAGGACGTCACCTGCATGCAAATGACTCCATTTCTTTGTCCCCTCCGCCACAAAAAGTGCTTGAATTCATTGAGGTCATTGTCTGTTTTAAACAAAATCACTTTCTTCCACAAGAGGGGAGCCCATAAAAGAGGAGACGAGAGAGGAGATTAAACTATGGTGGAGATTAAGAGCGAGAGAGAGAGAGAGAGAGGGAGAGAGAGACAGAGAGAGAGAGAGAGAGAGACAGAGAGAGAGAGAGAAACAGAGAGGGAGAGAGGGAGATGGGGACAGAAGGAGAGAGGGAGAGAGACAGAGAGAGAGAGAGAGAGAGAGAGGGAGACAGCGAGACAGAGAGAAAGAGTGAGAAGGAGAGAGACAGAGAGAGGGTGATATAGAGAAAGAGTAAGAGAGGAAGAGAGAAGGAGAGAGAGTGTGTTCTGAAGAAGATATCAGAGTAAATCTATTCAATTACTGGTTGGGATGTTTGGGGGCTGGTGGGAGAAGGGGTCCGGCTGTTAGTCAGTTAAGTGTTTCTCTCTAGTTAATCGCTCATAAAAGGTATCAAGCGGCTCGTGTCCTTCGCACAAACACTTAACTCGTCACCTCCGCTAATGAAGAAATAATGGCGTCCAGCCCGACTCGTCCAGTGGCCTCTCTCCACTCGTGGGTCCAGCTGTGAATTCATAAGTTCTCTAGGTCAAGATGCTTAATAGTACAAATCCGTGAGGCGCATGAGAAACCAGGCGTGTTCGCTCACATGCCCATCTAATTTACCGTCTCCATGTTTTGTTTCAGATAATTAGCGGCTCCGTTTCCTCTCCGCGTACAATCATCTCACAGCCTTACCTCCCTGTAACACGTGCGGCCAGTGTGATTGGCTGTGTCTTTCCTTGCTGTCACGTGAGACTCTGTAGCTACGTTTGGTTGTTAGCAGCTCCAAAACTGGACGGAGAACTTTCCAGTCATATGAGACTCACTGTGCAAGACTCAGGTGTAGCGTGGGTGACACGTAGGTGTGAAAAGTGAGAGAGGATGGCAGCAAGAATGAAGACGGTGGACGTCGGGAGCTGTTTTTCAAAGAAACGTGTAAAGTCATGTTCACTAATGAAATGTATAAGGTTAATGGTGATGTTAGGCTTTGGTGCACAGCATACAGCAGGCTAACAGTGTCTGTAGCTGTGAAGAGCATGGTTTGGAAATTAACTGCACAACAAACTGCCAACTGTCAGTTCTCTTACAGTCTCCCAGAGCAGCACGTCTAACACCAGCTGTAACTCTCAGAGACCTGTTTGATTACTTCTCTGTCAGTCATTAGTTTAGCATTAATTTAACATTATATTATTCATTAATTAACTCATGAATTGTTATTCAGAATAGTTTAAAATCGCACAGAGTAGTGGTACATCAGTCTTTTATCGTTTTCAGCATGTCTTTATATAGACTGACCAAAAATAAAAACCACAATATAATATAGTATAATATGATATAATATAATATAATATAATATAATATAATATAATATAATATAATATGGATTATATTCTGGATTGTGCTCTGCATCAGGTGGTTGTTAAGGTGTTGCTATGGTGTCCCAAGTGGTTGTTAAGGTGTTGCTAAACCATTGCTATTGTGTCTCAGGTTGTTGTTAAGGTGTTGCTAGGCCATTGCTATGGTGTCCCAGGTGGTTGTTAAAGCCTTACTAGGTCATTGCTGTTATATCCAGGAGGTTGTTAAGGTGTTGTTAACCCATTTCTATGGTGTCCCAGGTGGTTGTTAAACTATTGCTAGACAATTACTATGGTATCCCAGGTGGTTGTTAAGGTGTTGCTAGGCCATTGCTATGTTGTGCCAGGTAGTTGTTAAGGGGTTGCTAGACCATTGCTAAGATGTCTCAGTTTCTTTATTGTTTTGTTTGTAAGACAAACAACACCAGTGCTGAATCATGTTAATGTGTAAAGCTTACAGTTACACACAATTTGCTAATTTATAATTCTGGAGTTCTAAAACTCGACACTGACCTGGGCTCGCATTCCCACCTAACACCCCCTGACACCCCCACCCGCACTTTATCTAGGTTTTCATGTTTGCGGTGCAGTTTATGAATATTATCTGTCTATAAATAAACTTTGTCACGATCTCTGAGCTTCTCACTGGAGTGTCGTTGTCTGATGTAAATCACTTTGGACTGAATCAGCTACAGAATGTAAGTGTTCTGGTCCAGATAAGAAGTTTATTGGGTCTGTGTTTCTCAGAGCTGTTTCATTCTGGTTAGAAGACGTGACTCCAGATCAATCTGTATGCGTCTCAGGCCGTGCTGAGCTTTCAGCAGTGAATCACTCATCATAAGTAACCTTCAAACAGTCAAGTAGGACAAGAAGAGTCTCTCCGGATCGATCACATAACATAATCTTCATCAGTGTGCGGCATATTTTCGATTTTGCTTCAGCGAAGGCTTGTACTTGTAGTTATGGTCTCCTGTACAGAATGATGTGTATCATATTACTACCCCCACCCCCACCCCCACCACACCACACCACCTTCCATTATTCTGCACTCTGACCGCAATACATGCGATCAGGGGAGAAAAGACAGGCCAGCACACATGGATGACAGGAGGGAAGTTATTTATAACCTGCTTATGAATTAGTGATAGCTACACTAAGTGGACACGCTTGCCTTACAGGTGCAGCCAGTCTGCCTCAAATGACTACAGTACTTTTAAAGTCTATGGAAGTGCTTAGAACCCAGAACGCTCATGCTCACACACTTAAATGGTTCTTTGCTTGATGTAATGAGATTCTATATAGAACATTTTTGAAAACGGTTCTATCTTGCACCAAAAAAGGTTCTTCTGTTGTGACAAGCTTGACATCGTAACAATAGCAGAACACTGTTTGTGGCTGTTTTCATGTACAGAACCATTTAATCACATGTTCCTGGTTCTAGATGAATTGAGAACTTTCCTTTTTTGTATGTTTAATGCTGTAATTACAATTGGTCCTGTTTCTCTTCTTGTGCTGTTGTTTTACTATCTTTTGTGGATCAGGCAGCAATGGGTTCCTTTGGTTCTCGGTTATTCTCAAGCTTAGGGAATTTTTCTTGGCTTACTTAAACCTGGATTTCCTGTGAAGCTGCTTTGAGGCAGCGCTTGCTGTAAAAAGCTTTATATAAATAAACTTTGACTGGATTTGACTTGTTTCTGTAGTTAAATAGTCTAATAGAGTCGGAGTCCAGCAGGATTGCATCCAACAACCGCTGTAGAGCTTCTAAGTCCATCCAGCATCTGTCAGCATAGAAACTGAAGAAACTCTACAGCGATAAACTCCACAAGTCCCTTCAGTTCACAAAGAACATAATATACACTTGAATCATTTATACACTAATAAAAGGTGAACTTAAGTGATGCTTACTTGATGTTTACAGTGGTGGTGATTATATTGTGGTGGTGATATTTACAGTGGTGGTGATTATATTGTGGTGGTGATATTTACAGTGGTGGTGATTATATTGTGGTGGTGATATTTACAGTGGTGGTGATGATGTTTACAGTGGTGGGGATGTTTACAGTGATGGTGGTGATTATATTGTGGTGGTGATATTTACAGTGGTGGTGATGATGTTTACAGTGGTGGGGATGTTTACAGTGATGGTGGTGATTATATTGTGGTGGTGATATTTACAGTGGTGGTGATGATGTTTACAGTGGTGGTGATTATATTGTGGTGGTGATATTTACAGTGGTGGTGATTATATTGTGGTGGTGATATTTACAGTGGTGGTTATTATATTGTGGTGATATTTACAGTGGCGGGGATGTTTACAGTGATGGTGGTGATTATATTGTGGTGGTGATATTTACAGTGGTGGTGATTATATTGTGGTGATATTTACAGTGGTGGGGATGTTTACAGTGATGGTGGTGATTATATTGTGGTGGTGATATTTACAGTGGTGGTGATGATGTTTACAGTGGTGGGGATGTTTACAGTGATGGTGGTGATGATGTTTACAGTGGTGCTGATTATGTTAACTGTGGTGGTGATTATGTTGTGGTGGTGATATTTACAGTGGTGGTGATGATGTTTACAGTGGTGGTGATTATATTGTGGTGGTGATATTTACAGTGGTGGTGATGATGTTTACAGTGGTGGGGATGTTTACAGTGATGGTGGTGATGATGTTTACAGTGGTGGTGATTATGTTGTGGTGGTGATATTTACAGTGGTGATGATGTTTACAGTGATGGTGGTGATGATGTTTACAGTGGTGGTGATTATGTTGTGGTGGTGATGATGTTTACAGTGGTGGTGATTATGTTGTGGTGGTGATGGTGTTTACAGTGGTGATGTTCAGTACGCATATATGCGCCTGAAACAGGAAGCCTATAGCGCATCCCAAATTTATCAACATTAACATTTTAATATAACATTATAGTCATTATAACTTTTAGAAGAATGATTTTTTGGGGAGGTGGGCTACTGCACTATGGTGCGGCCTAAGCCTTTGTCCTTAATGGCATTTTTTCCTTACATTTCTTTTAGTTTTATACTTTAAGCAAATACTGAAAGCAGTACTTTTACCATCTTACTAGAGTAAAAAGCTTGAGTTGATTTTTCAACTTCTACAGAAGTATTTTTAAACCTTTCTACTTGAGTAATGAATGTAAATACTTTTGACACCTTTGTCAATATCTAAGTCTTCCTAGAACAGTAGCTGTTGTTACTGCAGCACAAACGCTCCATTAATACCTTCATTTCAGAAGAGGAGCAGATTTTTCTTACTGGAATGTACCTGTGAAAATCAATTATAATATCTGAACTATATGGCTTGGAACTTTTGACAGGCAGTGTATGTATACATTTCTATATATATATATTAATAGATAATTCCCAGCTGCCACCTGGCCTGCTGTCTGAAGATTGACAGACTGATACATCGTTTAAATGGAAACACAGCAAGCTGTCTGCACATTACAAGATTATTACCGCTAAATTAAAAATATGATGGATTTCAAGCCACAAGTCTCTTTACAGGCTGTTAGAAGTCACCTGGCTGCACCTGATGCAGTGGACACATGGCTGCATTTCATCTGTATGGATAACATGTTGCTGCTGGATTAGTAGCTAATTACCAACCAATAAATGAACCATGATACAACAAAGGGCCAATTAAGGCTGTCAGTTTTACCTGACGAGGTCCTGTCATATACTCTGGGTTGATATTTGACTGGCTGGTTTTAATGGGATAAAATATCTCTGTAATGTCCTTAACTGACCCACAGCAGCTTTAAAGAGCAGATAGCCATTTTCATCCGATTTTTAATTTCTTAGGATTTTTTAAATTTTTGTTACTGTTCCTTTAAGACTTATATACAGTCACTAAGCTGTGATGTAACATTAAACAGGAACTCGTTCCAGGCAGCCTTAAAGCCAAAATGCACAATGCACAAGTCACTTAACATAATACACGGTCACTCAAGTAGCCAGTCCAGACAGCATTAGAGCCACAGTACACTGTCACTTAAGTAGCCAGTCCCGGCTTTATAGCCACAATACACGGTCACTCAAGTGGCCAGTCCTGGCAGTCTTATAGCCACAATACACAATCACTCAGGTAGCCAGTCCAGGCAGGATCAAAGCCACAATTCACTGTCACTCAAGTAGCCAGTCCAGACAGCATCCCTTAAATATATACTGACTTCTGAGCAGTCAGGTTCTAAGCAGTGTCATCATTTTCAGATGTAAGTGATCAGCAGCAGCACTCGTCTTTTTAAACGTGAGCGACTGACTGCAGCGCCTTGAAACTCCCCGTCCACTTCACTCCTCCAGAACAACAACCATTAACACTGCAGTAAAATCCACAGGAGGAGAACCCATGGAGCTGAAACACTGAGGAGACGCGGCAGCTGAGGTCAGTAAACACCACTCACATGTAGAGGGCAGGAACAAGCCGTGATGCAGTCTCTCTCTAACTAGAGCGTCTCAGTAACCTGTCTTATGAGGAAAGAACGCTGCTACTTACACAGCTGATCCAGAGTCAGTGCTACTTACACAGCTGATCCAGAGTCAGGGATACTTACACAGCTGATCCAGAGTCAGTGATACTTACACAGCTGATACAGAGTCAGTGATACTAGAACAGCTGATACAAAGTCAGTGATACATGCACAGCTGATCCAGAGTCAGTGCTACTTACATAGCTGATACAGAGTCAGTGATACATGCACAGCTGATCCAGAGTCAGTGATACATGCACAGCTGATCCAGACTCAGTGCTACTTACACAGCTGATCCAGAGTCAGTGCTACTTACACAGCTGATCCAGAGTCAGGGATACTTACACAGCTGATACAGAGTCGGTGATACTAGAACAGCTGATACAAAGTCAGTGATACATGCACAGCTGATCCAGAGTCAGTGCTACTTACACAGCTGATACAGAGTCAGTGATACATGCACAGCTGATCCAGAGTCAGGGATACTTACACAGCTGATCCAGAGTCAGTGATACTTACACAGCTGATCCAGAGTCAGTGATACTTACACAGCTGATACAGAGTCAGTGATACTAGCACAGCTGATACAAAGTCAGTGATACATGCACAGCTGATCCAGAGTCAGTGCTACTTACACAGCTGATACAGAGTCAGTGATACTTACACAGCTAATACAGAGTCAGGGATACATGCACAGCTGATCTAGAGTCAGTGCTATTTACACGACTGATACAGAATCAGCTGATCCAGAGTCAGTGGTACTTAGGCAGCTCACTAGGTTTTGAGACAGAGACAGTGTTCTGTGGTCAATCTTCCTGCCCAGGCTATTTCGTCAGGCACCGTAAACAAGTGCCCGCGTCAGTGTGTCACTGCGCTGTATATCTGTCAGTTGAATATGCTGACAGTCTCTTGGCGTGTGTCCTGCCGTTCCTTTTTCTACACGACTTCTTTTAGTCGGTAAGCTCTTCGTTAAAGGGTGACAGCTGGTTTATATGGCCTGCAGGATTTGGTGGCTGTTTTTTTTTCCCCTCTTATAAACCTGTTTCTCTTTCCTTCGCTGACAGAAATATTGCTCCTCTCCTCCTCCTCTGGCCGGCAGTGGCAATCTCTCCTGGCTGGAGTCTTCTCAGCGGGCCGAGGTGGATGACTGGAGGAGTTATCTCTCTCTCTATCCTGTTCTTTCTGCTCCGCAGAGCGTACGCTTGCAGCGCTTTCCTTATCGCGCCCGGCCAATAGATGCTGTGGCACCTTGAGAAATAGAAGGCTCGGCCCGTGTCCTGTGGCAGAGAGACGCTGAGGAAGAAGAAGAAAGGATGGTAAAGAAAGTCTTGAGAGTGAAAAAGGAAAAAGGAGTTTCTCCAGCGCGGGTCATTAAAAGGAGGCTGCGGTAATGATGATGGTG